>JAREYC010000004.1:55565000-56027500 GCA_030015325.1 Cryptoblepharus egeriae | reverse complement strand
ACAGAGATTGGCTCCTTTTGGAGCCTGTTGGTATCAATATTTTCTGTACCTAACAGTGCAAGCTGTAAATATGCCCATCTGATTCTTAATAGTACACAGTTGGTTAGATCTTACTGCTGTTTTTGTTTGCAGTTCTACCCTATTTGGTTTGCTTCAAAAATATTTTAGAGTATCAGAATATAACATCAGGGTTGATAGTGATTTCATCCTCTGAGTTTGAAATGTTAATTTGAAGTTCTGTGGTTGCCAACCCCTGTCTTCTAAAAATGTTATATTTTCATCTTAGCAACTAGCAGAGAATTATGCAATTCATGACTTGTCATGGGTTTTATCACATTTGTTTCAAAGTCTGCTGAACAAGTAACTCACAGGAGTAGACCTTTTGATCCAGCCAAAAGATCTTCATGACCTCTGTGACAACTTGTGCAAAAGGTAGCACTCCAAGGGCAGGCCCCCTGGTTTCCCTGTTTTTGTGTACTGGTATTTTATGTCATCAGCTTTGTGAACTTTAATCTTAAATTCATATTTAGAATTATTTTGGGAATCACAGTTCTTATCTAGAAAAGGGATAATGTGAGGTTTCATATTAAAAATTGCAAAGCCAATAACAAAATATTTGGTAACTATTGAGGTCTATCATGCAAAAACTAATTCTATAATGCAATAGGTCTATTGCATTCTTATTGCAATAGGTCTATTGAGGTCTATAATGCAAAAACTAATTCACAGTCCAGGTAAATCCAAGTACTTTATCTTTATCCAAGATAAAGTACTTGGATTTATACTCTGAAATCAATGGAACTAAAATAATCTTTAAGCCAAAAGCATTTCAGCTGAAGTGAAAGGTCGATCAGGCTGTCAGCCATTGTGCTTAGCATAAAGGCACAAACAACCCTAAATGCTAAGCACATGCCCACATATGGGCATGAAGATGTGCACAGCACACTTTTAAAAAGTAATACTTCTGTAGAGCTTTTTGTCCATTATCCATAGGCAACATCATGTGCACACAAAACATTTAGTAGAAGGATGAACAAACTTAATACATAACAAAATAGGTCTGCCAACTAACTGTTCCAATTATTTTTAGCTCAGTCCTCTGGCTAGCATAGGCACAGGGAGATCAAAACAGCACTCTTATTAAGTTAAGAAATTAGAAGAATTTCTGAACATGACATTAATATTTAGTGTTTGTTCTGTATTTTTCAAGTATTGAAATTGTTTCACATTTATCTCATTAATTGTTAGAGAGGTCAGTACTGGAAACAGCAACCTTGGATCATGTCTTCTCATTCTGGGGTGGGGGAGATAACAAATGTGTAATGAAGGCAATAGATATCATACTGCTGTGTTAAGCATTTCCTTGCCTCAGCGTATCTATCTGCCATTGTACAGCAATGACGCTCACCGTATGATAGCATCATCTCACATGTTTTCTTAATTACAAGTCATGGAGTGAGAACAAGATCTTGATATGGGGTTGCTGATATCTGGCTGTTCTTGCAGCATAATGTTCATTCAGGATCTCTCTGTAAGACTGATTTTAATTACTGATTTAGAGGTATATTTGGTTATAAGCAGTGGTTTGCAAACTTAACTGAGTCACAACACTTGTGCAACCTCTTCCCAGCTTAGTCAGGTGTCACCTTCTTGAATATCACAAAATTGTCTGAGATTCTTGATGGCAGTGCCCAAATCTCACTTGGCTGCCACCATCATGGATCTTGTAAGATCTTGGAAGGCATAGGTAGGAGCACAGGAAAATTGGGACATTCTGTAGTGACTCTATAAGTGTACTGAGGCACTGCAATGCACACTTTGGGTAATAAATACTGCAATGTGCTCTCCATAAGTGTATGCATTGTTTTTATTTTATTGTAATTATTTATATATTTTTATATAATAATTTTTACAATTATTTATTTTATTGTAATTATTTATATACAGTTTTTTCCTAAATACCAAAAAGCTGTTTTCAGCACAATGGAAAAAAATCACAGATAAAATGCAGTCATGATATTGAGATAAAAGGATGGTGTTTTTGGAAAGGTAAGGGTTTGACCTACCTTTTAGAAACAGCTGAAAAGAGGGTCACTCAGAACTCCACAGAAAAGGAATTCCATTGAGGCAGCTATCAATCAATCAGGATATTGATATATTTCCCCATGCGCATCAGTCCCCCATGCGCATCAACCCCCCCATGCACATCATTCCCTCATGCGCAACATCCCCCATGTGCATCATTCCCTCATGCACATCAGTCCCCCATGTGCAACATCCCCCATGCGCAACATCTCCCATGTGCACGAATCCCCCATGTGCACTAACCCCCTTGCACATTTTCCCGTGCACCACCACCCCCATGTGCAGCATTCTCCACAGTGCAACCTCTTCCTCCTAACAACATCTCCCCAGTGCACCAGACACCGAGCACCAAATTGGCTGGATGTTGGTCAGTGTTCCATGTTAAGTATAGGACAAAAAAAAAGGTTGCACCCCTTTTCAGCCCCTTAAGGGTTAAATTTCTCCACATCAGTTCTTGGTGGGTGTTCATGTGACAGAAGGAACACTCATCCCAAATTTCATGCTTCTAGGTCTAGGAGTTGGGGCGGAATGTTGATGAGTCATCAATTCTTCAATGCAAAGTATAGGAAGGAAAACACATTACGCCCCTTTTCACTCCTTCCAGTTGGAATTTCTGAAATCCGGTTCTTAGTGCACCTCTCTGTCATGGAAGGAACACCCTCCCCAAATTTCACACTTTTAGGCCCAGCAGTTTTGGCAGGGCATTGATGAGTCAGTGAGCGAGTCAGTCAGTGAGTGACTTTTCTCTTTTATATATATAGATTTATCTCAACATCACAATCAGAATGTATGTTCTAAATCATTGCCACTGAATGAGGACACTGGGAGAAAGAGAAAGTTACAGTGCCATCTGAATATTATTTCAGATGCCAGCAGTAATTAAACTATAATTAAAAGGGAACATTTGTAATCTGTCATCATTTAAGATAAGTTAATTGCACAGGCCAATTGGTGTAGTATTCTCTACCTGTATTACAGGTTCAACCTTGTTATACACAGATTTTATATATGTATTTGACTCAACACGAATGGTGACTGCAAATCACAGTTTGAAAAAAACAACTGCTTTCCACTGTTGTAGAGGTAGTTATGCAAGCAAACACTGCACTTTTCAGTACCAGAATCAAACCCCTGCAGATATTGAGGCATTAATTTTTTCATTAGGCACAACAGAGGAGCAAGGAACCTGGAAGTGGGTCTTTAGACTTATTTTTCCATTGCTTATACATGAATTTTTTAATCCACAGAAGGTTCCAGAATGGAATGGAAGGGACACCTGTATTCTGTAATTCTATAATTCTGCACATCTCAAATGGGTTTTGATTCATTGTAACTATGGCCATAACATCTTTCAGACAACGAGAAAAGGAGAGATCATTTCATTTAATCTTAACTGCCCCTTAGAAAAATCTGGGTATGGCCTCAAAATGGAGGATAAATGAAATATTTTCCCAATACTACATTTCATATTTGCCAAAATTAAAGTTGTTTTTATCCTACATCTAACTATATGTAATGAGATTCTTCCTGAACTAGTAATGATTACCGTATATATTCGAGTATAAGCTGAGTTTTTTGGTCCCCAGAAATGGGCTCCAAAAGCTCCCTCGGCTTATACTCTGGTGAACCAAAAAGTGGCAGGATCAAACCCCATCATGTCATATACTGTTGGATTCGTATTGAAGAGCAGAATCCAATGTAATAATAAGTTTTGAGATATCTCCTTCCTATCAAAGGTTATGGCCAAAAAACAAAAAAACCTATAAAAAAATACATTTTTGGCAATTTTTTTAAGCGGGTAGGAATTTTGGCCTTGGGGTTCAGGAATTTTGGGTTTGGCATCTGGTCACCCTGTCCTATGCATGTCTACTCTGAAGTAAGCCCCACTAAGTTCAATGAGGCTTACTCCCAGGAAAGTGTGCTTAGAATTGCAGCCTATGAGTTCCAAGAAGGCTACAAGGAAAAGGACCAGTACCAGTACCTGCTGCATTTCCCACCCTAGGCTTATTCTCGAGTCAATAAGTTTTCAAAGTTTTTATGGTAAAATTAGGTGCCTTGGCTTATACTTGGGTCAGCTTATACTTGAGTATATATGGTAATTAGGTCAAATTACTGTAACTGCACATATGCTGCAACTAGTTCTACTTTAAGCATAAAGTTTAAGGTCAAAAATGTTTTCATCTCAGACTCCAGTGTAGCTCTCTTTAAGAGATTACAAATTATTGTGTGTCTCAGATTTGTGGCTATCCAGCTTCAAAATCTTTCAGTTAGATTCCCTGAATACCTGGCACAGTGTCAAGGGCTAGAAAATAAATTTAAATATACAATTTAAATAAATATATTAGAGATAAAATGTATAAATTGGAAATTTGCCTGGGTTTGGAGACTGTGTAAAACCATCCTCTAACTATGAAGACATTATCCTAGGGATCATTAATGGAGGAGGACAGAGGCACAATTTTGGACTGCAGCAAGAAACTCTCAGCGGGCTCCTTCCTTGTATACAACAAGGTTTAGTTTTAAGATTTTCCTTATGAAGATCATCAGATCTCCAGGATGGGGACAAGAGAGAGAGAGGAAAAGAATTGGGATGGAGAGGTCATACAGGCAGGGAAGCTGGTGAAGGCAAAAATCAACAGTGCTCTACAAACAGATGCATAAATCTTTGTGTCTCCACTCCTAAACACATAATGCCACAGATTTTAGTCCATGGTAAGCTTACAGGTACTTTCAAGGTTGACCTGAATGTCCATTGACCAGAGAAGCTCTTGTCTTATCCCTCAAACAGAAATGCACTAAGGTTAAGTGCTATTTTTTGCTACTTTGTAATCCCAATTAGCCAAGCAGATCTGGAGACGGATGGTGCTTTAAATATTTTAAGTAAGTAGGAGAAAGGTCATCCATCAGCTTTATTTCAAAGGCATTGGTGACACCAAAGGGTGATTTTCTTTCTGAAGAGATTTTGTATTTTTTTTTAAATTAGAACTGCAAGATCAAACCTTGAAAAGGTAGCACCAAGGAAATAATATTAGTGAGAAATTCAGGCATTTATAATTGAAAAACACATACCTTTACTGCTGAACTGCACTTCCCCAGTTTTTAAATTAAATTATTACAAGTCTATGTTTAAGAAATACTGTATTTGTATATATATGCTAAATTAGAAAGAAGCCTGCCAATAAGTACTGCAACATCATATTTAAAAATGGCAGGGCCAAATTTGCACAACCGTTCCAAGGCCTGCTCTGACCTGTATCTTCTATATATATAAAAGGCATCTTCATCATCATCACTTACTCATCAACACCCAGCCAAAACTGCAGGGCCAATAAGCATGAAATTTGATGAGGGTGTTCCTTCCATGATGGAGGGATGAAAACTAAGAACCAGTTTTCAGAAATTCCAACCAGAAGGGGGTGAAAAGGGGCACAATGCGTTTTATAAAACTAATCATCGTCATTACTGACTCATTAGCGCCCTGCCAAAACTGCCAGACCTAGAAATGTGAAATTTGGGGAGGGCGTTCCTTCTGTGATGGAGGGAGTCACTAAGAACTAATTTTGGGAAATTCCAAACGGAAGGGGGTGAAATGGGGTGCAATGTGTTTTCTTCCCTATACTTTGCATTGAACACTCAGTCACTGATGGATGCTCTGCCCCAACCCCTGGACCTAGAAGTGTGAAATTTGGGGAGGGTAACATCAACACCCACCAAGAACGGATATGGAGAAATATAACCCTTAAAAATAAAACCCTGAAAAGGGGTGTAACATATTTTTGTCCTACACTTAATATGGAAGACTATCCAACATCCATTCGATTTGGTGCTCAGTGCCTGGTAGACTGGGGGGGATGTTGTTCGGCGGGAGAGGTTTCACTGGGGAGAATGTTGCGCATGGGGGCCTATTGCACATGTGGAGGTGATGCGCATGGAGAGGTGATGTGCATGCGCGGATGCTGTGCATAGGCAGATGATGCACATGGGGGACTGATGTGCATGGGGTGGATGCGCATGAGGGGATGTTGCGCATGAGAGGTGATGCGCATGAGGGGATGATGCACATGGAGGGATGTTGAGCATGGGGGATTGATGCACATGGGGGGTTGATGCACATGCATAGATGTTGTGCATGGGGGTTTGTGAGCATGGTGGGTTGATGTGCATCAGCCATGGGGGACCGATGTGCATGAGGGGTGGATGCACATGAGGGGTTGTTGCGCATGAAGGGTGATGCACATTGGGGAGGTGATGCGCATGGAGGATTGTTGTGCATGGAGGGATCTTGTGCATGGGGGGTTGATGCACATGTGGAGATGTTGTGCATGTGGGTTCATGTGCATGGGGTTTGATATGCATGGGGGAATGTTGCTCATGGGGGTGTGATGTGCATGGGGGATAGATGCACATGAGGGGTGTGATGTGCATGAGGGATAGATGCACATGGTCGGATGATGTGCATGGTCGGATGATGCGCATGGGGTGGATGATGCGCATGGGGGTGGATGAACATGGAGAATGTTGCACATCGGGGATGTTGTGCATGGGACATGGTTGCACATGGGGGTTTATGAGCTTGGTGGGTTGATGTGTGTGGGGGGGTTGATGTGTGTGGGGGGGTGATGTGCGAGGGAGGTTGATGTTCATGGGGGGTTGATACTCAGTGGGGGGATGGCATATGGGGGAATTTTACTCCTGCAACGCGGGTACATTTTTGCTAGTTAAATAATAAATTTGGAGGGTGTATAGGGACAGCACATTATAAGAGCATTTGCCATGGCTTCTTATCATATGTTTTTACATATACAGTGGTGCCTCACGTAACAAGCGCCTCACATAAAGTATGTTCAACATAACAAACAAAAATTTCTCTAGGATTCTGCTTCACATAACAAACTGTGCTTCACGTAACAAACACACTCGTTGGCAGTTGGGGCTGATGCACTGGCTGACAGCCCTTTTAAAAAGCATCAGGGCTGCCTAGCGCGCCTGCGCATAGCGAAAGCAACACTTCCGCTCTGTTCCTCCTGTGGCCGGGAGTCCACTGGGCAGAGGGAGAGAAGAGCAGTGGAGAAGAGGGAAGCAGCCAAGTCTAGCCAGAAGGGAGCAGGGGAGAGAGAGACTCAGGATGAAGAGAAGGAGAAAGTGGGGAGACAGTTTGAAAGTGTCTTGATTGCAGAAGAAAGTGTCTTTGATTACAGTCTCCTAACCATGTCTACCCAGAAGTAAGCCTCATTGTGTTAAATGGGTTTTACTCCCAGGAATGTGTCTTTAGGATTGCAGCCTAAGTAGACTTCATAGGATCATGTACATGAATGCATGTTTTGAATTCAATTCCATAAAATGCATGTTTTGAATTCAATTCCAGTGTTTTGTCATCATTTTTACATACAGTTAATATTTTTATATGAATATTTTGGGGGTTATGGAACCAATTGTCCGAGTTTCCATTATTTCCTATGGGAAAATCCCCCTCATGTAAAGAACATTTCACGTGACAAACATGCCGCAGGAAATAATTAAATTTGTTACGTGAGGCGCCACTGTATGGTTATTGAATGGACGCTTCTGATTGCTTTTTGCAATGGCCACTCAGTATTTAAAAGCAGTAAACTGGCTAGAGTATTGCTGAGGAATAATCCTATTTAGCTTTAAATAAAGCTGAAAGGGACTGCTCTTTTTCCTACCTGGTGATCCTATATCTTTGCCAGTACAGTATCTCAAGTCATGGTTAGACAAGCTGGAGCTGCAGTAACGTTGTTGTAGTACAGCAGTGCTATGTCTTCATTGGCATCCTTCAGTCTCGAAAGACTATGGTATCGTGCTCTGATTAGAGGTCCTGAAACAGCATCTTGTGTGGCTAAAAAGGCCAATCGAGAGTGGCAATCCCTTCCACACTGAGAACTAATAAATTCCGCCCCCTGCCCAGGCCCCAGGTTTTGCTGCTTTCGGGTCTGTCTCTTTGCTTCAGCTTGCGGAGCAAGTGTCTCTTCCAGTTGGAGAAGGCCATGTTGGGTCTTTTGCCTCCACGCTGAACAATCGGAGGTCAAGGTTTCCCAGCTGTTGATGTCCATTCCCAAGGCCTTTTGGTCCCTCTTGCAGATGTCTTTGTATCGCAGCTGTGGTCTCCCTGTAGGGCGCTTTCCCTGCACTAATTCTCCATATAGGAGATCTTTTGGAATCCGACCATCAGCCATTCTCACGACATGCCCAAGCCAGCGTAGACGCCGCTGTTTCAGAAGTGTGAACATGCTAGAGATTCCAGCACGTTTCAAGACTGCATCATTTGAAACTTTGTCACGCCAGGTGATGCCAAGAATACGTCGGAGACAGCGCATATGGAAGGTGTTCAGCTTTCTCTCCTGCCATGCATAAAGGGTCCAAGACTTGCTGCAGTACAAGAGTGAGCTCAGGACACAAGCTCTATAGACCTGGATCTTTGTATGTTCCGTCAGCTTCTGATTAAGCCATACTCTCTTTGTAAGCCTGGAGAACATGGTAGCCGCTTTACCTATACATTTGTTCTAAGGAGAGAGTGTCAGAGACAGTTGAGGTACAAGCAGTGGTGGGCAGCAGCAGGTTCGCACCTACGCTATAGAACCGGTTCTTAACAAGAGATAGTACATATAAAGTTTAAAAATAGCCATTTAAAAGTGGCTGCCAGATGGACAGAGAACAGGTTCTTAATTTCTTTGAAGCCCATCACTGGGTACAAGGTACACAAAGTCATGGACAACCTCCAGTTCATGTTCAGAGATTGTGATACAGGGAGGTGGATCCACACCCTGACACATGACTTGTGTTTTCTTCAAGCTGATTGTTAGTCCAAAGTCTTGGCAGGCTTTGCTAAAACGGTCCATAAGTTGTTGAAGGTCTTTGGCAGAGTGAGCAGTCACAGCAGCGTCATCGGCGAAGAGGAACTCCTGCAAGAGGAACATCCTGCAAGAGGACTGTGGACTTTGCTCTTAGTCTGGAAGGATTGTAGAGTCTTCCATCTGATCTGGTCCAGAGATAAATTCCCTCTGTTGCATTTCCAAAAGCATGCTTCAGCATGACTGCAAAAAAGATCCCAAATAAAGTTGGTGTGAGGATGCAGCCCTGCTTCACTCCACTTCAGATGTGAAAGGAGTCTGATGCTAAGCCATCAAAAACTACAGTGCCCTTCATGTCCTTGTGAAAAGACCTGATGATGTTGAGGAGCTTAGGTGGGCATCCAATCTTGGGGAGGATTTTAAAAAGGCCTTCTCTACTAACCAAATCAAAAGCCTTTGTAAGATCTATGAAGGCTACAAAGAGTGGCTGTCTTTGTTCTCTACATTTCTCTTGCAACTGTCTAAGGGAAATTACCATATCAGTGGTGGACCTGTTGGCTCGAAATCCACACTGTGATTCAGGATAGATTCTCTCTGCAAGCACCTGAAGCCTCTACAGTATGACTCGGGCAAGCAGCTTCCCTACAACACTAAGAAGAGAGATGCTGCGGTAGTGCTATGTAAGATTGACATAATTCATTCTGGAAGCATTTTTGTCTTACAAAGTGTTCTTTATAAGCGATTTTCCCATAGGAAATAATGGAAACCATACAATTGGTTCTACAACCAAAATATTCATATATTAATGAATTCATATAAATCCAAATTCATATAAAAATATTAATTGCATGTAAAAATGATGACAAAACACCGTAATTGAATTCAAAACACTTATATAATATAGAACACAATTATTGTAATATTAATTTAAAAAACTGTTATATTCTGCACAGTAAAACAGAAAAGGAAAATCTTTATGGTCTTTAAGGATGGCCATAAGGAAAACTTTACGGATGACTAATTTTCAGTAAAAGAGTGTCTTTTTGAGGAACTTTAACAAATAACCTATCTAATGGCACTTGCTTTTGTCTTCTTATGAGGATTTCACAGAAATTTGACATTGCATTGTTATTAAACAGATTCATCACTCTACTGCAGGCTTATTTGGATGGTGCTTTTCTACAAAATTTTGCACAATTTTGCAATGTATGTCCTTAATTTGATGTGAGGGATTCCTCCTCCTTATTCTCCTCCTCCTCTGCAGATTACATCTCATCCATATCCTCCTGCTGTTGCTCACTATGCAGATCCATCAATTTTTTTCTTTTTACAATGAATTTTCGTTGTTGTACAAGACACTGCTTATTTTACAAGGCAGAATTTCTTAGAAATTTTAATTTGTCTTACAAAGCATTTGTCTTACAACGTATCACTGTATTACAGTTAAATAAAATGTACAAGTGTGTAGAATCAATGTGACAAATGACTGGCTAAAATGAGAAGACATAACATAAAGAATCAATGCTTAAGGTACAAAGAATTAGGGCAAGCTATTTTGGATTAAGAGCACTGTCCTGGAAGATGAGCACTTCTGAGGAAGTTTGGAACAGGCTTCCATGACAAGGGAACTCATGAGGGGGAAGTAACCTGAGCTGGGTGTGTGATCTTGTGATGTGGACTGGGACACCTACCAGAGATATAATATGGAACTGATGGAGGTCTGTGATGTGGACTGGGACGCTCACTGCCAGTACAATATGGAGCCAATGGGGGTCCACCTTGGAGAGAGTCTAAAGATTTGGGAGCGTCCTGACTACCCTCCCCTAGATATCCAAACTTTTCCGTACTCCATGGAAGTCTGGAGGATGGAGGACATGGTGGAGCTGTGGAGGACTGGGGAGAGGGGAGGTCTGGCTTGAAGAAGGATAACTGTGGGACCCTCGACGAGGTGGTATGCACATGGAGGGGAGGTTCCGTCATTGGTGGGAATCTGACGGGAAGAGATGGGAGGAGGAGATATAAGGGAGATATATAATTGAGCTGGAGGGAAAAGAGCGGGAAGTACTCTGGAGGGAGGAACTCCCGTGGAAGGAGCCTGGGACATACCAGGCTTATCGGGAGAACCTTGCAAACCAAGAGACTGTTCAGACTGTTCCTGGAGAAAGAGGCTTGGGGAGCAGAGAGAGAGAGACGGGGAAGAAACGCTGAGTTGCTTAGTGCACGGACAGCAGAAGCAGGGGCAAGTGAGCTTGTCAACTGGCGGAAAGGAGACGTCCAGGAACCCTGTCCTGCAAGAGAAGAGGAAGAGTTATGAGGCAAGGGTCTCGTGTTAATGTACTATAGTTGGGAATGTTACTTGCCTGTTGCTGGTGTTGGAATCGAGGGGCATTGTGTTGGTACCGGTAATGAAAGAAATGTTGAGATAGAGTCTACTGCAACCATTACACTTCTGAACAAGTAAACGTGTGTTTTCTCGTTACCTACCTTGAGTTGGAGTCTCCTTAAAGATGTACACTTTGGGGGAAGAAGATGATGCCACCCAAATCTCAGTGGTCGTAGACGACCAGGTCACCGTTAGTGGGGGGACTGGAAGGGGGGTAAGAGCGACCCGTGACAGGGTCCATCTTGGGGAGAGACTGAAGATCTGGGAACGTCCTGACTACCCCCCCCCTTGGATATCCAATCCTTCCCGGACTCTGTGGAGGTTTGGAGGATGGAAGATATGGCAGAGCTATGGAGGACTGGGGGGAGGGGAGGCCCAGCACGGAGGGGGATAACTGTGGGACCCTCAACGAAGTGGTATGCGCATGGGGGTGTACCATCATTGGTGGGAATCTGGCGGGAAGAAATGGGGGGAGGAGCCCAGGATGTAAGGGATTTGGAAGGAAAAGAGCGGGAAGTACTCTGGAGGGAGGAGCTTCTGTGGAAGGAACTGGGAATGTACAAGGCTTATCGGGAGAACCCTGCCAGTAGGGAGAGAGAGCAGAACCCCATCCCTGGAAGAGAGGCTTGGGGAGCGGAGAGAGAGCTGGAGAGACACCAAGCTGCCTTGTGGACAGTGACAGGTCCAGTGACGGCGGGAGGATCCACCAGCCAGTGGAAGGAAGATCTCCAGAGATCCCGTCCTGCAAAAGAAGGAGAGGAAGGGCTGTGAGACAAGGGTCTCCTGTTGAATAGACTGTGTTTGAGAATGTTACTTACCTGTTGTTGGTGATGGGACTGAGGGGGTTGTGTATGTACTTGTAACAAAAGAAAGTGTTAAGAGTGAACCAGTGGCAACCATTACGCTTTTGAACAAGTAAACGTGTGTTCCTGTTACTTACCTGAGTTGGAGTTTTCATGATGATGTATACCCTGAGGGAGGAAGACGATGATGCCACCCAGATTTCGGTAGTCATGGATGACCAAACCACCATTAGCGGGGAGACTGGAAGGAGGGCGAGAGTAACCCGCAACAGATCTGTTGGCAGTGTGGAAGGTGTTTTTGTATGGATGGACAAAGAAATGGCTTTAGAGATAAAATGTTTCATTTTATCCAAAAATCAAAAGCCACCCAACCAATAAACCTAATCCAGATAGGCATGCCTGCAACAATGCAAAAGTAATGGATAAGCATTCCTACCAGTACTTTAATGTGTATGAAAGTCTCTGCCTTGCACCCAAATGTGCATTGCACATCTGTATCCAGCAGTGGTGTTACTAGGATTCATGTCACCCAATGTGGGAGGCCAATGCATCACCTACATGCAGTGGGCAGTGACAACAACCTGGGTGATGGGCAGGATTATGTTCTGTTGCCCCACCTCCACTTGTTTTTTGGCCACACATTTTGATTCCCAGAGCTCAGTTCAATTTAAGATCTTATATTTAAATCATAGCACTTTCAGAACCCACCTGCTTTTACATGATTAAAAAACAAGAAAAATTCACCATAGCAGCTGTAGCCTCTGTGTTTATCCTTTCAGTGAGGGTCTGCTTTCTGGAGCATTTGTTGAGCTCCACTTTCATTGGATCAGGATCATTCAGCTAGCATTGCTTTCCAGTTTGCTGACCTGACTACAAGCCGAGGGATAGTGGCTTACTCGTGAGTAAATGTGACTGCGTTAATTTCCCTTTCCATAGGGCTCAATGCATTTGTCAGCTTACAGACTTTATTTTCCCTCTTAGAGGGAGGTGTTTTTGGAGGGCTGCTGTTCATCGTAATGGGACCATTCTGGTGACATTGGATTTCTTTTAGCCTGTGCTATTTCTGAGGGGGTTAAGACCAGTACACAGACATGCGTTGATCATCCCACACCACCATGGGAATGCAGAAGAGTGAGTTGCTCTAGCCTAAATTAGTTAGGATTGCACTCTGTGGCACTCCCATACCCCAAATCCTAATATGATTTGGAATCTTTTGGGGGGATCTTGTGGAAGATACAAGAATACTGGTGTCTAATAAAATTCAGCTTCAATTACACAGTGTTTGTTCACATGTATATTGTTCCTTGGATCATAAGCAAAAAAATAATTACCATATATACCACAACTCAATGATGCATACCTTACTGTTTTTCCCTTAGAATTATTATTTTTCCTAATAGAGCCTTTCCAGAGTGACTCTTGTTCACAGCTACAAAGAAAGCAAATTCATAAGTTTGAAGCAGGAACTCATACAATTAAAAAAGCTTGACCCCATTTCAACTCAGGTTCAAATCTCTTCAAGTTAGGCTAGAGCAACTCACACTTCTGTGTTCCCATGGTGGTGTGGGATGATCAACGCATGTCTGTGTACTGGTCTAAACCCCCCAGGAATAGCACAGAAGTGCCTTATGGCACTTCTGTAATTCCCCCAAGACAGCACGGGACTTGTGCCAGCCTAACTGGGGATTAGGATTGAAGCTACAGAGACTGAGTGTTCAACAAGCCTCCTTGGAAAAACTCCATGGGTCAAGTGATGGTATCTCCAAGTAGGCTTTGATGTGCATTTTCAAGGAAGCAATCTGTTCTTTTCAGAAAGTTAAGTGGGAATCTAAAGTTAGCTCAGAACGTTGTACAGGCTTCTCATAAATAAATTAAAGTTGTCAGGCAACCACTTCTGAAATGAAGGCTTGATGTCAAAACCTCATTAGGTTTTTCATTCTCATAAAACAAACGAAAGAATTGTGTAGCTGGTAAAGCTGGTTAAGTCACTCATATCCCCGTTGCAGCACCTCCAAGGAATTTAAAAACAAGATGAGGTCTTCAAATCACAATACTAAAATCTGTTTTCACAGCCATGTCAGTACCACTTCTTTAGCATGCACTCTTCCCACTGAATGCATTTCCATGCATAGGAATGGAGAATGGGATTAGAGGCTCTGTCACTGTGTGAATGAAAAGTTTTACCCTTTATAATTATGCAGTAGTTTTCAAACTTCATCCTATTGGGAACCCTTTTCCATATCTGCTGAGCAGTCACTGTATATCTACTTGGAATGCTCTGCATACTGTAGAGGAGAAGGGGAAATACCAGATGAATAACAACTGGTGAACTGGATCACAGCCACATGACCAGCCAAAACCATTCCATGATGAGCCCTTCAGGCTTTTTTTGAACAAAAAGGTGGTCACTAATGCTGCTGCCAATGAAAATTGTTAAATATGTATCTACCAGCTCAATCCTATCCTGTGAAGAGCATTGCAACAGCAGAAGCACACTTGCATTCAGTCCATGGAGTACTCCTTCTATGGCCACTTTTAGGGTGGCAAAGGGAACAGTGGGCAGAGGAGTTCAGAAGCAGGAAAAGGCAGGTTCAGTAGCAGCAGATTCTGCCAATTCTTTCTCCTCTTTCCAGGCTGTATTTCCCTACACTAGTCCACTTGTTCTTGTTCAACTAGCTCCAGCACGCTAGCCAGGGCTTTCCCTGGGTAGGAGATCAAATGTTCCTTTGCCCCAAGGAGACTCCAAATTACAAAAGTCTGCTGCATCAGGTGCAGGATGCATCAGACACCAAGTTGGCGCCATTGAATTCCCATGCAGGGATTTACAGTGGATTGTGCTACAGTGGATAGTGAAGGTTGCTGATCGAACTATTTTTCAGGTAAACTTTGCAACCATTGTGGAGTGGCTGAGATCCTGCCCAAGAACTCCAGAATTTTGTGAAACACAGTGTGAAAACCACTGGAATGATCCAATACAGCTGGATTTTTTTAAAAAAGAAAAGAAACTCAAACCCTGCACATCCAAAGTGACCTCCTTACCAAGTATTTACTAGTTTTATCTGATGTACTTTCTATCTTTCCTTTATGCAGTCCTGGCAGCACAGCTGAATGCTATTTTCAGTGTTAAAATGATATCCATGTAGGAGATCTTCTTTTTGCCTTGATCCTGTTGTGGCCCACAAATGTTGAGGAGCAAGGAAAAGGAAGTCTAATGTAGTTTGTGATTTCTCTTGTCAAGGATGCATCTTCCTATTTGCTACTGTATGCACTCCTACAACAATTTAGGATTCTCTCCAATTGCTACTCAGATGGGTTAGGCCAGGTTTCAATCCCATCATTGCCTTTTCAGGACATGTATGTTGGGTATTCTGAGTAAAGAAACCCAACAGACTATCCCATCCTCCATGAAGATGGCTGAATGATACATTATCATAATTCTGGCCATTATGCTATTTGATCATTTTAGGGTAGTAATCTGCAATGTATCAGGGGAAGGGAGACATGACATTATATTCCAATCATCATTGCTTGCATAGACCCTCCTCCACCCATGTGCAGTTCTGGTTATGTACAGCTCAGTTTGGATCCACACCAAAGCCAGGCCAGGTGGGAGAACCTGTTTTGCTATGCATCTCCATACTGAAATTTAGATACTGTTACACGACTGTGGTGATAGCAGAAACTTGCCTCTCCGCTATGGATTCCCTGACCCTGTCCTAACTATTACTACCATTGGTATGCAAAGGATTAATAGGCACCATTGTTCACTATGGGATCTGGTCACTACTAAAGCCATTTGTATTGGATGTCACTGTACTGGAACTTTGCTGAACTTAGAGAATATACAAACTTCAACCTTCTTCTTGGGCAACATTACCCACTAGGTAGGTAATGTGCTCATGAATGGGTGAATACAGATTGCCCAAGGGAACAACAGAGCTACTTGAACAGGAGAAAAGTGGAATACATATGTGGTAACCAGCAAATATTTATTCAGAAAAGATCATTCACATCTGAATGTTTGTGTACAATGAAGATTTTTGTTATCTCAGCAACTCAATTCACATTATACAGTATCATAGATTATTCATACATTATGGTGAGAATGAAACTAAGGGCATATCTGTACCAAATACATAAACTAGTTTGGCAGACATACATTCCAGAAAACCCTGTAGACTATAGTTTTTTCAAGGGAGTTTTTGACTGGGAGTCTCTAATGGAAAAATTTCAGTACATTCATCAAACTTAACCAAACTACAATTTCCAGACTATGAATAATCATGGGGAGTGGGTGGGGGAAAGCCATGACAGTTATAATGATTTAAAACTGACATTGTTTACTGTAAATATATCTATGGCTGCAATCCTGAAGTGCACTTGAACTACCCTATCTATCACTGGGGTGGCCCAGTTCCAAGATGGGAGGCAGTTACATGAGAAATGCTTGGGCCAGTGTAAGTCAGCATGGGGTGGCCCAAGACAGATGGACCTGGGCCAACCTAGCTATGCCAGGCTAGGCAGTTCAGGAGAGGCATGTTGAGGACATGTAAAGCATCCTAGAGCAGTGCAGTTAGGCTGTATCCAGAACCTGTTTCCAGGGTAGACATGCTGTCTTCCAGCTCCTCAGAGTTATACCACCTCAGGAGCAGGTATAAATCTGAGTAGACCCATAGGAATCCATGATAAGCCAGAGTAAAAATGGAAGTGTCGAAATGGAATTTTGAGTCCTTGGCCATCCTAATTGCAACCCCTGTCTCTCAACCTCAGGATATGGAACAAGTACAACAGTCCACCAGCCTCTGGATAAAGCCAGCCGCTCCAACAATCCCCTTGCATCCATCCTCCACTACAGGTACAGCAGTGTCATGCTGTAGAAATTACTGGTTGTCAGGGACTCCTGGGCTTCTTTATAAGGCAGGCACAACAGCTGTTTCTTGTGCAGTGTGATCTGTGGGGTTTCTCCTTGGGGGCAAGACCTCCCCCGGTGCCACTGACTTGGTGCCTACTAAGCATGCCTGGAGGAGCAGATTTGTGCTGCTCTCTGCCCTGGAGCAGTTAGGGCAGCCTACACTTCCTGACTGTCTGGATTCAGCCTAACCTTCTGCTCTGGATACAGCCTACTTCAGGCAGCCCAGTTGGACCATTCTCACTGCCCTAACTCTGGATTGCACCCTTAGCAGAATGCTATTTCTTTCTACTATTTCTTTCCATTAGTATGGAAAGCCTCTGCACATAAAAAAAATGGAATAAGGTGAATACAATCAAATCTCCCAAGGTATCCAGAAATTGAGATATAAATGGAAAGTGCAGGGGAATCTGAATATCCTCTTGGAAGCTGCCTAAGGGATTGCTGCTTAGATGTTGGATCACAACACTTTTTGCTCCCACTGCAGAAAATTTAATCCTCTTTTCAAGTGATAAAATGGAAACTAACTAACATGCCTGCAAGTTGGCATGGCTGACATTCTTTCTCTTCCTTCCACCCCCAGATCATTTGCTTTAAAATATCACCAGGTGTCTGGAAATCTTCCTCTGGATATCATACAAGGCTTGCTGACAGAAATCCATGACAGATGGCATGCAACTAAAAAAAGAGGGAATGAGCAAAACTTTTGAAAGATAATAACTAGTTAACATAAAGCAAGAAGTGGCCAACTCCAGGCATTGTGATCCTAAGAGAATCCTAATAAAGCCCTTAATAAGAATGGAAACCCATCTTAGCTGGTATAGTTAGCGCATTAGGAATGTGTCTTGGTAGAAGAAAGGAGAATTAACTAAAGGATAGCTACTGGAAATTTTATCAACTCAGCAGAGTGATGAACATAGTTTTATCAACTCAGCAGAGTGATGAACACCTCTTCTGTGGTTCAGAAGCCTTTCCCTCCACCCTGGCTGTTTGCTTAGGCACATAAAAAAAATCAAGACTGAGACTAGAAACAGACTTTAGAATAGGTTTACTTATGGATCATGAAGGCTCATATTTACAGCATCTGATTATCATCAGAGTTCCTGCAACTTAATTCGGGCCAGAAGCTCTAATGCTGCCCCTGTTTGCATGTGGGTTTGCAGCCTGGTGGAGAACCATGTGCTCACATCTTGAGAGCGGAAAAGAGAGTATGAGAGAGGGAGGGGAATAATAAAAAGGGTCCAAGCAACACCTCCTGCAATGGTCACTGCGAGGGGACAGATAGAGAAGTCATGCAGGACAGGGGATGATTCACTGCCCCCTTCTGACACATAAATGTCAGTGTTGTCTCTTTTCCCAACAATAGCTTCTCTATGCAACTTTGCAAATGATATGTCACTTGCACAGGCTTGCTGCTTTTTAAATCTAGCAGATCGAGCCAGCAAGCCATCTGTGTGTAGAACTCCTCAAGACTTCAGAGTTCTATATTCCTAAATTTATCCATTGGCAAGTAGTGGAATGAACTTTAACACTTTCAACTGTTGCTGAGAATCACACACCATTGGCCTGTCCATGAAACCAGATTGTGAGGGATCCAACAGTGGATTTGAGTTGCCTTGTTCTCTGAATCCACTCCTGCTGCCACCACCTCCTTCCAACCTGCCACCAATGCAGGCCACAGTGATATGCACAAGCAAAAAACAGTTCTGTCTCAGATCATGTCTGGTGGTGCCTAGTGCCTGGTGGTGCCCACTGCCGACTGCTTGGTGGTGCATGGTGATACCTGCTGCCCATGGTTGCTCTCTACCCATTGGTGCTCACTGGTGCCACATTTGCTCTGCTCTGCCACATCCTGAACTCAGTGTTGGCCCAGAAAGCCCAACACAGAGTTCCTCAAGTCTATGTCTGCAAAATAACTGGTACAGACTTGAGAAGTCTCATTGCAAGGCTTGGAGATTCTCCCAAGAAGACCCCTAAGGGTTTCAAGGGAGTGCCACAGGATGCAGCAGTAGCTATTTTGTCATTGCAGAACCAATTGGAACTGCTGATCTTAGGACTGGGCTGTTAGAAAGGAAGGGACCAGCTGGATTATATCGTTAATGTATATGCAACTTGTGATCCTAAAAACAGAACACAGCTCCACAGCCATGTGTTGTATCCTCTTTGACAACCTTGGCCACCCTTTCCACACTGCAAGCAGGCATGAAAAACAGATGTTTAAGAAATCCCTGATGTTCATGCTCCTGGACTACAATATCTGGTGAAGTCCCAACTTTAAATCATATCTGAGACACAAACATATTGCACAGCTGTTCTCTTTCATGTTGAGACCATACAGATGAATGTAATTTTGCTATGTTCTTCCCAGAGACAGGCCACATATGGAATAGTCCATCATCAGTCATTATCCCCACTCACCCCACTCCCTGAAACTGAGGGGTGCTGGGCATCCCTCATCTCCAGGGACTTTTCTAAATACCACAGAGGCGGGTATATATGCTGCCTCTGCAAGGCTTGGAATGACCTTTTCAGCTAAGAAGGAAATGGAAAACTGTGTCTTTTTGGAAACCAAATGGACTTTTAAAACTTTATAAGGAATTCTGAGGCCCCATTCTGATGCATTGACCTGAGGAACTTGTCCCAGCTCCTGTCAAACTAGCACTTTGAAAGCATGCAAATGAAAGTAGATAAATAGATTACAGCCTGGCGATGAGCCTCTGCAACAGGCTGGCCAATTTCCTCAACATTGCATCTAAACCTGGATTGGACAACTCTGATCCAGAACAGCAGACCCTGCCATAGCATGGAAAAAAACTAGGAAGAAGAAGAAGGTGGCATTTGGAGGCCCAAGGAACCCATAGAAGGGATTATATGGAGAAGCCCCTGAAGGAGATTAAAAGTTATGGATACGTGGTACCTCTGTGGGGGCTCAAAAAAGCCCTAGAGGCAAATAGGTACAGCTCCCTTCTGCTTCTGAGGCTTTGTTTAGTGTCAGGCATTGTTTGACAATGGGGGTGTAGAAACGCATTCTTGTTAAGCAACATGGCTATATTGTATCATATAAGATTTTTGTAAGATTACTGAGATCACATATATGAAGTGCTTGAAACAATTAGGAAAATCTGTACAGGTACTATCAAAGTGAGGAAGAGGTTTTTCTACTTTCTCTTTATAGGGGTTGTGTTTCAGGGGTTGTGTATTCAACCATGCTACCTTCCTACCTGTGAAAAGAGTGATAAACAAGGAGGAATAGTTTCACTCTGTGATCTACTGTTTGAGGTGATAGGTCATCAGGTTTATTGCCTGTTTGTCACCAGGTTTCCACAGGGAATAAAAATACTTGACTTGCAGCACATATAACAACTCAGAAGTAAGTCTCATTGACTTTAATGAGATTTACTCCCAGGTGATTGCAACAGTGCAATGACTCCCCCATCCAGGTTTATGCTGGATTCTTGGATTTTTTGTAAAAGGCACATGGACTGCACACTTCTTCATTCTTTTTGCCACTGCATAGCTAAGCAGGGAATGGATAAGAGACAGGACAATGATGCATGTGATTCTACAGGTAAAATTGATCCAATTCTTGATTTTGTTTCTGTCTACATTGGATTTCTGTCTTTATCCTTGCCTTAAGCATATCATGGTGCAATCCTAACCCATTTAAGCCAGCACAGTTCACCAATCTTCCTGTCACTATTGTGGCATGGGTGGGCCAGCACATGTCTGTACACTGGCCTAACCCCCGGACCAGGAGTGGCACAGAAGTGCCTTATGGCACTTTTGCCACACCCCCAGCCCAGCATGGGTCTTGTGCTGGCTTAACCAGGGGTTAGGATTGTGCTGTCAGAAGGCACATTTGTCCTATTACCAGCAATGTTGAGAGCCTACTAGGCCAGTGGTATTCACACTGGGGGCTTGTGATCCCTCATTCATTTAAAGGTCCCCAACTCCCTTTTAGGAGCAGGGGAAGAGGGAAAGCATCAATTTCCAGGCACCAGGATTGTGCCCTTCAAGGTTATGGGGGGAATTTACACCTACAAGTAGTCCTGTCATGGTCTGGAGAATCAGGTGAGTCCTGGTGAGCCCAGAAAAGTGCTTGCAGGGCTCCAGATACAAGTGAAAGTTCCAATCATGACTAAACTAGAAGCTGAATTTCCAGTTTCATAATGGCTAGAACTTTTATTATTTGAAAGTCTTGGGGAGCCCTTCAAGAGCTCTGTGAGGCTCTCCAGGGCTCTCTCTTCCCCCACGCCCTGACAGGACACCAGGTAGGTGTCAAAATTCCCCATGAAGTGTGTGATTCTGAGGATCATGCAAAGACTTAGTGAGGGAGTAAAACTACCTCTAAGTTTGAGAACAACTGCACTTGGGTGTAAGTTTGAACAGGGTTTGGCTGTAATTAGACTCCTCTGCACTGATTTTCCAGATTCAGGCAATTTAAAGTTCTAAAGAGCTGGAGCCAGTTAATAGAGAAAAGCCATGTTCTTCAGCATGTGGACAGTTCCCATGCAACATGGGGGTCCATACAGGTTCTTTCTTTCAGCATGAAGATGGACTTGTGCAAGTGACAACATTTAACAGCTCATATGATCATTCTATAGCACAGGTAGCATTTAACTAGAAAGGCACATCACTTTCCCCCACCCCTGAGTCATTTAATCCACTAAGCTACTGTCTTTATACCCTTTTAATTTCCACTCCTCCACTCTTTTCTGAGAGAGAGAGAGAGAGAGAGAGAGAGAGAGAGAGAGAGAGAGAGAGAGAGAGAGAGAGATCAGCATGTCTTATCAAAGGCATTTTAGTACCAATCAGAGCTGCTATAAAAGATATGAAAAGGCACATTATGTTGTACCAATTCTATAGCCTATTAACAATTAAGCAGAATGAACTCCCATCAAATTTTGCTTGCAAGATTCCACTTGTTCTATTAAACTCCCCTATGTTTCAATGTTTTGACAATGGCACAATTGTCACTTTGACAAACAGCAAGGTGCTGAGAGGTGGGAGCCTCAGCTAAAAGTAGCAGAAAATCAGTAAAAGAACTGGTTACTCAACATCTCTATAAGAAACAGCTGAAGCCAAGACAATCAAATGAGTGGGTGTTTGGATAAGTAGTTGTCTAGGTTATATCACCTACATACTGTGAGCAACTCCAGTAGCCAGACAACCTTTGCAGGAGAGCAGAATGCATCATTTGGAACTATAGGTATTGGACTTTGTATCATGTATTAAAGATTATGGATATGAAGCCATCGCTATTTGGGCCTCTTGCAGGAATAAGAAACTGGACCAAATCAAACTCTGAGAATTATTGCTTGGTTCTCGTCCTCTCTACCGTTCTTCTTGCCAGAAATAGTGCTGCTGTAAATACATCACTTTTTCACCATGAGGACTAGCATCTTCAAAATGAGCGGATCTCCTGTACTGAGTTTCCCAGTTCATCCCCTATTGGTTAGGACTGAGAGAACTCAGTGCACAATGACCCCACCTTATGCAGCAAGTTCTGCCTCCCAACAGGGACAAGGTGGAAAACTGACTACAAGAATGTCAGTTTCTGTGTTTAAAAAATGTCATGACTGGCCTGGGCATAGATTTTTCATTTCATAGAATAAGATGGGAGAGGCAAATACGTAACAGAACAAGGAGGTCCGATGACAGTTAAACAGGCCTTGTAAAGGTAAAAATTTCTCCCTTTTATTGATGTTGCATTGATGGTGGAAATTGGATAGGATTGGGCTCCAAGATCCATAACTATTATCTGTTCAGTCTTGATAGTTCTTTATCTGTAATCCTAAACATAGTTTCCTGGGAGTAAGAACCATTGAATACAATGAGGCTGACTTCTGATTAGAGATGGTTAAGATTGTGCTCTATATTTCTGAACTAGGTCAAGTGAAAGCTTGCAGTCTTCTGACTCCTCTTTCCACTTTTATTGTGGTGCAGTGAGCTCCAGTGGAGACTGGAGATGCAAAACAATACTAAGACTCAACCAAGGAGGAATTATCTTGCCAATCAAAAAAATCCCCACGATATTTCCACACAAAGATGCCTGCTGCTAACAAATGCATGGACAGAGTAATGGGGTAATTCCCACCTCTGGGATTACATCCATTCCCCCTAGCACTGGTGCCTTGCAGATAAGTGTGTGAGCAATTTTAAACCTTCGTAAAAGTTTGAGCATTAGTGTGTGTGTGTGTGTGTGTGTGTGTGTGTGTGTGTGTGTGTGTGTGTGTGTGTGTGTGTGTGTGTGTGTGTGTGTGTGTGTGTGTGTGTGTGTGTGTGTGTGAGAGAGAGAGAGAGAGAGAGAGAGAGAGTTACATGAACTGGGGTTGAAGTAGTGGGGGGAAATCATTTGCTTCTATTTAGGTTCTGCTTCTATATGTCTAAATGAATATTACAAAGGAACTGAAGTCTCCAGAGCTACCTAGAAGGCATTGTAATATGGCACACACCTCATGGGAATGCTTTTAATGGAGAATAGCATGCAGAAGAGAGTCACTTTATTACCTCTTCTCTCTCGCCTTCATTTTGGTTCTGTTTGATGAGCTGGCTGCTGCTGTGCTTTACATTTCAGAGCTTGGCAACAGCCCTGAGCATCCGCTGACAGCCAGCAGTCCTGCAGGAGTTCCCGTCATGGCTTCACTGTGCAGGAGGAAGTATACAAGAGAATTGTTTGTTTGTGAGGCAATAAGGGAAAACTCCACATTAGGAATGCAGCAATGGGCTGATCAAATGTGGGTTATGTGAAGTAAGGATTGTTTTAGCTCTACTTAATTGTTCTCATTTATGGGAAATGCCCTGTTAGGGCCAGGTTTCAGCTGGGGACAGTTGGGCCTGGAGTGCAGTCCTGAAGTGTAAGTTCTCCAAGGTCCCTGAGTTGGGGAAGAGAACCGGGCCCAAGAAAGAGCCTTTGGGCACCCAATTCGAAACCAACCTTCCAGGTTGGACGCAGAAACATTTACCAAAACCCTTTGAGTGAGGCTGTCGAGCCAGTTGCAGATCCACCTAACGATAGCCTCCTCTAGCCTATATTTTTCCAACTTCCCGATTAAGATGTCATGCGGGACCTTGAAAAATGCTTTAGTGGTACTATATCATTGATGGTACTTGAGGTTGTGTCCGGTGACATGTGCAGGATCCCCAAGCTCCTGGAATCAACATGACAAGCAGTGGTCAGAATTTTGGCAGCCAAAGTTCCAGCACGTGCTGCAAAAGCCCTCTCATCCATCCCAAAGCTCACACCAGTGTTTCTTACATTCCATCAGGCCTCTCAGTTCAGAACTAACTGGCAATTATATCATCACTAGTTACTTCCAGTGGCACTTCCAATAAGTGGATCAACTTTCCAAGAAGTGGCATGCAGGGGATCAAACTCTGCTTTAGATTCATCCACCTTCCCATGGATAAGGTTACCCAAAGGGGGGAGATATCACAGGTGCATATTTTATTTAGGGCTGCAATCCTAATCCACAGTGAGGCCAGCCTAAGCCCTGTACTGGCCTGGGGGATGGGGTCACAAAAGTGCTATAAGAAACTTGTGCACCATTCCTGGGGGAGTTTTAGGCCAGTGCACAGATATGTCTCCCTACATCACTGCAGGAATGGGAAGACTGATGAGTTATGCTGGCCTCAGTTAGGATTGTACCCTGTCTGATTTTAAATGACCTCTAGGTATCCTTAAGAGATTGGAACCTCTTGACTTTTCTTTTCAACCTTCTTTTACCTAATCCTCTTATCTTGGTGAAGTTTCCTCTTTTGAAGTTAAAAGCGATTGTGTTTGACTTTCTGGGAAACTTATTGCTCTGCATACATATTAACTATGCCAGCATTGTGGTCACTGATGCTGAGAGATTTATTAGTACTTACAGTGCACTCCAGATTCTGGCACCGCTCAGGAATAAGTGAAAGGGTGATTCCTCTTGAGTTGTTTTCATGACTGGTTAAGATACTGTCACAGCTAGGAACTTGGGCTCTGCCGCAATTCAAAACCCATGATGTTATGGTTTTCCTGTCAGATTATTGTGAATAAAGCTTAAAGAGATTCCTTATCCAGCTTCAAGAAAAGAATGTCAGCATTCTGTAATGATCAACTGATGTTTTTGCAAATGCAGGTAATTGTAAGGAAATGATTTTGGGATACAGAGATCTTTCTAGAATGTTTAGAATGAAAAAGCCACCAGAGGAGACACATCCCCTCCCTTCATTGAAAGGCAAGAAACAGTTGTGTGAGAGTAGTTTCCAGAAAAGAAAAAAAGAATGAAAAGAAAGTAAAAGAAAAGAGACATAAAGAAAATAGCATTTCCAGTTTGGGAATGGAGAAAAATAAAGACAGAACTTGATGCATTGAAAGCACAATCCTGAGTGTCTTTTGGGCCAATGCAAGTGACTTGCACCAGCTGGGGATGTTGCAGATATGCTAGTAAGGCACACCTGTGCAACACAGAAAGGAGGGGAAGCTAATGTACAGAACTGCATTGGCCTCCTTGCACTGCTCTTGGAAGAACAGGTAAATTGCATTGGCTGAATTTGGCCTACCATTATTAAAGAAGTTGCTGCTTTTTCTGTTCATATTTTAACCCCTGCTCACTGGGCAAGAGGTACTCCTTCAAGTGGGTGCTCTTCCTTTATTTAGTAGGGGAAGAGTAACGCTGTACACACCCCAGCAATGTCTGTTCAAGTGGCTTCTGCTGGTGTACCTTTTGCATTTTAGATTGTGAGCCCTTGTGGGACAGGGACCTATTAGCTAATAATTGGCCAATTTTTTCATTTTCTTTGTAAACCCCTATGTGAAGTTTTTAGTTGAAAAGCGGGATATAAATACTGCAGATAGATATTTTATCTTCATCTTAATTTTATTTTTATATTTAATTGTTCTTGAATATTCTATCATAATTGGATTTTTATAATTTTCCTCATTGCCAGTGGGGTTGGCTTTAAATTGCCAATGGGGTTGGCTTGATATAGGAACAAATCATAGGGTATTGGAAGCTAAGTGGAAAGGAAGTTTGAAATTTCTGGTGCTTGAACTATGAGTCTCTGTCTTCCTTTCTTCACTTTTACTGCTTCATACTGGTGGCTTTGGTATTTTCTTTAAAGGGTCAATTTTACAATTATTGTTGAAATATATGGCTCATATTTCTAAG
This sequence comes from Cryptoblepharus egeriae, assembly GCA_030015325.1. NCBI lineage: Eukaryota > Metazoa > Chordata > Lepidosauria > Squamata > Scincidae > Cryptoblepharus > Cryptoblepharus egeriae. The sequence goes on along the minus strand of JAREYC010000004.1, from coordinate 56,001,365 downwards.
CAGAGCAATGGCTGTATTCAGGCTTATGGTTGTGAGGCTACTTATTCACACTTTTCAAGGATGTTACAGCTGCTCATCTTAACTTCCTGATTTTCTCACCTTAAATAAGTGTGAAGGATGCACTCAAATAACCATGTGCTATAAAGCATTCTTAAATCCTTTGGAAATATAACAGCGATGATTATTGGGAAGTCAGACCACTCATGATTACATTTTTTTTCTAGAAATAAGTTGGCAAAGCAAATTCCTCATTTCCAGTAGTTTCTCAATGTACTATTGTCATGACACCCTTCTTTCACAGTGGCCTCTTCTTCCCAGCTCTACCTCAGCACCATCTGATATCATACAGAGCCCCTGTGAGTTTGCCATAACACCCAAGGGCACCATGATGCATAGTTTGGGAACCATTACCCTATTCAAATTACGCATTAATATTGCTGCTTAGGGGAAAAAAACTGAACTTTTCAGTAAAGCCTTTGGCTCTGCAGACTTTAATTAGTTATTAACTTCAGATTATCCTGCCTCCACTTTTGTGGGAAATCTAAGAGATCTCTGCCACTGCAATTTGTATAGAAAGAATTTTCTATATAAATGTTCCAGGACATGACTCTGCACTTCAGACCACCTTCTGGTGCCTAGAGAGCCATTGTATGCCTTTTTATTTTAAGTGAATGTATCTGTGCCCTCATGGTATGTAACTGAGAAAAAAAGATGCCCACCATCATATACCCAATGGTTGGACAATATTTTGCATTTATCAGTATTTGAGAGAATGGCATACTGATGTCAGTTACTTATGGACATATTTGAGAATATCTGGTGGCCATTTCTGGAAATAATAGTATAAGGGCACAATCCAGAGCAAGTTCAACCTGCTCTGCCCTAACTGCTCTCTCCTAACTATTCTGTATCCAGAGCCGAAAGTTATGCTGCATCCAGAGAGTTAGGAAGCCTGGGCTGCCCTAACTGCTCCAGAGCATGCTAAGTCAGTGACAGCTGGGGAGGGCTTGCTCCTGAGTAGACCCCCCTCAGATCACACTGAAGAAGGAACAGCTGTGGTGCCTACATTATAAGGAAGCCCAGCAGTTCCTGACAACCAGTTACAGCTGCAGTTCTTCTAGTGCAAGATGGATGCTTGGAGTGGCCTGCTGTATCCTGAGGTTAGTGGGCTGCCATAGTTGTGCCATATCCTGAGGTTGAGAGGCAGGGATTGCAGCTAGGCTGGCCAAGAACTCAGATTTTTGGTCAACACTGCCATTCTTACTCAGGCCTTATCATGGACCCCCATGGGTCTACTCATTACTATACCTGCTCCTGAGGTGGTATATCTCTGAGGAACTGGAAGAGGGCATTTCTGCCTTGAAACAGACTTTGGATACAGAGTAACTGCTCTGCCCTAGGCAATGCTAAACTTGCCCTCAACTTGCCTCTCCTGAGCTGCTTAGGCTGCCCCAGTTAGGGCAGAGCAGGTCCACCTCTCTTAGGGCACCCTATGTTGCCTTGCTCTGCCCTAAGCCTTTTCCAGAGTAACTGGGGTGGAGCATCTTGCAGTTGCTCCACCCTAGTGATAGATAGAGCACCCTAAGGCCTCTTATGTGCAAGAAATAGTTACTCTGGATTGGGCTGTAAGACAAATGTGGGATGTACATAATTCTGGTCTTTGTATAATTCTTTTTTCTATTAATATAATTGTTGTAATTATTGTTGTAAACCTATGTAATCATTTCCTTTTTTGTTGTTTGTTTTTGATTTACATAGCAAAATTAAAATAATTATAAAAAAGACAAAATAGGACATGTTCTGACAAAAGAGGACATAAGGTCATGCTGGGATGGGGTTCTTGGGGAAGTCCTTCCCCTTCATCTCAGCGAGTTTCTGGCCCCCCTGAATCTTGGCACCCCCATAATTGGGACTTCCCAGTCTCCTGGGTAGCTAGTCTCCCTACCTTCCCCACTGCCTGGGGTCTGCTTCCGTGGCTGCTCAGGGGTCACTCTCACTACCAATTTCAGTGCTCCCCAAGAAGGAGCCTGAGGAGGAACAACCTGTCCTAGTGCTGCTGAACTTCTTTTGAGCTTAGGCCGTACTTCCAACCTTCCCTGCTTCTGGGCCCAACAGTTGGGGCAGAATGTTGATGAATCACCAATTCTCCAGTGCAAAGTATAGGAAGGAAAAGGCCCTACTTCCCGGAAGACCTCCTGCCTGGGGGCTGGATTGAGGCAACATTTGCTCCTCTCATCAAACCCCTGAGGAGCACTTTTGTCCTGAGAAAGACTGCATGCTTGCAGGGATTGCTGGCTTCCATGGCAGACATCTGGGTGAATAGCCTTCTCCCTTCAGTTTCCCCAGGTAAGTACTGTCCATGGGGCTCCCCATTGACAGTGTTGTACTCTTTGTATATGATACTCAATGTCTTCCAGGAGAGTATGAGCCTAGCTGGTAAAATGGATATGAAACTGTACCAGTGATATGACGTCTCAGCAGTGAAGTATTTAGGGAGGTGCAGGGGGTGCAGTTGCACTGGGCAACAAGCTTTAGGGGGGCAACAAATTTAGCTTGACACTAGTGGCTAAAATTGTGAAAAACGGAGTATATATGAATGAAAAATACCATCATGTTTTATAGCATTGGAAGGGTAATTTAATGCAGAATGCAATGAAACAAACAGTATTGATATACTTATATTCTATCAAAAGTTGTGGCCAATTAACCAGAAAATGAAAACACAAAAGCCTATGGAACAATAGGATTTTGTTAACTCAAAACCTTTCATGATACTGATTGCTCTGACAACCAATGAGATGTAATTCCGATACTTTAGGGAACCAATAAGGTGTTAATATGAATCAGCTCTCATTTCCATATATCATAAAACAGTTACTCATGCTAACTAGTTATACAGGCCACTTCTGGTGGCCACTTCTAAGTGGTGCTCCTCTTACATTTTGCAGGGAAAGAATAACCATTCCTCTTTGGCCCAGCTCAGTTTTCCGAACCAATAAGGAACACAGTTTTCACTTTGTTGTTACAGGGGATAAAATCTTGGGACAAAATTTTGCAGTGGAAAAAATTTGCAGGAAAAAATCTTTGACTCCAGCTAGCAAATAGGTGCTTTGGCTATGCCACTAGCAGAGCAAATTGGTAGTGAATTGCTGAGGAGAAGGCAGGTTTTCCACCAATTTTGTTTTAGAAATAACCAGGGATGACATCACATCTAGTTATGACATCACTTCCGGGGCAACATTTTTAACTTTGACCTGGACTACATGATAAATATCTGCACCACTGAGTCTCAGTACCTACAGTCTGCTGCACTTCTGGTTGACAATGCAATTACCTCCCTCCATCCCAAGCCAGGATGGCTTCTTGGAAAATAACATGGGGACCACATCTTGCTTTGCACCACACATCTGATGGGCCTGGCCTGGCCCAACAACCGGTTCCCCGGAAGTGGGTGGGGCCAGGACAGGGTCAGGGGTGGGGCCGGGGCGGGGCGGGGCTGGGAAGGGCACACCACCAACCCCAGCGCACTGTGGGTGTGGATGGGAGGGTGAGGGGCAGGGTGAGGGGCAGGGCGAGGGGTGGGCCCCAACCCTGGCACACTGCGTGTGTGCTAACCTTGGCACACGCGCAGTGCAAGACAGACTGCGTGTGCACCAACCTTGGCACAGGCACAGTCACAGTCCATCTCCCCCAGCTGGAGGAGATGCAGTGTGCCTGCGCCAACCTTGGCACAGGCACAGTCGCAGTCTGTCCCCTCCAGCTGTAGGAGATGCACTGCGCGTCTGCCAAGTGGCACCAACCTTAGCGCAGGTGCAATACAGGGCTTCCCAGGATGCGCTGAACCTGTGCACCCAGTTTTCTGCCCCCCCCCAGCGGGGGGTCAGAAATAGGAAGTGGTTCGGGCGATACGGCCCAAACCGTCTTCAGCCCACCCCTGATCTGACCTATGAACACCTAATTTCCTGATACTTTTTTCTCCCCTTCTTTTCTCCCTCCACATTTACAACATTATGCAATGCTTTCCGCTTTAAGGATTTCCTCCTCCTTCAGTCTGAACATAGCAGCTGCTTCAGAGACTCCAGTGGGAATCTTCAGATTGTATATATTGTGAACATGATGTATAATGAATTTACTTTGTGGTTTAATATTTTTACTAACTGGATGGTTGTAAACCATCAAGAAATTTGTAACCATACTATTTCTTTGATGAGTTGTAAACTTTCCTCTGTACACATTTGGCTGTAAAGCTGCTTATAATATTTGGTTGGCCAAACAGTTTTCTACTGTACAATACCTCCAGCTCGCAAAGTGACCTTCAGTCATAACTTTCCATCTATTTTCCTCCCTTTCTGTTAAGTACACAGCAGACAGCTTTCGATGCTTTGCTACCCAAACCTTTAATTTCCATTTCACCTTTGTGACAAGTGTCCACAGTTCATGACTTCATCAATCAGAAACAGAAGTGGTGCTAAAACTTGTTGCTTTTCTCTGAATATGGCTTAAAGAACTGTTGTTTCTGTTTCCCCATAATGGTCACTAGATGCTTCTAGGATATTAAGTGACTGTGAAGATAATAGCACTCCTCAATTGTCTCACCTCAGTAAGTGTTACGAAGGGCACAATCCAGAGCAGGTTCAGCCTGCTCTGCCCTAACTGCTCTCTCCTAACTATTCTGTATCCAGAGCAGAATGTTATGCTGCATCCAGAGATTCAGGAAGCCTGGGCTGCCCTAACTGCTCCATAGCATGATAAGTAATTGACACATGGGGAGGACTTACTCCTGAGGAGACACCCCTCAGATCACACTGAACAAGGAGTAGCTGTGGTGCCTACAGTGGTGACATGACTCTGCGCATCACCCGGTGCGGAAGTCTATGTGACATCCCTGGGATGCGTGCACCCCCTACCTGGACTGCACAGTTGCCAAAGTTGGCACCATCTCTGACACCTGCACAGTACTTTTCTGAAGACTTTCAGCTTTGGGGGAGACTGTGCAGGCGTCAGAGTTGGTGCCTGTGCAGTACTCTTTCTGAAGCCATTCAGCTGCCGCTCCACCTCCTGAGTGAGGCCGAATGGCCGTGCAGAGGCGTGGACTTCCTCCGCTCTAAGGAAGTCTCCTCTGAAGCTGTTCGGCATGTTCAGTGTGTTTCTGCCCAGTGCACCTCAGCTGGCTGTTTAGGCCAGCTCCGAGGACAATTGGCAGCTTCTGGGCTGCTGCTCTGCCTTGGAGCAGGCCTGAATGGGCGTGCTGACACCCAGGACCTGCCAAAGGACAGTCAAAATCCTCCGGCGCATCACCCCATACGTAACACACCACCCAATGCAGCCCACCTCAGCCGCACCAGTCTAGTGACGCCACTGGGTGCCTGCCTTATAAGGAGTCCCTGATGAGATGCCAGTACATTCTACAGTGAATACAAGGGGCTTCTTGGAGTGCCCTGCTGTATCCTGAGATTTGTGGGCAGCCGCAGTTTGTTTCATATCCTGAAGTTGAGAGGCAGGGGTTGCAGCTAGGCTGGCCAAGAACTCAGATTTTTCATCAACACTGCCATTCTTACTCAGGCCTTATCATGGACCCCTATGGGTCTACTCATTACTATACCTGCTCCTGAAGTGGTATATCTCTGAGGAACTGGAAGAGGGCATTTCTGCCTTGAAACAGGCTTTGGATACAGAGTAACTGCTCTGCCCTAGGCAATGCTAAAGATGCCCTCAACATGACTCTCCTGAGCTGCCTAGGCTGCCCCAGTTAGGGCAGAGCAGGTCCACCTTTCTTAGGGCACCCTATGTTGCCTTGCTCTGCCCTAAACCTTTTCCAGAGTAACTGGGCTGGAGCATCTTGCAGTTGCTCCACCCTAGTGATAGATAGGGCAACCCAAAGGTTCTTATGTGGACAGATTAGTTGCTCTGGATTGTGCTGCCTGTAGCATTCCTCTTTCAATAAATGGGCAGCCTGATTGCATTGGGCCTAAAGACCCAATATTTTTATTTAAAAAAGCATTTGAGGCCACATAATGTATTTATTCTATTTTTCAGCCCTCCCTGATTTGGTTTTACTGCTATTTGGTTGTTTTTTATGTTGTTCTTAACTGTATTTTATTGTTTTAGCTCTATTTTATGTTATTGTTTTATTGATTGTTAGCTGCCTTGGATCCCATTTGGGGAGAAAGGCAGGGAGAAATCTAATAAATAAATAGCATTCTGGCATTGTGCATAGGTGCATGCTGCCAACAGAACTGACAGAAAGCTTGGAACCATCATGGAATCATCTACAAAGACTGAGGTGCAATCCTAATCTCCATTTAGGCCAGCAAAAGCCCCAGCATAAGTTCTATGTTGTCCTGGGGGTGTCATAAAAGTGTAATAAGGTAATTCTGCTCCACACATGGGAGGGATTGGGTCAGTGCACAGGCATACATGAACCTCCCCACACCACCATGGGAAGATATGCCACCTGAGTTATGTTCAACGAAATTGGCAGGATGGGGTGGGCAGAGTGTGGAACAGGAGCAAGTAATGAAAGAACAAAGATGTGATGGGAGTAGACAGATCTGGTCTGGGAGTGGGTGTATATGGAGCAAGCAATGCTTGCCAAATCCTGTCTCTCTTCCTGGGCTGAAATCTGTAGCTTGGATGCACACAGATTTGAACCAGCAATTTTGCTGGTTCAGGTCTGAGTAAACCCCCTAACACAGTAGTTCTCAATCTTCCTAACGCCTTGACCCCTTTATAAGTTCCTCATGTTGTGGGGACCCCAACCATAAAATTATTTTCGTTGCTACTTTATAACTGTAATTTTGCTACTGTTATGAATCGTAATGTAAATATCCAGTATGCAGGATGTATTTTCATGGTTACAAATGAAATGTGTATTCTACATTTTATTTCAGAGGATTGGGCATAGGATTGGGCCCTGAGGCTGCAATCCTATCCACATTTACATGGGAGTAAAGGCCCCCTGACTATAATGGGATTTATTTCAGAGTAGGCATGCATAAGATTAGGCCCTGAGGCTGTCAGTCAGCCCCAGTGCATGTGCAGCTACAGCCCCCTGACCTAACCCCCTGCACCAGGGGTCTTTAGGCGATGCCCAGGAAACCTCTAGGCGACCCCAAAAGGGGTCCCGACCCCAACTTTGAGAAACGCTGCCCTAACAGAATGGAGGCTTAACCTGGGTAAGAAAGTGAATGTTCCTTACCTAGCAGAGACCATTGGGTCTGCCTACCAGCAAGATGTAGCAGTTGCCATTTCTGCACTGCTGCATTAGCAGAGAGGAGAATGGAATTGGACACAAATAGGGCAACCATAAGATAATAAATTCCATACATTTATAATTTATTGTTAGGAAAAGTACAGTTTTGGTCCAGGAAACACTGTGTAATGTTGAATTCTAGGATTATCAGAAGAGCAAAGAATGAAGTTTCACTCCACTTTCTACAGCATGCAAACGTATCCTCATTCAGTTGTCTTACTCAAAATGAAAAAGCCCATAACTGCTTTGATATTTCTGGAAATTGTACCAAGCCCAATGGTTTCATTCACCTCTCTGCCCATGTCCTTGATCTCGCTTTTGGGTTCTTTATTAAATCACATTCTGATAACCCCATTCCATCAGAACTCAGTTACCCAGACCTTCTGCCCTTTCATCTACCTAACAACAGTCCTGTAAAAAGTGGAATAGACTGTAAAGCAGTAACTTGCCTAAGGTGACCCAACAAATGCCAAATTCAGGACACCCTGTTTAAATCCAGCATATTAGGAACAACTACACCAGACTCACAGATGTCATCAATATAAGTATGTGGGGTCATGAAGATCTGGCCCAATGGAATCTGGCCCAATGGAATAATTACCTACTGACATTGAATGTCTTTTTACATGTAGATTCATTCCACATGTAGAACTCCTCCCTCTTTGGAACTCTTTATAGTCTGTTGGGGGTTAGGGTTAGAGGTGTCAGAGTAAATATTGGAAACAAGTTATGGCAATTAGCATACAATTTCACCCAAAAAGTTAATCACACTTTTCATTATAGTTACTCAGAGTGTACTGTATGAGCATTGTTTAAGATAAGAACCTATACTCGTAATTATGTACTCGTAATTAGCATTGTTTAAGAACCTGTAACATTCCAATTTAGAAAACACAGGGATTCATAACTCAGTAAGTAGTTAAGTGCTGGATAAAGTGAATTATATGCATTATATGTAGCATTATATGGCACCAAGGGGGACAAGCAAATAGAAAAGATGGTTCCTTTAGGCCCCAAAAGTCTATGAGAATATGCTAACATGCAGAGTGGAATTAACAAAGGTCTTGAGTGCTCACAGCGACCTCAAAGTTACATTTAATTGCTAAGTGGCCAACATCTCTAAATTAGGCCCTGGGGAACTAATTATTTATTAAAATCCTGCCAGCTGCAATTGTCTGACAACAAAGCTGCACATTTCATAAATGCATTCCCAACAAACTATTTTTAAAAAGGAAAAAAATAAGCGGACTTGATGCTTTGTTTTTAATCATGCTTCTTACATATTTAATGATGTACTTTGCACTTCTATAGTGCTTGTTCTCTAAGGATTCCTGGAACTATATGGACATTCAATGCATGGAGCACAGCACCTAGAGATAGGAAGGTACTAGGAGGGACAGGCCTCTTGGCCACCTTGACACGGGGAGGGGAGCGAGAACAGCTTTGAAAACCTTGTCAGGTCAGTTTTGACAGATGGAGGGTATAATGTGCCAGAGTTCACTTGTTGAAAATCGCTGACCTAGGTGCTGAACCAAGACTGGACTGGTGGCAAAACCACGGGCAAATGTCCAACCATTTTGGCAGATCCAACAACAGAGCCCAACTGAAAAAACTGTAAGCTTTTGAACACATTTTTTTTTAATTCTGGAAAGGGTTTCTCTTTTTTGCTAAATTTTTCCACAGCAAAAAAAACCTTAATCAGGCACTTTTGTTTTCTGAGCAATGAGTTAGGAGACTTTCTTTCTGCAGTGTTTGAGTGTCACCAAGTCAGCAGACATTTTGTAATAAATGGAGAGTTCAACATGGTCCTATAAAGTTTTATAGGTTTCTGACACTTGCTTGGCTCCTCAAATGGGAATTTATAAAAGTCTTTTAAAAGTTGTCAGTTGACCTGACACAACACAAATGATTTTCCATTACAAAACTTGTTGACCTATGTTATACTCTATTTCCTTGATCTGATTATTTGGTGGCTGCTATGGCAGTTTGTTAGTTTTCTGCAGCGTTAGTTTTCTTTTTAAATTGTTTTTATGAAAATATTAATGTTCTTAAAATTTAATGTGTGCTACAGGATAGGTAGTATATAAATATTTTTAAAATCAATATCTTCTTGCAACACACTGGCTATGTTTAGAAGTGCTTTTTTGAGAATCAAGTCCTGTCATTTAAACAGCTGTGCTTCAAATCCTAAATATCAAACTGTTCAGGCTTTTTCATCCTGCCATATATTTCCTTCCTCACCTCAACACTTTCTATTGAACAGTATAAATCCCACTTTTTGGAGTTCTTCACAACCTCCAACAAAATGTTTCACACTGCTTTTGGTCAATTTCAAACTGTGCAACTCTAAAAGCAGTACTGAGACTATGAGCTCTGTCATCTAAAAAGATCTTTTTTCCCTTTTTTATAACTCTACCACTTATTTCAAGACAGTAATACATACACTATATTGAGTCATAGGGAAGTTGTGTGTGTGTGTGTCAGAGAGAGAGAGAGAGAGAGAGAGAGAGAGAGAGAGAGAGAGAGAGAGAGCTGTCAATGAATTTTGTCTAAAGCAAAATTTCAAGGAGAATTAGGATGTTCAATTTCCCATTAATGTGAAACATATTTTATTTTCTCTTGAAAAACTGTCCACACAGCTGGAAATGTTAGTTAAATCTGAGGTTGGCTTTGCTATCAGTATTCACCAAAGCAAAACGTTAAGATTTGTAGGGTGCAATCCTTACTTAGGCCAGCACAATTCATTGGTCTCCCTGTTCCTGTAGTGATATAGGCAGGCAAGCACATGTCTGTGCACTAGCCGACCCCTTCCCCTAGGAGTGGTGCAGAAGTGCTTTACAGCACTTTTGTGACACCCATAGGTCAGCACAGGACTTGTACTGGGGCTTAGGCCAGCCTAACTGCAGGTTAGGATAGCAGCCAAAAGGAAGAAAAAAATCTGGTTTTTTTCAATTTTAAGAGAGCAGGAAAAAAAGAGTTTCCATAGGATGAGCAAAATATCTCACAGCTGAATCCTTTGCATGTCTGCTCACAAGAAAGTATTTTTATAGTCAATGGGCTATACCCAAGTCATAATTGAAACCTCAGGGCCCAATCCTATCCAACATTCCAGCAGTGATACAGCCGCAACATAGCCCTAAGCTAAAAGAGTAAACAGCAGATCTCCCCTCAGAGTGGGGTGAAAGTACATTGGGTGCAATCCTAATCATGTCTACTCAAAAGTAAGCCCATTGTGTTTAATGGGTCTTATTCCCAGGAAAGTGTTTTTAGGATTGCAGCCTTAATGACACTTTCTCTGCACTCTTCAGCTGGCACAAGGCATTCCTGAACGAGCACTTGGATTGCACATTCATAGTCACAGGACTTTAGTTTTACTTAACTCTGTCTATAAGTTGGCACTTGTTTGGATATGTCCAACTTTTGAAGCCCACACTGCTAGTGTCTCCCTCTCCTTCTAGAGGAGGGTCTTAGCATGATGTGTATGGGTCACCCAATCTCCTGGAAAGCAGCAAGAGCATTGTAAGAGCCAGTCTCTCCTGTAGAGAGGCATCTTCATGAGGTCACAATGGCTAGTTGGTCTCCTTCAGGTAACTGATATCAATAAATGTTGGCAGTCTCTCCCTCACTAATGCACCAACAGCAGTGTGTGGGCACTGTCCTCATTGACTGAGGCAGGTAGAAGCTGGAGTGCTTGAGGGCCAGTATAGTGTATACTGGCTAGTGTATACTATGAAAGGACATATGCAGGAGCATGTGGATGCCATCTCTCTTTTACTATTGTGGGCTGAGAAGCTGCAAGTAAGGAGAGATTAATCAAATTCAGGCACTCACAAAATGATTATACTGACAGTAGGGATTCTGGGATAATGAGGTGCGTAAAGGGAAAGTTAGAATCTTGCCTGTTAGAACAGGGCAACACTATCTGTGAAAATATCATGTTACTTACTCTCCCTACTTGCTCTTTATCCCCTTAAAGTCTTACATAGTTTTGGCCTTCCAACATAATGGTAGGTGACTGTGATTCAATGCTAAAACTGCAACAACACTTACAGCACAATCCTGTACATGTTTACTCAGAAGTAAGACCCACTGTGTTCAATGGGACATAATATTGCTGCAATCCTAACCATGTCTATTCAGAAGTAAGCCCCATTGTGCTCAATGGGACTTACTCCCAGGAAAGTGTGTTTAGGATTGCAGCCATATTCTCAGTTCAACAGGTATAGGATCACAGCCCTCATTTATTTTCTGTTCAGTTTTAGTTAATGCAATGACGAAAATGAAATTGATTCATTTTGCAGTTGTCACCAGAGTGTTGTTGATGGCCTGTAATTATCATCAGTTTTTCATCATTTCATTTTGCCAAGCCCATTGTTCTAAGAAATTGGTACACAAATTTAATTCCAGTAATTTTATTTGTTCCTACCCTTCTGTGAGCTCATTTTCATCACTTCTTGTTTCAGAGACTAATCATGTTCATTAGCCATGAGTGGTTAAAATAGTAAAATGCAGCTTTTTCTATTATTGTAGCTCTGTGCTTGGAAAAGGGTCTAGATGCTGAACTACTGTCTGTCATGTAGCTGTTAAAATAACAGAGCCTATGGCCTTGCTCTAGGTCAGAGATCTCTAAACCCCAGCCCTGGGGCCAGATGCAGACCTCCGGGAGCCTCCATCTTGCCCTCAGCAAGCCCCCTCCATTTAGCTACCAGGCAAGCCCTGTAATCTGCCAGTGGTGCGCAGAGCTGTGCTATTTATACTCACCTCAGCAGGGTATTTTGAGGGCTGGGGAGGCTGCACACACCTCCTTTCTCTGTATATGAAAGTCCTTTCTCTGTATATAAATAGTCAAATTAAGGCATCTTAGGAGTTCCTCGATGCAACGCACATGGAACTTCTCCAGAGGGAAGTTTTGGATGACTCTATGAGTGGGAATGACACCAGTGGGAACCCCAGCAATGATGTCTCTTCATGGAGGCATGTGACAGTCAGGAGAAAAAAGGGCAAAAGACGTCCAGAAACACTGGACCTATACAACTGTTTCCAGTGTCTCTCAGATCCCAGCATGCCAGCAGAAGTTCCACGTGATAGCACACCTGCACCAGATCCTGGGTGGCCTGCAGAAATTCCCCTTACTGGCACGCTTGCAGATCCCCCTCAAAGACCCCAAAAGCTACCGAAACCAGTAAGTGTGTGGGGGAATCTTGACACAAAAAGAGAACACAGAGAAGGGTGGTGGTAACTGGAGATTCTCTCCTGAGGGGCATGGAAGCTGTTGCCGACTAGACCTATTATCCCTGGTGCCAGGATATGGGATGTTGCCGAGAGGCTACCGAGGATGATCACGCCTGCTGATCACCACCTGTTCTTACTCATCCATGTAAGAATGAACGATACTGCTCAGCAAACTTGCCAAAAGATTGTCGATGACTATGAATCTCTGGGGAGGAAGATTAAGGATCTGGGGAATACCCAAGTGGTATTCTCATCCATCCACCCAGTAATCGGCAAAGGTCCTCAGAGAGACAGCAAAATTTTCCAAGTCAATACCTGGCTTCCAAAATGGTGTCATCAAGAAGGGTTTGGATTCTAGAAACAGGCTGAGCTTCCTCAAGGAGGGACTCCTGGTGAAGGATGGACTACATCTTACAGGTTGGGGGAAGAGTGTCTTCAGACGGGACATAACCAACCTGATCAGGAGGGCTTTAAACTAAATAAGAAGGGAGTCAGTTACGTCCAAAGGGAACCTAGAAATAAAGAAAATGCACTGGATGGAAATGGTCAGAGTACGGCTGTAAATCAAAAATCTTTTGAATGGGCCCAGCCTTTAAAAAAAAGTGCGGGGGGGGGGGAATGCATTGAGTTGCAAACTCCAGGGCTTATGTTGCATTTACACAAATGCACAGAGCCTGGGAAATGAGCTAGAACTTTTAGCAAGTAAAGGGAAATTTGACTTGATAGGATTAACTGAAACTTGGTGGGATTACTCCCATGACTGGAACACATAAATGGAAGGCTATCAGCTGTTCAGGAGGAACAGAAGGGGTAAAAGAGGAAACGGAGTAGCATTATATGTCAAGGACATATACAGCTGCTCTGAAATCCAAGAAACTTGTCCAGATATCCCTGTGGAGTGGATTTGGATAAAGGTTAGGGGGAGAAACAAGAAACAAAATATTGTGATGGGCGTCTACTTTAGACCGCCAGGCCAAGGAGAAGGAATAGATGATGACTTCTTGAAGCAACCTGCCATCTCCAAGCAGGTTGGGTCAGGAAAATAGTAAGTGCAATTCTCTCCAGTAGTATTCTTTGTTAATCACATACACCTGGCCAAGTGATACTTAATGAGGTGCAACTTGATTGGCTACTCTGTCTACCACAGTGTAATAAAGCTGAGGTCTCTGTAATTGCCTGTGTGGGAGTAGGATGAAGTATTGTAGTGTGTTACTCTGTTGTATTGACTTGGACTCTTGGACTATATTCTGACTCTGCTTAATGGACTATCCTTTGGACTTTGGTTGCTTGGAATGGTAATGTGCATGACCTGGAATGTGTAATGGACTTGCTTTTTGCCTATTGAATACACTCTGGTTCTAAACTGCATCTGGTGTCTGCATCATAATTCTGCATCAGCACTCTGCTGCTCTGCTTATGGTAGAGTCATACCTGACAGAGTGCATAGTGAAACCTTTATACAGTGGTGCCTCAAATAAAGAGCTTAGAATCATAGAGTTGGAAGGGACCTAGTAGGTCATCTAGTCCAACCCCCTGCCTGCAGCAGGAATTCCCCCTAGAGCATCTCCAACAGGTGCTCATCGAGCCTCTGCTTGAAGATCCCCAGTGAGGGAGAGTCCTCCACCTCCCTTGGCAATCTGTTCCACTGCCGAACTGCCCTCACCGTCAGGAATTTTTTCTGGATTTCCTGCCGGAATCTCCTTTCTTGCAGTTTGTAACCATTGGTTCTAGTTTTGCTTTCAGAAGCAGCTATGAACAAATTGGCCCCTTCCTCCCTATGACAGCCCTTCAGGTATCTGAAGAGGGCAATCATGTCTCCCCTCAGCCTCCTCTTCTCCAGGCTGAACATCCCAATCCGTTCTAAGGCATTCATTCACTCTTTAAGTGAACGCTCTTTAAGTGAAGCAGATTTTTCCATAAGAAATCATGAAAACTCAGACAGTTAGTTCCACAATCCCCAAAATACTGATATAAAAATATTAACTGGATGTAAAAATGATGACAAAACACTGGAATTGAATTCAAAACATGCATTCAATGTGCATAATCCTATGAAGTCTACTAAGGCTGCAATCCTAAAGACACTTTCCTGGGAGTAAGCCCCATTGTGTTAAATGGGGCTTACTTCTGGGTAGACATGGTTAGGAGGCTGCAATCAAAGACAATTTCCTGGGAGTAAGACCCATTTGACACAATGGGGCTTACTTTTGGGTAGACATGGTTAGGAGGCTGCAATCAAAGGCACTTTCCTGGGAGGCTTACCTAGACTGCTGCTGCAGGTTCAAGGTGGTTGGTGGGGGCACTTGGGAGCAGTTTGGGGCAACTGCCTTTGGCATCCCCAGGCAACTGCCCCCAAGCTGAGGCAGTTAGAGGCAGCAGTGCTGGCCGACAGCCCTTTTAAAGAGCTTCTGTGCGGAGCATCAGGGCTGCATACCATGCGTGCCCATAGTGTGCTTGCTTGTTCAGTGAAGCGGAACTTGTCATGTGAAGCAAGATTTCTTGAAACTTTTGCTTGTTATGTGAAACGCTTGTTAAGCAAGGTGCTTGTTAAGCAAGGTAACACTGTATTGGATTTCAGGAAGGATAATTTCAACAGGCTTAGAGAAGTCTTAGGTGGGATCCCATGGGTTGATGAACTAAAGGGAAAAGGGGTCCAAGATGGGTGGGAGATACTTAAGAGGCAGCTTCTACAAGCACAGTCAGAAACAATTCCTAAGAAAAAAAGAGAACAATCCTCAAAAAACGTGGCTCCACAAGCAACTTGGGTATCAGCTGAAGTTAAAGAAAGAGAAGTATAGGCAATGGATGACTGGAAAGATCACCTGGGAGGAATACAGACAGATAGCCCGGTCCTGTAGGGAGGGGGTCAGGGATCCTAAAGCTCAGTATAAGGATGGCCAGAGGAGTCAAAGACAACAAAAAGAGCTTCTTTAGATATGCCCGAAGGAACAGAAGGAGAAACGAGGGGATGGGGCTGCTCCTGAACAAAGATGGACAACAGGTGTCTGGAAACCAAGAGAAGGACAACAGCTGCTCGACTCCTACTTTGCGTCTGTCTATTCTTGGGAGGAGGGCTATGCAAATGGGGGTGCGGGATCATTGGCTGATGCGGGAATGTTGCTTGCATCCCCAAAGTGATAATGGAAACATGGATGGTGCAGAATAGCAGATTAAGATTGACAGAGAACTAGACTCGAGACTACTTAACTAACCTAAATGAATTCAAGTCATTTGAACCGGATGAGCTGCATCCTCGAGTTCTTAAGGAACATGCAGATGTCCTTACAGAGCCTCTGTCGATCATCTTTGAGAAATCTTTGAGAAATCCTTGAGGAGTGGAGAAGTGCTACTGGACTGGAAGAGGGCTAATGTAGTCCCAATCTTTAAGAAGGGGAAAAAAGAAGACCTGAGAAATTATAGACCAGTCTGTTTGATTTCAGTCTCACGGAAGATATTAGAACAAATCATAAAACACACAATTTGTGAACATCTAGACAAGTACTCAGTGATCAAAACAACCCAGCATGGATTTACCAAGAATAAATCTTGCCAGACAAATCTGATCTTTTTTGATCGGGGTACGAGCTAACTGCACAGTGGCAATGCTGTAGATGTCATTTATCTTGACTTCAGCAAAGCATTTGAAAAGGTCCCACAAGACATTTTAATTGGGAAGTTGGAAAAATATGGGCTAGACGGGGCAATCGTTAGGTGGATCTGCAAATGGCTCGACGGCCACACTGAAAGGGTTTTAGTAAATGGTTCTGTGTCAACCTGGGGAATGGTTTCAAGTGGGATGCCCTAGGGCTGTCTTGGGCCTAGTACTCTTTAATATTTTCATCAATGACTTGGAGGAATGGATACGGGGAAGCCTGATCAAATTTGAGGATGACACCAAGCTGGGAGGAGTAGCAAACACAACAGAAGATAGGAGAAACCTCCAGGAGGATCTGGATAAACTGGATTATTGGGCTGTAACAAGTAGAATGAATTTCAGGAAAGGGAAGTGCAAAGTTCTGCACTTAGGCAATAAAAACCAAAAACACAGGTATAAAACAGGGGACACTTGGCTTGGCAGCACAACGTATGAGCGGGATCTTGGATCGCTGTGGATCATAAGCTGAACATGAGACACAGTGTGATGTGTCTGCAAAGAAGGCAAATGCCATTTTAGGCTGCATTAATTTAAGAGGACTACAGCTTCCAAGACGCAAGAAATTATAGTTCTTTATTCTGCATTGTTTAGACCTCACCTTGAGTACTGTGTTCAGTTCTGGGCACCTCACTTTAAGAAAGATGCAGCCAAACGAGCAAGTCCAGAGGAGAGCGACAAGAATGATCAGTGAGATGGAAGGGAAGCCCTATGAGGAAAGGTTAAGGGAACTTGGTCTGTTCAGCCTAGAGAAGAGAAGGTTGAGAGGAGCCATGATTGCCCTCTTCAAATACCTGAAGGGCTGTCATATGGAGGGAGAGGCTCATTTGTTCCCAGAAACAGATTGCCGAGGGAGGTGGTGGACTCTCCCTCATTGGAGATCTTCAAGGAGAGACTTGACGAGCACCTGTTGGAGATGCTCTAGGAAGATTTCCTGCTGCAGGCAGGGGGTTGGACTAGATGATCTAATAGGTCCCTTCCAACTCTATGATTCTGTGTTCTTAGCTGCCTCTGAAAGCAGAACTAGAACCAATGGGTACAAACTGCAAGAAAGGAGATTCCAGTTGGATATCAGGAAAAAATTATTGATGGTGAGGTCTGTTTGGCAGTGGAACAGATTGCCAAGGGAGGTGGTTGACCCTCACTGGGAATCTTCAAGCAGAGGTTCAACGAGCACCTGTCAGGGATGCTCTAGGGGGATTTCCTGCTACAGGCAGGGGGTTGGATTAGATGACCTATCAGATCCCTTCCATCTCTAGGATTCTATGATTCTGAACTGGTTTGAAGATCACCCTCTCTTTGTGTGCTGGAAAATGATGAAATGCTAAAACTGAAACAAGACTCACAGCACAATTGTGTACATGTTTACACAATCTTGTACAACTGATCTGAATTCATTCATTCATTCATTCATTCATTCACAAGTTTCATCTCTAATACATTCATTTATGTAAATTTATTCAAATTTGAAATATAAATCAATTCTTTTTTATTTCTTCTGTCCTGACAGTAACAGAAGGACAATGTGGCCCTCTTACCAAAAAAGTTAGAGACCACTGTTATCAGTAAAGCTTCTTGTGACTACATCCCACTAGAAGTTGATGGGGCTTTAACAGTGATGAAATTAACAACTGGTTCTACGACAATCTGACAGCCACTTTTAAATGGCTATTTTTAAACTGTATATGTCCTATCTCTTGTTAACAACCGGTTCTATAGAGTAGGTGCAAACCTGCTGGAGCCCACCACTGGGCTTTAAGCAAGATCATATTCTTCTTTATTTTATAATTAGCAGAATTTACCCATCATTGCAGGAGTAAAATTTCAATAATATTTGTGGGCCCCAGGCAGTAATGGGTGCAAAGCACTGGCATTGGACTCTGACAGGTGCCAGTGGGCACTGGGCACTGACGGGCACTGGACAGTACCAGGAGGCAGTGGTGGGCAGCAGCAGGCACCAGACATCTGACTGGGCACTGTTAGGCATCCCTTCTGGCACCACCATGCCACGGGTAGCAGGTACCACTGGGCACTGCAGGGCACCAGCAGGCATCAGACACCAGTGGGCAGAGGGCAGCATTGGGCACCAGTGGGCAGTGGAAATTGGGCACCACTACTAGGTACCATGCATTGATGCACCATTGGGCACTATTGAGCACCACTGGACATAGTGGGCAACAGGCACCACTGGACACTACTTGTGCTAGGCACCACTAGGCACAAAATATTGGGCACCCTTACTGGGCACCAGCAGGCACCCATACTAGGCACCTCCATGCAGGGGGCATAGGGCACCACAGGGTATCAGGCACAGGGCACCAGACACTGTGCACTGGGCATTGCGCATCCCTACCAGGGACCATTGGGTGGCAGTAGCCAGCAGGCACCACTGGGCACCATTAGGCATCCCTAATGAGCACCAGCAGGCACCAGTGGGGAGCAGACATCAGCAAGTAGAGGGCACCACTGGGCACTAGGGGGCACCAGGCATCTTTACCAGGCACCATGCATCCCTATTGGGCACCATCCCACAGTGGGCAGCAGGCACCACTAAGCACCACCATGCACTGGTCTCCACTGGGCATCAGTCATCCCTACTGGGAATCAGACACTACTGGGCACTAGGCACATGGCAGCAGACACCAGGCACCAGTGGGCACCAGTGGGCACCACTAGGCACTATCAGGCATCTCTACTGAACACCAGGCATCCTTGCCCGGTACTGGGCACCAGCGCACATCAGGCACTGGAGGGCACCGAAAGGCAGCAGGCACCACCAGGCACAAAATCAGCTCTTATTAGATCCTTATTTACAGAAGAAATATGCCCTTCCAAATTCCATGGTTCTAGGTTCAGGGATTGGGGCTGAATGTTGATCAGTCAGGCTTCAATGAGCTTCATGTTTGTTACATGAAACATTCTTTACATGAAATGGATTTTCTGATAGGAAATAATGGAAACTCAGATGATTGGTTCAACAACCCAAAAGAATATTCATGTAAAAATATTAACTGCATGTAAAAATGATGGAATTTAATTCAAAACATGCACTCCATATGCATGATTCCATGAAGTCTACTTAGGCTGCAATCTTAAAGACACTTTCCTGGGAGTAAGCCCCATTTAACACAATGGGGCTTACTTCTGAGTAGACATGGTTAGGAAGCTGCAATCCAAGATACTTTCAAAGTGTCTCTCCACTTTCTCCTTCTCTTCATCCTGAGCTTCTCTCTCCCCTGCTCCCTTCTGGCTAGCCCTGAGCTCCCCTCTTCTCCACTGCTGTTCTCTCAGTGCGGAAGTGTTGCTTTTGCTATGTGCAGGCACGCTAGGCAGCCCTGACACTTTTTAAAAAGGCTGCCGGCCAGCGCTTCTGCCCCAACTGCCAACGAGTGTGTTTGTTATGTGAAGCACAATTTGTTACATGAGAAATTTTTGTTTGTTACGTGGAACATACTTAACGTGATGCACTTGTTACGTGAGGTGCCACTGTATAGGGATGAAAACACATTAGAACATATGAAGAGCCTCCACTGGATCAGGCCAAAGACTCTTCTAGTCCAGCTTCATGTATCACACAATGGCCTACCAGATGCCTTAGGGATCTCATACGACACCTGCATCCAGGTGCCCCAACTGTATCTGTCATTTTGAGGTTAACCACCTCTACGCACCCCCCCATGGCTTGTAACCCATGATGGTCCTTTCCTCTAGGAATTTGTCCAAAACCTTCTTAAAGACGTTGAAACATTGCACCCCTTTTCACTCCCTTAGAAGTTAAATTTCTAAAAACTGGTTCCTAGTGGGTGCTCATATCATGGAAGGAATACCCTTCCCAAATGTTATGCTTCTTGGTACAGGGGTTGGGACGGGTGTTGATAAGTCAGTGATTCTTCAATACAAAGCAAGGAATTTCAACCCCTGTGCTGTGGCACATTAGTTTGCCACAAGAACTGCCCAAGGTGTGCTGCGGGACAGAGGCAAGAGGAACGGCTGAACTCTCAGCAAGGAGCCACTTTGAGCCAGGTTGTGGCCACAGAAGTCGAATGTATAGTAGCTTCTCCCGACGCTGAGTGGACGGGAGCTGAAGGGGGCTGCATTCTTCTCCTTGCAGTGTATATTAATTAATGTATTATTTATTTATACATTATTTAAATGTACTTATTTTCTTGTAATAATTCAGTATAACTAAAAAAAAAACTGGTGGTGTGCTTCAACCTTTTTAGTGACTTCAGAAGTGCGCCCTGAGATGAAAAAGAATGAAAATTCCCCCATTTAATATGATATGAATGAAAAGAATCATAGAATCATAGAATCATAGAGTTGGAAGGGACCTAGTAGGTCATCTAGTCCAACCCCCTGCCTGCAGCAGGAATTCCCCCTAGAGCATCTCCAACAGGTGCTCATCGAGCCTCTGCTTGAAGATCCCCAGTGAGGGAGAGTTCACCACCTCCCTTGGCAATCTGTTCCACTGCCGAACCGCCCTCACCGTCAGGAATTTTTTCCGGTTTTCCAGCCGGAATCTCCTTTCTTGCAGTTTGTACCCATTGGTTCTAGTTCTGCTTTCAGAAGCAGCTATGAACAAATTGGCCCCTTCCTCCATATGACAGCCCTTCAGGTATCTGAAGAGGGCAATCATGTCTCCCCTCAGCCACCTCTTCTCCAGGCTGAACATCCCAAGTTCCCCCAACCTTTCCTCGTAGGGCTTCCCTTCCATCCCACTGATCATTCTTGTTGCTCTCCTCTGGACTTGCTCCAGTTTGGCTGCATCTTTCTTAAAGTGAGGTGCCCAGAACTGAACACAGTACTCAAGGTGAGGTCTCACCAATGCAGAATAAAGAGGAACTATAACTTCTCGTGACTTGGAAGCTACAGTCCTCTTAATGCAACCTAAAATGGCATTTGCCTTCTTTGCAGACACATCACACTGCTGACTCATGTTCAGCTTGTGATCCACGGCGACTCCAAGATCCCGCTCACATGTTGTGCTGCCAAGCCAAGTATCCCCCATTTTATACCTATGTTTTTGGTTTTTATTTCCTAAGTGCAGAACCTTGCACTTCTCCCTGTTGAAATTCATTCTGTTTGTTACAGCCCAGGATTCCAGTTTATCCAGATCCTCCTGGAGGTTTCTCCTATCTTCTGATGTGTTTGCTACTCCTCCTAGTTTGGTGTCATCTGCAAATTTGATCAGGCTCCCCCGTATCCCTTCCTCCAAGTCATTGATGAAAATGTTAAAGAGAACCGGTCCCAAGACAGAGCCTTGGGGTACCCCACTAGAAACTGACCTCCATGTTGACACAGAACCATTTACTAAAACCCTTTGAGTGCGGCCATCGAGCCAGTTGCAGATCCACCTAACAATTGCCCTGTCTAGCCCATATTTTTCCAACTTCCTAATTAAAATGTCATGTGGGACTTTGTCAAATGCTTTGCTGAAGTCAAGATAAATGACATCCACAGCATTGCCATTGTCCAGTAAGCTTGTAACCCGATCAAAAAAGGAGATCAGATTTGTCTGGCAAGATTTATTCTTGGTAAATCCATGCTGGGTTGTTTTGATCACCGAGTACTTGTCTAGATGTGCACAAATTGTGTGTTTTATGATTTGCTCTAATATCTTGCCCGGGATTGAAGTCAAACTGACTGGTCTATAATTTCCCGGGTCTTCTTTTTTCCCCTTCTTAAAAATTGGGACTACATTTGCCCTCTTCCAGTCCAGTGGCACTTCTCCACTCCTCAAGGATTTCTCAAAGGTGATTGACAGAGGCTCTGCAAGGACATCTGCCAGTTGCTTAAGAACTCGAGGATGCAGCTCATCTGGTCCAAATGACTTGAATTCATTTAGGCCAGTTAAGTGGTTTTGAACCAGTTCTCTGTCAATCTTAATCTGCTCTTCTGCACCATCCATGTTTTCATTACCTCTTAGGGGATGTATACACATCCCCGAATCAGTCAATGATCCCGCACCCCCATTTGCACAGCCCTCCTTCTGTGAATAGATGGATGCAAAGTAGGAGTTGAGCAGCTCCACCTTCTGCTGGTTTCCAGACACCTGTTGTCCATCCTTGTCCAAGAGCAGCCCCACCCCCTCGTCTCTCCTCCTGTTCCTTTGGGCATATCTAAAGAAGCTCTTTTTGTTATCTTTGACTCCCCTGGCCAGCCTCAGCTCATACTGAGCTTTAGCATCCCTGACCCCCTCCCTACAGGACCGGGCTACCTGCCTGTACTCCTCTCTGGTGATCTTTCCAGTCTTCCACTCCCTATACTTCTCTTTCTTTAACTTCAGCTGATCCCCAAGTTGCCTGTGGAGCCAACCTGGTTTTTTCAGCATTTTCCCCCCTTTCTTTTTTATTGGAATTGTTTCTGACTGTGCTTGTAGAAGCTGCCTCTTAAGGAGCTCCCACCCATCTTGGGCCCCTTTCCCCATTAGATCATCAACCCATGGGATCCCACCTATGACTCCTCTAAGCCTGTTGAAATCAGCTTTCCTGAAATCCAACATATAAGTTTCACTCTGCACTCTTTTTGTTTCCCACATTATTCTAAATTCCAGCAGCTCATGATCGCTTTCCCCTAAAGTTCCCACTATGTTGACCTGATCAACCAGTTCTTCACGATTTGTTAAGATCAGGACAAGGATGGCCCCTCCCCTTGTCGTTTCCTCCACTTTCTGGACCTTGAAGTTATCTTCCAGGCCCATCAGGAATCTACTGGAGCTTCCATGTTTGGCTGAGTTTGTCTCCCAGCAAATGTCTGGGTAGTTAAAGTCCCCCATTACTACTACCTCATATTTCCTTGCAATGCCTGCCAGTTGCTCCAAGAAGACATCGTCTACTCCTTCTCCTTGGCCTGGCGGTCTATAGTAGATGCCCACCACAATGTTTTGTTTCTTATTTTCCCCCCTTACTTTTACCCAAACACACTCCACAGGGATATCCGGACCACTCTCCTGGATTTCAGAGCAAGTATATATGTTCTTGACATATAATGCTACTCCACCTCCCCTTTTGCCACTTCTGTTCCTCCGGAACAGCTGATAGCCTTCCAATTGTGTGTTCCAGTCATGGGAGTCGTCCCACCAAGTTTCAGTTATTCCTATCAAATCAAATTTCCCTTCACTTGCTAAAAGCTCCAGCTCATCTTGTTTATTTCCCAGGCTCTGTGCATTTGTGTAAATGCAGCTTAAGCCCTGGAGGTTGCAACTCAATGCATTTCCCTCCTTTTTTGTAAGGCCAGGTCCCTCTAAAGATTTTTGAGTTACAGCTGTGCCCTGGCAATTTCCATCCAGAGCATTTTCCTCCTTCCTAGGTTCCCTTTGGACGTAACCCACCCCCTTCTTATTTAGTTTAAAGCCCTCCTGATAAGGTTGGCCATCTCCCGTCTGAAGACACTCTTCCCCCAACCCGTAAGATGTAGTCCATCCTTTGCTAGGAGTCCTTCCTCAAGGAAGTTCATCCTGTGATCCCAGAATCCAAATCCTTCCCAATGACACCATTTTCGAAGCCAGCTATTGACCTGAAAAATCTTGCTATCTCTCTGAGGACCTTTGCCAATTACTGGGAGGATGGATGAGAATACCACCTGGGTATCCCCCAGGTCCTTAATCTTCCTCCCCAGAGCTTCATAATCCTGCCCCTTTTCCTCCTGACTGTCACATGTCTCCATGAAGAGACATCATTGCTGGGGTCCCCACTGGTGTCATCCCTCTGGAGAAGTTCCATGTGTGTTGTATCAAGGAACTCCTCAGATACCTTAATTTGACAAAAAGTGGAAACTTCACCCTCCAATACTGCCACCTTCTCCTCCAACAGTGCAACCAGTTTGCACTTGCAGCATCGATAATCCCCGGGGTCCTTGGGCAAGAAGACAAACATGGCACACGTGGTGCATGTCACGACAACTGCTCCCTTCCCTTCCATCTCCTGTCAACTTCACAAGTCCTCCTTGCTCACAGGCTCCGGTCCACAGGATCGCGCCTCAGGCCCTAATAAAGCCCTTGAAAGCTTCTCCCGCCAGGCAACCAGCCAATGAACACCTAGCAGCAATTAAGCACTCAGCTAAGCAGCCCCCTCCTCCACTCACCTGAGACTCTGTGTTCCTTCTCACCTCTCCTCTGAGAGGTTGTATCCCAAAAAGGTGTTGTATCCCTTTTGAATACAGTTTGAATTTCTAAAAATTGGTTCATAGTGGGTGTCTGGGTGTTGATGGGTGAGTGAGTCAGTGAGTCATTCAGTGACTCTTCAATTTTATAGATAGAAAAGATTAGGCTAGCCCCTTTGGCTAGCCTGATTACCCTTTGCTGGTCAAAATAAATTCATGCTGCAAGCCTAAAGAAACTTTACTTGGAGTAAGATCCATTGAACACAATCAGGCTGACTATTGAGTAGACATAGTTAGGATTGTGCTCTCATTCTACCAAGACTGTAATCCTAATCTCCGCTTATGTTGGCATAAGCCCTGCCATATGTCCTTTGCTGACTGGGGGAGGGGTGTTACAAAAGTGCCATAAGGGTCACTTCTGCTCACTCCTGGTTAGGGCAGTGTACGGATATATGCTGACATCTCTACACCACCACAGGGAGATATGACAGATGAGTTAGGCCAGCCTAAATTGGTTAGGATTGCACTCTAAATTTTTTCTCCAGTTAGCTGCATTTGTAAACAGGGAAGAAAGAGGAATGAGAAGGGAGTGAGCATGCTACACTAAGCACTCTTGTGTGGGTCAGGGAGAAACCAATAGGCAGCCCCTTTTTGGACTTTGAAAAATAAAAGTTAAAAAAGTAAAAGTGTGTCCAACTTGTGTTTTGTTTGTTTTTGTTTCTTGTAACAGAAGTGCCAGAAAACACACAGAGCACATGTGCATGGCAAGTGCTGCAATACTTACACACTTACCTGGAAGTAATGATTATAGTTGGGCTTGCTTCTGAGTAAATATGTATTGGTGTCTGTCTTGCTGCTGTGGGTCCTTGGGGCTCCACCTTAGAATCCCTGCTGGCCCTTTTGGGTTATCTGCCTGTCAGCCTGCCCAAGGCCTTTCCTATTAGGTTTCCCTCTTGGGCTAACCTAATCCTTCAAGAAACTTTCCTAGACTGTTCCTTCTGAACCTCAGTGGCTTGCCTACCCTCCAGCTGGAGCCTGTTCTCTTCCTCAGCCATACAAATTCTCCCTCACATGTTCCTGTTTGGTCAACCATAAGGCTCTCTCTTCCACCTGGTAAGTTCATCCTCTGACAGTAGGATTGTGCTGAAACTTAATTAGGACTCTAAAATTCAACAGCAGACAGGCTATACAAAGCACAGCGAGAAGAATCAAAGCCATACTAAACTCTGGATCCTTTTAGAATTTCTTACTTTTGAACCACTGTGACATTCTTGAGCCACAGTTTTGAACTTTTAAGAACTAAAATGGCTTTAAACTTTAAAAAGAAGGGAAATTCAGATTCCTTGGTTCTTTCTTTCAAAACTAACCCAGCACATTTCACAATACTTAAAAGAATTCTGTTAACATCCACTTATTCTTAATGTCTTAAGAAATAAAGACATTATTTCTATTTTGGATTATCAAAAAGACTTAAGAATGGTTCTGGGAAGCATGTGCGTGTGTGCATTTTATCAAGTCGGCTTCATTGTGGGCTTTACTGTATGATGGAAGCTACAATATAGGACGGGGTGGGGGCGAGATGTAGCACTCTCTGCACATTCCTGGCACCTTGCTCAGAAGACGTTCTGGTGCGTTCTTTTTTATCATTGTTAAACCAGAAGAATACTTGCACATTTAAATAAAATAACTTTCTTTAAGAGTTTTATTACAGAAAATTTCCAATCATCTGTTGTGCCTTGGGCGTGTATAGATATAGATCACTATTATTTATGGTGAGAAGCATAATAAGTAGCAAGTTAATTGTTAAGGATGTTTGTGGCTGCATTGAAAACAACTGAAAGAAAGCTCTCAAGGAGCCAAGATACTCTGGAACTGCCAAAGCTACCTTGCTGCTGCAGTGTTTCTGATGCTGCTGCCAAACTAAAAATATTTCCTATCCTCTCCCCCAGCCCCCAGCTA
This sequence comes from Cryptoblepharus egeriae, assembly GCA_030015325.1. Classification (NCBI taxonomy): domain Eukaryota; kingdom Metazoa; phylum Chordata; class Lepidosauria; order Squamata; family Scincidae; genus Cryptoblepharus; species Cryptoblepharus egeriae. Next base: position 55,975,170 of record JAREYC010000004.1, on the reverse strand, counting down.
CTACTTGTAAAGTGTAATTTATTTGCCTTTTAATGGATGTCACCTGGCACTCTAAACAGCATAAAGTTGCACTCAGAATCACATACATGCAGCATGGCACTTCACATTCCACAGTATAAATCTTGAGCAATTTTGACTCTGGCACAATCTTCATAAATTACTTGCCACACTTGGTGTTTACTGTATACCATGTGGGTTGAATATAGGCATTTAATTCTGATCATTTAGTGCATCTTGTGCAAAAAGTCCAAGGTGCGGTGCTTAAGATAATATATCCTTAAATGGCAAACCAAGAGACACAACCAGAGAAGATTTAACAATCTTACTATTATGTTTTTCAGTATAAAATGCAAATCTGTAACTTTTTGTCCCCACCCCCCCACCCCTGTTTCTATTTTGTTCTGCAGAAAAATTATAATTCACAGTTGTTAAGGACTTTGTTTGTGTGAAGCTAATGACACATCTCCCAGACTATATTCCTTTTCTGCACAATAAATAATTTTCTAAAGAAAGAATTTATGGTAGAGATTCATGACTCTTTTCTGTAGCCAGTGCCACCCAAGAAGAAAAATTTTGTGGATAAAAATTCCCATTTTTCAAACCAGACCACACAAAAGGAATGGGACTACTTGCTCTCCCAGGAATGGAGCATAGTGATCTGGCTCCCTCACTTTAATCCACTGGATGCTTTAAAAGACGTTGGTAGGAGAAGGAGCAAGACCACTATTTTCTCCACATGGACTCTTTAAACAAGGGAGGAAAAACAGAGTGCTCTGAGAGAAATCCTGGTTTGCTTCACTTTCTTTGCTTTAATTCAAGAGCCTGCATGGATGAAAGAACTAGGAAGCAATGGAGAAGCTATGTGCTGCCTTGGAGCCCAATCCTGAAGACTGTGCAGAGGTGGTTGGGTGTTGCAAAGGTATGTCTACAAGCCCAGTTAGCCCAAGAGCAACAGTTGCTGCACTAGTGCAGAGCGAGTGCTGGTTATCCGTAGCTCAGTTTGATCTGAAGCTTGACCATGAAGGAGGTTCCAAGGCAGGGGGGAGTAGAAGAGGGAAAGAAGTCCCAAGGCTGGGAAATGCAGTATTGCTGGATCTTGGCTCCATTAGATCCAGAACCTCTGTGAAAGGCTTTTTGTCCTCACACATTGGCAGCTCTTGTTCTGCGGGCATCTCTAGAACTGGTCAGAAAAATGTAGATCTACTGTGTGATAAACATCCACTTCTCCTGTAAAAGCCCAATGAGCTGCTGATGCAGCCTGCTGGCCTGCAGCGTACTGTGGAAACCATTTAGAACTCCGAACACCATGGGCAGCTCAGGATTGGGCTGGTATGCAGCCCAAAATACTTCAGATGGTCCTGACAGCCACAATTAGGAAAGGCATAGTGGCTGCTATAGACAATGCAGAAATAAAACTTGCTCTACATGTAACAGTGGAAACAAGAGTATGTCATCCCACAAGCAGGGTAACAGGATGTCATAACCACAAAAGAGAAAAGGCATCTCAAAATGTAGGACACCCAAGATAAATGTAGGACATGACTAAATAAAAGCTTAAAGCACTCATATTGATTTTATGTGGTTAATTTAAGAACTATATTACTTATTACTAAACTGTATTACAATTTTTTATTTTATAAGTAATAAAAATATTACTTATTACTAATTTTTATTACTAGAATTTAGTAATAGTTTATTACTAAACTTTATTTAGTTTATTACTAAAAGTTTATTAAAAGTTTATTAAAATATTAAATTATTATTACTAAAAGTTTATTAAAAAGTTTACTAACTTATTACTAAATTTAGAGCACAATCTTAACCATGTCTACTCAAAAATAAGCCCATTGTGTTCAATGGGTCTTACTCCCAGGAAAGTGTCTTTAGAATTGCAGCTTTACTCAAATCTGATGTGCACCTTTTCCAGCTGAATATATTCTGCAATCCAGAGTAACTATGGGGAGTCCTTGCTCCAGTGTAAGAACAACTTACTCTGGATTCCAATATGAATTTCCCATATGTTTACACTAGGTGGTGCAGTAACTACGGGTGCACGTAATGTCTCTTACGTGCTCCCGTAGTTACTCTGGATTGTAGCCATAGTCTCCCAAATTGATGTGCATGTCAGATTAGATGGTACATTGGATTCAAGTAAATATGGTAATTTGATTGTATGTGTAAGTCAGTATTTAGTTTAACTGTTTATTATATTCTTATAAAAATGTAACATAAACCCATTATTGTATAAAGGAATGCAGATATAACATAAACCCATTGTCATATTATTATTGCCATATAACTCACTGTTGAGCGCATTAATTTTGCACCTGTTTTGCTGCTGCACATTGCAATCACCAGTAAACTTTTTTTATTTGTACCAAGACTTTTAAAATCAGAGAGAGATTTTATGAAACCACATGAGAAAAACCACATGAGATTTGATGGTGGATTAGATTTGTGTATATACAGGTATATTTCATGTAATTTGGTAAACTATACATAATCATAAGGTTATGTGCTGCCTGCAGTGACTCCTCACAGGGAAAAGGAGAACATTTATGGTAAGTTATTTTCCAGGACATAAAGCTAAAAAAGAGGATATGTCCTGATAAAAAAGGTTGTTTGGTGACCCTTCCCACGAGAGGATTTTTTTCTTGCCTTACAGTAAGTTCCTTTATGTTACCTAAGCTCTGAATGTGACTATCTCACTGTAGACACAAATGAAGTATGTGATCTGAATCTGGTAATGGATTACTGGTCAAGCCACTACATGCACATCATTGATGTGGTAAGGTTTATTTACTGGAACACAGTTTTAAGTCTCTAATTGTAAATATACTCTGATGTGGTTAATTTTGTTCCAAAAAAAGAGAACAAGATCTCAATCAAAACGGTGGATTATAGCCAGATTTAAAAACTTTGATTAAGTCATTTGCCTTAAACTAAAAAAAGAGAGAATAGTATATGATTTATTGTTGCTCGTGAACAAAAGAACAGAGGGTTCCCGCATCCTTCTTCTATCAAAGAGTCAAATGAATATTTACCACCTGTTAACTGTGAGTTAAAAACATGTCTTTTAACAAGCATAGCTGTGCCATCACAGTGCATTCTGGCTGTTGCCTGAAGTGCCAGGGATGTGGCAGTATAACAATGTCAGGTCAAGTTTTTCATCTTAACACAGGACATAATTCACAGTGGTCTTGCAAGCATGTTTAATTTGGGAAAGCAAATTGTCAGTTTTGACATCTTTCTGCCAGCTGTAAGCAAGCTTGAGGTGGATCCTTTAAAGGACATATTAATCTTCAAAGTAAGCAGGTGCACTTTCCTTCCATTCATGAAACGAATCTCAGAAGCAGATGCACAGCATACACTGGAGTGCTATTGTAGCCGCAGACAAACTGTATTTAGGGCAAATGAAGACAAGCATTTTTTGAATGGTAAGCTACAAGGCACATGATGAACCCCTGGTGTGTTTTGTCCTGCCAAACTTAATTGAAAGAGAAAACAGCACTGACTAATAGAGCTGCACAAAAGCAAACACCTTGAGTTGCTGCTTCACGTAGCAGGCTGAAGTGCTTACTCATGAGGAACCCCAAAGGCTCCTGGATTTATCTCCTACTATTCACACTGTTCACAGTGAGGAATGGGCTTTCAAGAATCCAAACTAGCTAAATTGTTAGGGTAGGAAGGAGGCATTCCAGAAGAGGGCCAGAGGATGGTGGGCTTGAGGTCAGAGGGAGGACAGTGGGAAGCAAGGGTCTTATCCAACAATTATATTGTATCCAAACTCTGCTTTCCGGGCAATCAGGAGCAGCTTCTGGGTCTCCATAACTGCTCGTATTTAGGCCACCTCTGGAGGTGAACTATTGGGGCTGCTGCAGCCTACTGCAGGGAAGGGGATGAGTCTCCCCTTCTGTGTATTGTAGCAGTTCCAAAACATGCCTGCCTTTCCAGCACAAGTTAGGATTGCACTGGGACTCTTTAGGATTGTAGACAAACTGTCCAAAAGTGAAAAACTCAGCCAAAGCCTCAGTCTGGAACATCATAAGAGGGGATTTAAAATTGGGCTCCATATTGATGTCTAAATAGAAAGACTTTAGAAATTGAACTGAGCCCTCTTGATTGCCAAACTATTGCTTATCACAGCTGAGTTCAACCTTTCTGTTTGCAGGAAACCATTTCTGCAGTAAATAGTCTGCCAAGGAACCCTTGCATATCAGCCAGACATCCCTGCTCTGGGGTTTATTACAGTGTACTGTCTTCGTTCATATAGTGTGTTGGCTGGCCCAGAAATTTGCTGGGCATTTTACTATGTGAGAAATTTTGGAGTCAACTCTCAGGGTGTTCAGAAGCACTTGAGTATTTTCTTCTCTTGCAGAAACCAGGGTGACCAGATGCTGAACACAAAATTCCCCACCCCTAGCTCCCCAAAATTCCTGTCCCCAAAGGAATTTTTCAATTCCTACCTGGTTAAAAAAATGTAGGACACCCCCAAAAATGTAAGACAAATGTAGGACATGTTAAAATAAAGCAAAAAATACTTGTACTGCTTTCCTGTACTTAATTTCAACACTTTTTAAATTGAAAACCTTTTAACATGCATGATTCTGACCCAGACATGTAAGATGCCCTCAAAGAAGTTTGCAGCAACACAAGACATGCATGTGAGGGGAAAGAAAGGTGGGAGTGGTAGGTAGGGAAGGAGCGGGCTGTATAAGCATGGACCCCTTCCCTGACTCAGGAATAAGCTCCATTGACTTAATGGCTTACTTATAAGTAGACCCTGATAGGACTGGGCTGCATAGGCAAGGACCCCCTGAAGTAAGCTCCATTGACTTAACAGGCTTAATTCTGAGTAGACATGGATAGGATTTGGCTTTCCTGGGAAGGATGCTGGTGGCTGGTGGGAGGGAGCTCCAAGCGGGGGTTAGGGGCTGCCCCAGGTCTACAAGACTTAGTATTGGCCGACTGGGCAGCCAACCTGGGGCAGCAGGCTTGATGGCCGCACTCAAAGGGTTTTAGTAAATGGGTCTGCATCAGCCTGGAGATCAGTTTCAAGGGGGTACCCCAGGGCTCTGTCTTGGGCCGAGTCCTCTTCAACATTTTCATCAATGACTTGGAGGAAGGGATACGGGGGAGCCTGATCAAATTTGCAGATGACACCAAGCTGGGAGGAGAAGCAAACATAACAGAAGACAGGAGAAACGTCCAGGAGGATCTAGATAAACTAGAATCCTGGGCTGTAACAAACAGAATGAATTTCAACAGGGAGAAATGCAAAGTTCTGCACTTGAGCAATAAAAACCAAAAACACAGGTATAAAATGGGGGATACGTGGCTTGGCAGCACAACATGTGAGCGGGATCTTGGAATTGCCGTGGATCACAAGCTGAACATGAGTCAGCAGTGCGATGTGTCTGCAAAGAAGGCAAATGCCATTTAGGCTGCATTAAGAGGACAGTAGCTTCCAAGTCACGAGAAGTTATAGTTCCTCTTTATTCTGCATTGGTGAGACCTCACCTTGAGTACTGTGTTCAGTTCTGGGCACTTCACTTTAAGAAAGATGCAGCCAAACTGGAGTAAGACCTGAGGAGAGTGACAAGAATCAGTGGCATGGAAGGGAAGCCTTAATAGGAAAGGTTGGGGGAACCTGGGATGTTCTGGAGCCTGGAGAAAAGGAGGCTGAGGGGAGACATGATTGCCCTCTTTAGATACCTGAAGGGCTGTCATATGGAGGAAGGGGCCAATTTGTTCATAGCTGCTTCTGAAAGCAGGACTAGAACCAATGGGTACAAACTGCAAGAAAGGAGATTCCGGTTGGATATCCGAAAAAAATTCCTGATGGTTCGGGCGGTTTGGCAGTGGAACAGATTGCCAAGGGGAGGTGCAAGCAGAGGCTTGACGAGCACCTGTCGGGGATGATGTAGGAGGATATCCTGCTGCAGGCACGGTGTTGGACTAGATGACCTACTAGGTCCCTTCCAACTCTATGATTCTATGATTCTAGCTACAATAGTTTGGCTGCACAGGTGCGCACAGTTCTATTTTCTGAAGCAGTGCTTCCTTAAGGCGTGAGATAGGTGTGGGCGTATCATCTGCTCCTGGGATCTGGCTGTGCACACACCTCACTTTCACTCTCCCAGAGGCCTCCACAGGTCCTGGCTGCGTGGGCCTCTGGGGAAGAGTAAAAGTGGAGGTGTGATGGCCAGATCCCAAACCATTCTGAACATTTGTTTTGAATGTTACTTTTCAAAATGTTGCCAGCAATCTTATTGAGAACTCCAGAGAGGAGATCCCATAGGTCTGACCAGTTTCCCATGCAACTTTACAGATTACAGTGGAGGCTCACTAATGGTAGGTAAGCAGTCTTTCAGGGATGTTTCAATCCCACTGCTATTATCATAGAGGAAACTTAGGACACAATCCAGAGCAAATTCAGCCTGCTCTGACCTAACTGCACTCTCCTAACTATTCTGTATCCAGAGCAGAAAGTTATGCTGAATCCAGAGAGTCAGGAAGCCTGGGCTGCCCTAACTGCTCCAGAGCATGCTAAGTAATTGACACAAGGGGAAGACTTGCTCCTGAGGAGACACCCCTCAGATCACACTGAGCAAGGAACAGCTGTGGTGCCTACAGTGGTGACATGACTCTGCACATCACCTGGTGTGGAAGTCTGTGCGTCATCCCTGGGATGCGCGCCCCCCCCTACCTGCACTGTGCAGTCACCAAAGTTGGCACCTGCGCAGTTGTTTCTGAAGCCAACTGGCTTCAGAAAGAGTACTGCGCAGGCACCATCTCTGACACCTGCACAGTACTTTTCTGAAGCCTTTTGGCTTTGGGGGAGACTGTGCAGGTGTCAGAGTTGGTGCCTGTGCAGTACTCTTTCTGAAGCCATTCGGCTGCTGCTCCGCCTCCTGAGTGAGGCCGAATGGCTGTGCAGAGGCGCAGACTTTCTCTGCTCTAAGGAAGTCTGAAGCTGTTCGACATGCTCAGTGTGTTTCTGCGCAGTGCACTTCAGATGGCCGTTAAGGCCAGAACCTCAGACAAGTGGCAGCTTCTGGCTGCTGCTCCGCCTTGGAGCAGGTCTGAATGGGGGTGCTGACGCCCGGGGCCTGCCAAAGGACAGTCAAACTCCTCCGGCACATCACCCCATACGGAGCGCATCACCCAATGCAGCCCACAGCAGCCACACCAGTCTGGTGACTCCACTGGGTGCCTGCCTTATAAGGAGTCCCTGATGAGATGCCAGTACATTCTACAGTGAATACAAGGGGCTTCTTGGAGTGGCCTGCTGTATCCTGAGGTTTGTGGGCAGCTGTAGTTTGTTCCATATCCTGAGGTTGAGAGGCAGGGGTTGCACCTAGGATGGCCAAGAACTCAGATTTTTGGTCAACACTGCCATTCTTACTCGGGCCTTATCATGGACCCCTATGGGTCTACTCATTACTATACCTGCTCCTGAGGTGGTATAACTCTGAGGGCTGGAAGAGGGCATTTCTGCCTTGGAAACAGGCTCTGGATACAGAGTAACTGCTCTGCCCTAGGCAATGCTAAACATGCCCTCAACTTGCCTCTCCTGAGCTGCTTAGGCTGCCCCAGTTAGGGCAGAGCAGGTCCACCTCTCTTAGGGCACCCTATCTTGCCTTGCTCTGCCCTAAGCCTCTTCCAGAGTAACTGGGCTGGAGCATCTTGCAGTTGCTCCAACCTAGTGTTAGATTGGGCAACCTAAGGGCTCTTATGTGGACAGATTAGTTGCTCTGGATTGTCCTGCCTGTCTCTTCTTCCCCAATAGACAACTGCCCAATTCATATGGTACAAGAAATACAAAAAAGAAGATAAGGATGAGGGTCTCTGTTTTGTTAACTGGTATCATACCCATCCAGCTTCGTGCCTCCTTTCACCATTACAGCTTAATTTGGTCTGCATATAAAATATTCAGAACCATTTGAAATCCTTGGAGATTCCCAAGCAAGGTTTTGACTTTAAAGTATCACCCGCATGTTCTGTACTTCAATATTAGCTTTGAAATATGCTTTTTTAAAAAAATGATGGCCAGATTCATTATTCATACCATAAATTGTTTAACAGCAGTTGCACTGTGCCAAGTTCTATATAGTAATGTTTCACTGGCCTACTTTGTTTGCGGCATACATACATGCTGCTTTATCGCAAAAAACAAAGTTGAATAATAATTATGCACTTACCAGGTTTTAACTGCTGGAAGCATTCAGTATTAAAAAATGAAAGGATTAGTAGCTGAATCTAAACGAAATGACAAAGAAATATCAAAACATAAGCAAATGATTTTCTGAAGATTTGTGATTTAAAAAAATCAAGAGTTTGATGAAATGAAGTAATCAAGTGTGGTACTCTCGACTTTGAGGTGCTTTTGCTGTGGTTGGACAGTTAGAGAGCAACTTTTGGAAGTAGTTGGTATTGATTCTAGACTTGCCTTTTGGAACGATCAGTCATGCAAAAGGCAGGTGCGCTGTGAATTGGGGCACGTCCTGTGGCTGGACTCAAACCCATCTTATCTGGCCCCTACCCCTCTTTGCAGTGAGCCACCTGCACCGTGCTTGCTTTGAGTACTGTTGTTCCTGGAGGCTTTACATTCTGCCCCAGTGTACAGAGCAGTGACACCACTTCACATTTTTTCCTGGAAAAGGGAGCACTTACTGTGGTGGCATTGACCCTCACAGCGCTCCACAATCTAGCAAAGAGGCATGATGGCATCCCACATTGATTGTACTGGGCCACTAGTTTTGGGCAAGTCACAGCCTAGCGACCTATCCTACCTTGCAGGGCTGTTGTCTTGTTAACTTCATGTGTGCTGTCTTGAGATTCCTGGATAAATAGCTACTAGTATGTGTTTTCTGTCTGTTATAGCTTCTTTAATTTGCTTTTTTCCCTTTGAAAACTCTTTTTTTAATTTTAGGCATAAACTAAAATATTCAAACAGTTCCCTGATATGCAAGTGAATTAAGTAAGTGGGGAAGAATTTTGAAAACAGACTGAATGAATTCCCATGAGAACATCCTACGCAGCAGAGCAGATTTGTACAGGGAATAGTCTCTCTTTTTGCAAAAGCATTTCCTATGAAATATTTTAAATCTCTTTTTCATTAAAGAAGATAAAAAGAATTTTGACCTGGAAAGAATATGAGACCATGTAATGAACAATAAATTGGGCTGTCATCAATAAAATAATTTCTACTTATATAGTTGAAGGTCATGTAGTTAAGTTAATTTATTAATTGTGTCAATACTTTTTGCATATTTCCAAAACTTGGTTATACAGTAGTTACCGTTTGTAAGGTACAGAAAAAGTATGAGATATTGACACTTCAACAATGTTCCAGTCAAACGCGTTCTTTTGGCATCTTTAACATTTGTATCCTACTATATGTATATTTATATTAGATGAACTTTTTTTAAATTTTTGAAACATAAAGGACAGAAAGGCTTGGTTAAGAGGCTTCAGATATGGAACATGGCTTTTTTTGCCAACCGATGGACAGTACCTTTTTTGTGGTGGTGGGATTGTGAGTTCCAGTGATACAAAAGGGCAATGCTGGTGGTAACGTAGCTATTGGCAGGGACTCCCATGCCAGACAGGCCTTTGTTGAGGAGCCAAATTAAACCTGTCCAAAATCACACTGAACATGGCTTGTCTGAAGAAGGAAAACTGCCAAATCAAACCTCCACTGCCTTGTGGCTATACCAATCTATGGAAAAGGCTTCAGGAGTCAACCTTGAGGCAAAATCCAGAGCCGGAGTCTCAGAAGCAGTTCGTAACTGTATACAATCACATTCTGGTAACTCCTGCAATACAGCTGGAACCAATAGTATAGGCTCTGCTGTTCCATTGGATTATTTCAGTGATGTGGAGAGGGGGGATTTGCTGCTTGGGAAACAGTGCGCTCCGGGGTGCGGGTGGGCGGGGCAAGGGGTGCAGCCCAACCCTGGTGCACTGCTTGTGTGCCGACCTCGGTGCACACGCAGTGCATGTCTGAAGCTGGTCGACCAGCTTCAGGACACCAGGCGCTGAACCGGTGCACCCGATTTTCTGCCCCCTCTCCCCCCGTAGCTACCGGATTGGTAGTGGGGGGCTGAAGGAACAACCAGTTCGGGCGATCCGGTCTGAACCGGCCACTGCCCTCCACTGCTACTAGTCCTCAAATATCCATTTGCTGTCTTGGAAACCTAACCTCCTTTCAATGAAACTCTCCATATTTAAATGCTTATCTTCTCATACTGGAACTCAAGATTTCAGGTCTGTTTGACTATATTGTTCACCTTGGATCCTGCCAGGGATCTATCTTGATTTGCACCACCGTTTGATAAGATGATCTGATCTGTCAGCTTGCTCCAGAGTGAAGCTGTGCCTTGCTACATAGTATGTCAGCATTACCACAGCAATGGAAAAGCCTGGTTAAATAATAAATGAGAGCATATTTAGGCACCGTCAAATTTCGTATCGGTCTTCATGGACCATATCCTAAATATTTAAGAGTAGTACGAGATTTTGGAACTCGTACAGGAGCATTTTTTTTAAAGAATTAGAATTAGAATGAAGAATTCAAATAAGTCACTTGCAAGCGTATCCACAGATTTTGGAACAGTATAACTAGGGTACATATTTTGAGCCAATGTCATTTGTTGCAAAGCAGTATATATTAACTACTCTCTCTTCAAATGGTGGATTTCCATTTTTAATTGCTTCTGAGCTATTAAAAAGAAAAGAAAAAGAGAAATAAAACTATGCAATCAATTATTAATGAGGAATTGTTCCACAACAAACCACAACATGTTAGTCACCTATAACAACCCACACATTTTGCACAGTTGTTAATATTGGGTTCATCAGGCTGCTGTAAATATGATTCACAGAAAAAAAGAACATTGGCTAGATTTTAAGTCTGCAGGCATTAAGAGATTTTGATCTGACTGAATGAATTAGTATGGCAACACAGAAATATACTGTTATATCCTTTTTTCCCTTTCCCTCCATGCAACAGTCCCCCCATACATCATCCTCCCTCGACCATGGGCACCACTACTGGGCAGGTACAGGTTTTGAGGCTGGGTTTTATCCATTTTCAATGTTAAGTGTAGGACAATAATGCATTGCACCCCCTTCTGGTTTGAATTTCAAAAAACTGGTTCTTAGTAGGGGCCTCCATCACAGAAGGAACATCCTTCCCAAATTTCACGGTTCTAGGTCTCGTGGTCTTGGCTGGGAGTTGATGAGTCAGTGAGTCAACCAGTCAGTGACTTTTCAGTTTTTTATATATAGAGTGCCCGCATGGGCAGAGCATCCGATTGTCATGTGCACCTCTCTAGAATCTCTCTGTCTCGCTGGCCTGGCCTGACCTGACCTTTGGTGAGACAGAGAGATCCTAGAGAGGCACACACAGCAATCAGATGCTCTGCCCGTTCGGGCACTCTAGGAAGTCTCCATCTAGGAAGCCAGCTCTCTAGGAAGGCTGGCTTTTAAAACAGAAGCCGCAGCTCAGGAAAACCAAGCTGCAGCTGCCTCTGTTGCCCCCCAGTGCCCCCAAGCACCTTCCCACCAACATTACCAGTAGCAGCCTGCACAGGCGTCTTTTATTGCAGCCTCCTAACCATGTCTACTCAGAAGTAAGCCCATTGTATTTAATGGGTCTTACGCCCAGGAAACTGTCTTTCATTGCAGCCTCAAAAGGAGGCAAAAGCAAGTGTCATTAGACAGGTTCCTTGTTCAAGCTGCTAAAAAGACACCAGTGACTCTTCAGTTGAAAATTAGTCATCCTTTTATTTTCTGTTTTATTGTACATACAGTAAATAACAGTGTTTTATTACAGTAATCGTGTTCCGTATGATATGATAGTGTTTTGAATTTGATTATAGTGTTTTATCATCATTTTTACATAGTTAATATTTTTATATGAATATTTTTGGGTTGTGGAACCAATCGTCTGAGTTTCCACTATTTCCTATAGGAAAATCTGCTTCACGTAAAGAGCATTTCACATAACAAGCATTCCTCTGGAACGAATTAAGAGGCGCCACGGTACATAGTGGAAAAAGATCATGGAAGTATTCACAGGCTCAACTCCAGGAACCTATGCAAGTATGCATGCAACAATATTGCAAGCACTTTTACATCACATTGGAGAATGCTTTGTATGATAGGCCATTTAAGTGCAGCTATTCATCATACAGATTGTCATAGTTTCCAGTATTATTTATTTCAACTTTCTTTCCTTCCTTTCTCCTTAGGTTGTGAAGTATGGCCCACATTACATGTCTCCCCCTTCTTGGGTGCTGTGATAGAATGTAGGATTGATGTAATACTGCAAGATTCAGCAGTCAACGATACAGGATTAAGTAAGAAGCAGTTTTCAGACAGAGCTGTTTTTAAAATATCAGCTGCTCATTTGTGAGAATAAGGTCTATATCAACATGTGCTATGGTTGCCAAATCATCACCAGAATACTTTTTCTAACAATAAAGCAACACTATAGTCATGAGAAGAAAGACTCATGAGGAAAGATGCTACTTGCTCCTGTGCTTTCTACAGTTCTTCCCTCCTCCCTGCCTGCTGAAGCAAATAGGAGATAGTTCATTCAGGCAGTCTGTCTTCTGATAAAGAGCAGAATGAAGGTGGCCATGACCCAGGTCTTTAAATCTGTCTCTGAAGACTACCAGCTGCTTGGAGATCACTTCAGCACAGTTTGTCTCTGGAGAGCTGCTCGTGTGTCAGTCTGGGGAGATTTATGGCAGACTGAAAGCAAAACACAATAAAACTGAAATGAAACAATAGTAATTGGTAAAGAAAGAAGCAAAAGGGTCACTCCTTTCTTCTTGATATAGGGATGTATAAAATGAACAAATCATTGCTGCTTTGAGTAATTTAGGCTGCAATCCTATCCCCCCATGGGCTGGCACAAGTCCTTTGTGCTGGCCCAGTTCTGTTGCAAATAGTTGCACTGGCCTCCCTGCACCTGATCCAGCCCTAGTGGGATAAGTTTGCACTGGCTTCCCCAGCTGTGGCAGGTTAAGCTTAGCAGCACAATCCAGAGCAACTAATCTGTCCACCTAAGAGCCCTTGGGTTGCCCTATCTATCACTAGGGTGGAGCAACTGCAAGATGCTCCAGCCCAGTTACTCTGGAAGAGGCTTAGGGCAGAGCAAGGCAACATAGGGTGCCCTAAGAGAGGTGGACCTGCTCTGCCCTAACTGGGGCAGCCTAAGCAGCTCAGGAGAGGCAAGTTGAGGGCAAGTTTAGCATTGCCTAGGGCAGAGCAGTTACTCTGTATCCAGAGCCTGTTTCCAAGGCAGAAATGCCCTCTTCCAGTTCCTCAGAGATATACCACCTCAGGAGCAGGTATAGTAATGAGTAGACCCATAGGAGTCCATGATAAGGCCTGAGTAAGAATGGTAGTGTTGACCAAAAATCTGAGTTCTTGGCCAGCCTAGCTGCAATCCCTGCCTCTCAACCTCAGGATATGGCACAACTATGGCAGCCCACTAACCTCAGGATACAGCAGGCCACTCCAAGCATCCATCTTGCACTAGAAGAACTGCAGCTGTAACTGGTTGTCAGGAACTGCTGGGCTTCCTTATAATGTAGGCACCACAGCTGTTCCTTCTTCAGTGTGATCTGAGGGGGGTCTACTCAGGAGCAAGCCCTCCCCAGCTGTCACTGACTTAGCATGCTCTGGAGCAGTTAGGGCAGCCCAGGCTTCCTGACTCTCTGGATGCAGCATAACTTTCTGCTCTGGATACAGAATAGTTAGGAGAGAGCAGTTAGGGCAGAGCAGGTTGAACTTGCTCTGGATTGTGCCCTGAGTCAGCCACGCTCATAAGAACATAAGAAGAGCTTCCCCTGGATCAAGCCAAAGGCCCATCTAGTCCAGCTTCTTGTATTACACATTGGCCCAACAGATGCCCCAGGGAGCACATGAGACACCTGCATCTAGGTGCCCCCTACCTCTGGCATTTTGAGATTGTCCATATTTACACAGCCCACTACACTGATGCAGGAGTCTGGGTTTGTGTTGGGAGGAGGTAGGAGGGAGGCACTTCAGGGCAGGGGTGGGCAGCAGTATGGGTGGGAAGGGGGGCTAAGGTCCAGCACTATGCCAAATCCTCACCATGTTCTTGGGCAACTCAGGTCAGTCCTAGGGTGCTCAGTTTTGCCCACTGGATGCCCACTGATTGAGGTGGCACAGATCTGACTAGTCCCATTGCAACTGCAGTCACTCTTCCCGGCATAAGGGAAAAATTTCCCCTTGCCTTGGTACAAGCTTCCGGCTGCCCAAAACTTGCACTGGATTGTACTCTAAGTTGAATGGCACTAGGGATTAGTATGCTGTGACTTTTAATAGATAATTCAGTAAACAGTAAATGAGAGAGAGAGAGATGATAGCAACATGATTGCCTTTGTGAAAGTATAAAAGATGACCCCTAAAATAAAATACCAGCTTCATAAATGATCCAATAAGGTAGATAATGAAGAAAATATTTGCTGATACTGTCTCTTCCACAGAGGCAGTGCTGTAAGGAGTGTTTTCGTTGTAAAGCAAGGCCTGTTTTCTGGCCTGCTTGCAGAAGATGTGGCAGAAGCATATATTTAACTGAAAGTCATGAAAGATCATCCTCAAGAGGAAAGTGAATAGTAATCTAATAATTTCACTTACTATAATGAGCAGCTTTAGATATAGCCTTCCTTCAGAAATGAAACTGGGTAGGAAGGATATTCTCCCTTTTTCAGAAAGAAAAAAAGCTGTAAGAGGAAGCCTTTTTAAAATAAGATTTTTCTACATTGCAGAAATGGCAGAAGATCAGCACTTTAAACAGATAAGTGTTCCAGACCCGGCTCAAGAGCAAACAAAGCACTGTCTAAGCTTCCCCTTTGATGATTTACATTTGATGAAATCATTGAACCACTGCAGAATGTTTCAGTTACAAAGCATGCTAGTTTCAAAAGATCTGCTTATTCTAGCTTGAATATTTGTCTGCACTCCAATTTTGGTCAAGGTTTTTGGTTGAATCAACAATAGTGCCAATTGTCTCTGGTCACCTAATAAAAAAGTATAAAACCAAATATCAATGCGGAATAATAGTAATCTACCTTGCAATAATAATCTGCCCTGTAAGACCAGTCATGAAGGTGCTTCCAGTTGTTTTTGGGAGGTTATGCGAGGCCTTGCAGAGCAGCTTCAAAATCTACATTGAGTGTAATTTGTTCCAAACCTGCAGATCAAGAGACCCCTCCTTCACTTTTTTTTGGATACAACCTATAAATTTGTTTGCCCCAGTAAGAGACAAGCCCCCTCACACATATGCATCCGGAACAACATAGTAGGTAAAACCCAGAGATTGTAGTTCAAGTTCAAAACAAAGAGCTTTGGGAAAGCAATATTTATACTGTTTTCTTGCTGGGAACAACTAGGATTGGTAAACCTGGAAATCCAAAAAGTCTGCTACCCAAGATTGGCAAAGAGAGTCACGTGATATAGCCAAGTGTTTTATTCTTATTGGAGCTTTCAACAAAACTGTCCATTAACTATTAATTAGCTATCATTTTTTCATTTTCTTTGTAAACCACTTTGTGAACTTCTAATTTGAAAAGCAGTATATAAATACTGTAGATAGATAGATATAAACCTGAAGGTAAAACATGGCATTGTCCCTTTACAATTATGGCAACAGGCCCATAAGCAAAAATGTGGACAGTTCTTTTCCTGGTTGGCAAGCAATCCTAGAAATAGGCAGGCACACCAGTAATATAATAATACTTTATAAATAGAAATTAAACCAAGAAAAAGAAAATGTTTTATTCATTTTTAAATTTATGACCCATTTTTCTACATCTAAGACCTTTGAAGCCATTTATAACAAATGAAGCAGCTTTGAAGTGGTGCACAACAACTATTAATATAGCACTGAAACCCAGGTAAAATATTACCAGTAATCAATATAAAACTAATGTTAATGATGGGAAGAAGAAAGTGGAGAGGCAAACAAGGAACATAAAACTGGTTCTCCAGCTTATTTGTATTTCCTGTGCCCATTTTGCAGCAGCATTGCTTCTCCCCATGATCACTGATGTGGGGCATTTTTTTCTAGAAGCCCCATCAAAATGTTTGTACCTGATACTGTGCCGTTTCAGTGTCTCTGACACTGATTCTGTGTCATTTTGTGTTACTCTGAAGAGGAAATAACAGTTGCCAGCTACTGGGAACATATCCGGGCAGGCCTTAGGAGATGCAGGGTACAATTGAAAACATTTTTTTGCAGGACCCCAGGTTGACAGCCAAGGTCTGCAGATTACCTTTGAAACATAAGCAAGCTATGGAACTTCTTGCTTTAATAGCAACCATTAATGAAATTAATTAATAGCATTAATAGCAACCATTAATGAAATGGTTTAGTTAATTTTAATTTTATTTTTAATTAATTTTATTTTTATTTTTGCCCTAGTGCAGGGCAGGATGACCATATGTCATGACCAAAAAAAGAGGACAAGTTCTCCCAAAATGCAGGAGACCTATACAAGGCGTAATTAGTAAGTATCAGGACTGGTGCTATAAAAATAAAACTACAAAATGTAACAAATTGGCATTTAATCTCCTTCAAAGTAGTCCCCTTCGAAAGCCACACACCTAATCCAGTGCTGTTTCCATTGATGGAAGCATTCCTGGAACTTTTTTCTGGGATAATCTGCAGCTGCCTTATCACAGTCATTTGAATTTCCTCAGCGTCCTGTAATCTTCATACTTTCTAGTGGGATTTGACTTTTGGAAAGACGAAAAAGTCACAAGGGGCGAGATCTGGGGAATATGCTGGCTGTTGGACCTGGAGGATGTTGTGCTTGGCCAAGAAGCTGCAGCACAAGCTGCGCTGAATGGGCAGGTGCATTGTCATGGTGCAATTGCCACTAATTGGACACATGCAATTCTGGCCTTTTCTGACAACTAGCATCCAGTAAATGCCACAACACGTCACAGTATTACTCCTTGTTTACTGTCTGACCACGTGGAGCATACTTATGATGAACAATCCCCTTGTAGTTGAAGAAAATGGTCAACAGTGTCTTCATATTGCTTTGACTCATTTGTGCTGTCTCAGAGAGGTTGGGGTCTTCCACTGCGAAGACTGAGCCTTGGTTTCAGGGTCATAGCCATAGACCCACAATTCATCACCCATTATGACCGTTTTCAAAAAGTTTTCATTGTTCTTGACACAATCAAGGAGATCTTGCACAACTGAAACCTGAGTTTCTTTTTGGTCAGCTGAAAGCAGTTTTGGCACAAACTTGGCAGACACACATCTCATACCCAAATCTTCAGTGAAAATGGACTGAACTGAACCAAAACTAATCTGCACATCCTCCAATAACTCACAGGTGGTGATTCAATGATTTCCTCTCACAGCTGCATGCACATCTGTGATGTTTTTCTCAGTTCTGCTGGTTGCGGGTCTCCCAGAATGTTTGTCAATGTCAACATTTTGTTGGCCATCTTGGAAACATCTGAACCACTTGTACGCTTGTGTACAGTTCATACATTCCATTCCATACACTTTCTGCAATTTTGCGTAGGTCTCTGTGCAGGTATCGCCAAGCTTTTGGCAAAATTTGATGCAGATTCTCTGCTCAGCTTTCTCTTACGTCAATGCGACAACGACATGCAACACATGTTCCTTCCGAGCACTGCTATAAAGAGAGGAAGTGAGGACAAACATTATAACTTACTGTGCATGCATCAGTTAGGGTCAAAATAAATCTGTGCCAAGTGGCTAACTCTGCATACCTGAAGGACCGCCTTCTTCTTTACAATCTGACCCGTCACCTAAGGTCATCTGAAGGGGCCCTACTGACTGTGCCGCCACTAAAAGACGTGAGAGGTGTGGCGGCCAGAGATAGGGCCTTCTCTGTGGTGGAACCCCGGCTCTGGAACTCCCTCCCCTTAGAACTGAGGAGAGCTCCCTCTATACAGAGCTTCAGGCGGAGCCCTAAGACCTTTTATTTTAAAAAAGAATTTTAAATGGGGCATAGGTAGGGGGGCAGTTTTATTGTTTTATCATTTTATTGTTACTGTTTTTAACTATGTTTTTAGTCTGTTTTTATTGTTTGAGCCTTTTAAATTTAATTGTATTTTAATTGTTTTTAATTATGTTTTAATTTATATTTATAATTCAATTTTAATGGTGTTTTATCCTGTTGTTAGCCGCCTTGGGCTCCCTCTTGTAGGAGAGGAAAGGCGGGATATAAATATTTAAAATAAATAAATAAAAATAAAATATTTTAGCTCCTTTACTATAGCACCAGTCCTAATACTTATTGATCACACCTATATTGATATACTACCTTAAAAGCCGCACACTGTGCGGACATTTAAACCAGCTACTGGGACGGCGTTTTGGGCTTTCATCCCAAAACTAAAGGGTCATCTGGTCCAGCTTAAATAAAATAAATTTTGAAGAAATAACTTTGAATTCCTCAATTCAGTACATGGAACTTGAAAACCTAACTGTAGGTTTTATCAGTTATTTTCAAATTTGAATTTTTAACTGTTCCCTCCTCATCTGGACACAAATCCTAATGCTGGATTTTATAATATGTCTATGTACAGCAAGTGTGGGTGGAGCTAGAGGACGTGTGTAAAGTTGTGTTGGTCCTGTGTGTGTGTGTGTGTGTGTGTGTGTGTGTGTTTAGAGTAGTGTGGGGTTGGTTTGTGTGTGGGGATTAATCTCAGGATTATCCCAGTTCCAAAAAAGTATAAGTCTATGTAGAGCAGGTATGTGCGGAGCTGGAGGGTTATCTACCAGACAGACAGACAGAATTAGCCTTTTATTAGTATAGATGTGGAATTGTGTTGTGTGTGGGTGTGGAGTTGGATTATGTATGGGGGTTAATCCAGGGATCATCCAAAAAGGTGTAATATGTCTATGTAGAGCAGGTGTGGGTAGACCTAGAGGGGTTTACCATGTGTGTGGAATTGTGTTGTGTGTGGGTCTGGATTTGGAGTGTGGGGTTGGGTTATGTGTGGGGGTTAATCCTGGGATCATCCTGATTTCAAAAAGGTATAATATGGACGCAATCCAGAGTAACTACGGGGAAACCTTGCTCCAACATAAGTACAATTTACTCCGGATTGCAATATGAATTTCCCATAGGTTTTCACCTGGTGGTGGCGTAACTACGTCAACGTAAATATCTCTTACGTGCTCCCATAGTTACTCTGGATTGAAGGGTGTATCTATGTAGAGCAGTTGTGGGCGGAGCTAGAGGGTTATCTGACGGATGGACAGACAGAATTAACCTTTTATTAGTATAGATTAAGATAGCTTTCATGTGGTTAATTAAAACTGTAGATTGCTAATTATTAAATTTGAAACAATAATGTATTAAAATAATTTCCAAATGACAAGAAGGCTTTTTGCTCCCAGCTCACAAGAAAAAAGGAAGACAATGAAGTTTTTTTTTCCAGGACACAAGGCTAAAATCCAAGACATGTACTGGAAAAATAGGTCATATGGTCACAGGGTTTCTCAGAGGTTGTGAGAAAGAACGTTAATAATGGGAAATGTTAATAACTTCAATGGGGCGGAGGAGGTTCTTCAACCATCTCAAATTTTAGATCTGTAATATTGCTCTTCACTCTCATGTGACCACACACAGAGCTATCACCAACTTTACCAGAAAGTTTTCCTCATCTGGCTAAATGACTGAAAAACTGCAAGAATTTCTTCCTGAGATTAAGGCTAGCAGAATTTCTCAGAGAAGGTAATTACTACAGGTAATAGCTGTCCCCAAAATTGGTCCAAACTGTAGAGTGCCACACATGTGGGGTTTAGTTTATTCATCTTAAACTGAATTTGTTCCAAATTCTCTAGAGTTTGGGCAATGGTAGGGGAATATGTGCTGCCAACATGCACGTGACTCTTAGCAGCTGGAAGGAAAATTAAACACTTCATCACCCTTCATTTTGTTAGCTGACTCAATATAATGTGTGGAAATTGTGAATGTTAGAAATTCTCAACAGACATAACTTATCAGCATTACATTTTTTCTGAACTGAAAGACAATGATTTTAGAGGAAGCACCATTCATTGTTTGCTGTTCTGATCTTCTAATAAAAGCAAAAAAAAAAAAAATCCCACAAACCAAAAACAAAACAAACAAAAAGACTAAAAACATTGCTACCAACTGCAAAAAGTGAAAGCGCATTGTGAATGATGCACAAAATCCAGCAGCACCAGTGAAATCCAGTAGCATAGTGGTTGAGAGGACGACCACCTCCCAAATCACCAGCTAAGGACTAGCAATGAAGAAGGAAAAGGCTGTGTAGGACTCCCTGCACCTCCTGGAGCCTGCTGCAGTACTCCATATATGCAAGTGAATCAGTTCCTTCCTTCCCCCTTCCTTCCCCCTTACTGACAGCCCTCACATCTTCCCCACCCTGACAGGCAAAATCCAGAGTAACTTCGGGGAGTCCTTGCTCCGGTATAAGAACGACTTACTCTGGATTCCAATATGAATTTCCCATAGGTTTTCACTAGATGGTGCAGTAACTACTGGTGCACGTAAAGTCCCTTACGTGCTCCCATAGTTACTCTGGATTTGGGGGTTAGGAAGTAAATCTCCCTAAACGTTTGAGAACCACTGCCATAGCTCATGTATGATAGAACCAGTGGCTTAGTTTCTTAAAGGGCAGGTAATAATAAACAGATAATAAATAACTTTTCAGATAATAAACAACCACATGATTTTTGTGTAGGCTTTCTCAGGTTTGTACACCTAATAGTGTAAAGCAAATGCAGAAGCAGGTCAACTTCAGAAGTGGACTTTTAAAATAAATTTAACTTCTGTATCTTAAAAAACATTTTCCATCCTAAGAACCGGTCCTGGGAGGATGGTGGGGCCCTCCTCCTATCCTATCCTCTAAGTTGGCTTCAAAGCCTGATATGGCAGGTCTCAAATCTGCACTGGCAAACTAGCCTGCACAGAGAAATCCACTTTCAGGTCTTGGGATTTTCATCAGGGGAAAGTCCCTTGACGGTGCTGATGAATGCAGTTGTAGATATTTTGGCACTGCTGCACCCAGTAGTGCCACTGATGATAGGATTGAATTGCCTGTAACCCAAATGGCAGGCAGAATCACTTCCGCTAATTAAATCAGGGCTCATTTCATATAGTGAGGATGGTAAATCAAGGCTTATTTCATTCAAATAGCAGTCACACTTTCTGTCAAAGGCTGAAAGTGATGTCATTAAGCAGGAAATGACATCATAAAGGCAGTCATTACCAGAAATAGGCACTTTTAAAGAATTTAGCTGCAAATGCCAAAAATATGCAAACTAGATCAAATTTTTAAGATATGGAAGGGCTCTATTACTGTGCATGCAGTAATGATATTACTGACAATATCAGCACAGCTCAGCAGCTGAGAGCTGCTGATGGTGATGCTGGGAGAAACTGACTGCTGAGTTAAGAACATCCAGAGGCCACATCCAATTTACAGGCCTTTTATTTGACATCGCTGAGTAAAACTGTTTTCCCATTTTTTCTTTCCTTGAATTCAATGTCGTTGAAGTCACTTAAGAATATCCAAGTAAGATGGGGGTAATCTGTACAATATGGGGAGAACAAAGGGCACCAGCATCACCTCTGAACAACTAGAGAGGAAATTAATGTACATTTGGGGTTTGGTGGGTTTTGTGCAACCCTCAAACCCCTGAATTTTTTCAAGGGTGAGCTCAATTTGGGCAGATCACAGCACTGTGTGAGCTGAATGTTTTTGATAGCTTTACCAAAAAAAGTATGCAAAGTCTTTAAAAAAGGAACAAAAACGTACATGAAGAAAGTTATATGCTGAAGGGTGAAAACTAAGGGAGAAAACCTTGGAAAAACTCAACCAAAGCACATTTGTTTGCATGATTTAAATTTGATATTTTGACATTTCCACCATCCTACATATTTTGGGCAATATTCAAATTATGTAGAGACAGCTGCACATCAACAAAAGAGAACAGAGAATTCACAAAAGGGCAATGTGGCATATTGCAAGGAAAGTAGTTTCTCATAAAAATCTTTGAGGAAGAATTATACCGTAGATATCTGTCTAAATACACTGAAGCTTTTGCCCAACCCAAAACTAAATGGCAGAAGAAGCGTAATTAAAATGAAGTGGCACATCATTTGCTGCCTTCATGGGACTGAGAGTGTGTGTCTTTTGGGGAGGGGTCTAAAACATATATTTGTAAAATGTATGTTTTATTAATTTTCATAATACAGCATAGTAGCTCAGACTGTAAGCTGGTCTCACTCAGCTATTAACACTTTATATGGCCAAAAGAAATCCACTAGTTCTTTGTTTCTACGAAATTTATATCCTGCCTTTCCTATGCCAAAACAAATGCCCAAGGCAGCTTACAAAGCTTTACAACCAAGTACAGACAAGTTAAAACATCAAACAAGACTTTTAAAATATTAATTTTAGCATTACAAGGTGAAAGATGATTATCAGAACAGAGCAATATTTGAGAGGGGAAAAAAGAACTCTTCAAGCCAATGGAGGAGAGATAAGAGTCCAAAGAGGCAGATAAGCTGCAATAATATGTCAGCGGCACCTTGAGTACTGTGTTCAGTTCTGAGCACCTCAGTTTAAGAAAGATGCAGCCAAACTGGAGCAAGTCCAGAGGAGAGCAACAAGAATGATCAGTGGGATGGAAGGGAAGTCCTATGAGGAAAGGTTGGGGGAACTCGGGATATTCAGCCTGGAGAAGAGGAGGCTGAGAGGAGACATGATTGCCCTCTTCAGATACCTCTTCAGATACCTGAAGGGCTGTCATAGGGAGGAAGGGGCTCATTTGTTCATAGCTGCTTCTGAAAGCAGAACTAGAACCAATGGGTACAAACTGCAAGAGAGGAGATTCCGGTTGGATATCCGAAAAAAATTCCTGACAGTTTGAGCAGTTCGGCAGCGGAACAGATTGCCAAGGGAGGTGGTGGACTCTCCCTCACTAGGGATCTTTAAGTAGGGGCTCGACGAGCACCTGTCAGGGATGCTCTAGGGGGATTTCCTGCTGCAGGCAGGGGATTGGACTAGATGACCTACTAGGTCCCTTCCAACTCTATGATTCTATGATTCTATGAACTTGTTATGTGAAACAAGATTTCTTGGAAATTTTTGCTTGTTATGTGAAACACTTGTTAAGCAAGGCACTTGTTAAGCAACGTACCACTGTATTATCTTATTTCTTACTTGCTATACTCCCTGTTTAATTGAATTGCTTGAGCTGGTCTGTAACCATAATAATTAACTGAAACTGAATCTCGGAAATACAGTAAAATAGAATGAGGGTTGTCCCTATTGCCCACTGAAGCTTTGCTTCTGTTTACCCATACACGCTCTTTCCTTCCCTCCTTGCAAACTTCTACCGTCCAAGGTCTATGCTATAAGGGTCTATAGCACTTATCTTTCCTAAAGAGGTGATAGCCAGAAATTTGCAAGAGGGAGATTTGGAGGTGTTGCTAAAACAAACAAAAAAAAAAATTAGAATTTCACATTGACCTGATGAGCAGTGATGACAGCAGACATGTTTTAAAGAAAATATGCTTGGCCTTAGAATGCACATATAAAACAGCTTTTAATTTCTCACACCAAATGGAGAGACAGCAAGTAATGCTGAGACCAGATGGCTCTGGGTTTTAATTGGCATATGCGGTTGTTATTCTTGCAGATCAGATGGCTCCCCTCTTCACATAATGAATTGCTGTTCCACAGGTTTTGTGTTCTGTGTTACCAGGAACAGAGAACTCTACTTGAGCCAGCACAATTACTATTGGGACTGTATTTATTTACATCTGACTAGGACTCCCCTCTGTAGCAAAACCTAATGAAGCTAAGCAAAAGCATGTAGCTGATCCTTATAAACCTAATTTAATAGGGGCAACATTCAGGAGGCTTCTGAATTTTGCTGGCAGGTTAAAAGTCCCTGCACTTGTGCTCCCTTCTTGATAGAGACCCAATTCAGGCCTTTAGTGGAACACTGTGCAGTCTAGGTAATGTAGCTTATGCTTTTCCTCTTATTTGCAACCTGTCCCCTGCAAAGGCAAAACAATTTAAAAGTCAACTTTGGTGTTTGATATTAGCATTTCAAAGTCATAAATTGAAGTTTGTCCCCAGCTTGCCACTCCCCCTGCCTCTGGTAATACTCATACCTTAAATCATAATAATCTCTATAAAATGCTCAAGCAAATCTATAGTAATCTCTATGAAATGCTCAAGCAAAACTACTCTTGAACTGCTTCACTGGTGCAAGCACATACCTCCCATTTTGAGGCTGAAAGGGAAGTGAACAAGCATGGGAAACGAGCAGTCTTACCTGGGAGAGGGCTAGAAAAGGCACAATAGATCTAGTTCATTGTTCTCAGAAAAGTAAAGCTATCGCTTTGTGACATCAGCAACCATTGTGCCAATGGCTACACTCAGCTCAACATGGCCTGCCTAACGAAGAGCAGTGGGGATTGTTGTTGATGTCACAAAGGTAGATCCTGAGGCAACGTGCCATATGCTTTCCCAGGTGATGCACCTGCCTCTTCTCCTCCCAGTAAAGGCAAAAGGGGGTGTGGGGGAATAGAGATGAGTGCCTCTCACCAAGGTGTTGCCTAAGGCAACTGCTTTAGTTGGCCTCATTGATAACCTGGTGTAGCATTTCTCCTATGTCCTATTTCTCATATGAACCTAAGCAGGACAGATGAAGAAATTGGGGGGTGCCAGAGACAGAGATAATGATGATGATGTAGCAAATAGTGGTGAGAACTCAGAAAGAGAAGGAGGAAGCAGGAAGGGAAAGCTGATGTTGTGGTAGAAGTTCCACAACCACCAATGTGTGATTTATACATGTGCTCTCAGAAAATCTTTATAACCCTGAAAGGGGAGTGCAAAGGAGTTTAGCAATAAACTATGCCAGATTATGTATTCTTAGTCATTTTGGGTCCCAATATAGGAAGAAAAAATCAATGGGTTGTCAGACATGGTGGTGTTTTAGCATGGTTGTGGATTACGTATGTGATTTTAACAAAAATAACTCACTAGTCATTGGTGACTCATCTCACCTTTTTCTATCTGCCTTAGATAGTACAGACAACATAGGACAGGCACGATATGTGGTGGGTGAGCTTGTTGGCCTCAAATTTGCCTACTATAATTCTCTGAAAGCAGATCTGGTCTTATATTTTCACAAAGGATAAACACTTAACAGTAGACTCAGCTTTGAATATGCACTAGAAACTGTGGCTGAATGTAGGGCAGCTTGCAAAGAGGCTGTTGAAATAATGAGCCAACTGTGTTGCTGAAACTGGCTGATAAAATGGACTGAACCTGCCTTTATATTACATTGCAATAAAGGAATTTTTTAAGGAAGTGGGTATGAGAACATCTCCCACATATGTCCAGAGCCAGCCCATGTCTGCCTGACATAGCTCAAATTTCTTGTTTTGTAACAAGGATAGTTACTTTAATCAAATGTTTAATTTAATTAATTTTCTGCCAATAGCAATTCATCAATTTAGACTGGCTGATTCAGCAATGTTTGGCAAGCATCCTCGTTAATTTTAAATTATTGGCTAGCTATTGTAGATGCTGCCCACCAACCCTCCAAAAAAAATTGTTCTGGTGCTTTGGAAAGTTAGACCTCTTTTAGGTTATATTTGGGGCCCATGGTGTCACTAGGGTTTGTGTCACCAGTGTGGGACTCCAATACATCACCTCCATGATAGTTAACCTATACCAGTGGTGGTCAATCTTCCTAAAGCCATGACCCCTTTATAAGTTCCTCATATTGTGGGGACCCCCAAACATAAAATTATTTTCGTTGCTACTTTATAACTGTAATTTTGCTACTGTTATGAATCGTAATGTAAATATCTGATATGCAGGATGTATTTTCATTGTTACAAATGAAATGTGTGTTCTATGCACACATTGAACACAATGGGATTTATTTCAGAGTAGGCATGTATTGGATTGGGCCGTGAGGCTGCAATCCTATCCACATTTACATGGGAGTAAAGACCACCCTGACTATAACGGGATTTATTTCAGAGTAGGCAAGCATAGGATTGGGCCCTGAGGCTGCAATCCTATCCCCATTTACATGGGAGTAAAGGCCCCCCTGACTATAATGGGATTTTTTTCAGAATGTGCATGCATAGGATTGGGCCCTGAGGCTGTCAGTCAGCCCCAGTGTGCGCACAGCTACAGCTAGAGGTCTGGCAAGCCTGACCTGGCCCCCTGCACCAGGGTTATTTCAGTGACCCCCAGGAAAGCTCTAGGCGACCCCAAAGGGGTCCCGACCCCCCACTTTGAGAAACACTGACCTATGCAGTGGGTGGGGCAACAATGAATCAAGCAAGCAAGAATATTTATATACTGCTTATCAACATAAAGTTCACAAAATGGTTAACAGAGAAAATGAAATAATTTGTTGGTGGGTGCAAAAGTGTAATTTTCAGAACTGCCCTACTTCCCCAGCTTTTTATTTTAGCCATACCTAGTCAAGCCTAGTCAAGTCAATTTTTTATGGTGGGGAGGCGGGGGTGGGCCCAAGCCGGTTTGGGCTGAAAACCGGTTTGGCCAGAAAACCCGGCGTACCGGTTTGGTACGCCGGGAGAAAGAGACGCAATGCACGTGCACTGACCTAGGCACACGCGCACTGTGTCTCCTTCTGCTGGAGAAGACACACAGCGCAAGCGCCAACCTCAGCGCGTGCGCTGTGGTCTCCTCCAGCTGGAGAAGCAATGCGCATGCGCCGACCCCTGGCGCAGTGCGCATGCGCCAGGGGTTGGCACATGCACAGTGCACTGGGGTTGGGGTCCGTCCTAGCCTCGCCCCTGCCCCTGATCCTGGCCCCACCCCTGTCCCTGCCCCCAACTTCTGGCGAACCAGTTGTTGGGCGAGGCGGGGCCCACCACTGGGGGGAGGCTTCCTTATGAAGCATTTGCTAAACTTCACTTTCTTTGGACCAGGACCATTCTACTGACCTTGCATTCCTCTTTGCCAGTCCTGAACAAAAGCCAAGACATGTTTTTTTACTGATGAGTAAACATGTAGCTTACATTTGTTTTCTCCAAAGAATTCAATACATTTATCAGTTGGGTGGGAGGAATTCTTTTTGGGTGATTGGGGGGGTATGTTCATGGATCAGGATTTCTTTCATTGAATTCCTCTCATCCTCCCCTTTCCGGCAAACCTAGGCAAGCTTTCTTACTCATTAGTAAATATGCAATATGGCTCAGTATTTCCTAGTTTTTTGGCCATAACTTTTGATAACAGAGATATTTCACTCCAGTTTTTTTATTGTATTCACTCCAGTTTTTCCCCACTCCAATTCACTCCAATTGTATTTACTGTTTCACTCCAGTTTTTTATTGTATTAAATTAAAAATTTATTTATCTATTATTGTATAATTCACATCCCAAAGTATATAGCATGATAGGGGTACTCCTAAACATCACAATTATAGTGCAATACCCCTTCCACCAGAGTGTGTCATCTGCTTCAGGCCACTCTTAGCAATGCCGCTGTTTGAGACACTGGCTTTAAAAAAAAGAGCATCAGGTTTGTCATAATTCTAGTTTTAGAAATATTGCATTCAATCTTAGACCCAGATAGGCAGACAACCAGTTGAATCATCATATAAAGTGGCAATGCTGAAACTCCAAAACTAGGGCTCACAGGGCAAAACTGATGCAATTTTGGAATCAGCACTGTCATGATCTTCACTACTTGCCTCACTTGATAACTCTACTTCTATCTCCTCCCACTTCTCAGCCATTGTGATCAGCTTATTCCAATCTCCCGCCGCTGACACGCCAGACAGGTGAGTATACCAAGGAACACAAGTTTACTTAGATTTCTTCAAGAGGTACATGAGCTTGATGGTTACAGATTATTTCTTCCTTTCTCTTGGTTACAGATAAACAGTGAAACAACAACTTCTTCCCCGCTTCCGGTTCCCTTCAATAGGTAAGGAACGCAGGTAAGTAGAACTGTCAACAACATTACATTAACTCAATGTCCTTTCTTTCAGGTGAAGTCTCCAGCTCTCTAAGCCTGGGTCTCCTGGCTTAGTCCTTTCAACATCCTAGAAAGCAGCAGAGGTTTCTCCGTCTCCAACCAGCTCTGGCTCACCTTCCTTCCAGGATTGGCACTCACCACCCTCTCTCCAGGGTAGCTCCTCCTGAACTGCCTTTTCCTGCTCTTTTTCCTCCCTTATATCTCTTCTCCCTCCTCCCCTTCCAGGGCAGGCCCATACCCTTCCTTGTGACCTGAAGAGGCTATATCCTGTTCCTTCTAGGACCTCCTCCCAGGCATCTCCTCCCTTAACCCTTTCACTGGTGAAACCTTCAAGGGAATGAGGGGCCTCACCACAAGCACACCAAATATATCCAAAAATTGGTCCATTAGGAGTTGTTCAATGGGTCTTACTCCCAGGAAAGTGTCTTTAGGATTACAGCATAAGGCACCAAATTGTGTGTTGGGTTCTATATTGGCATGCAATATTGGCATGCATTAGCCAAAAAAGTTAAGAAATTGAGGCTGAAATATCCATTTACAAAGTAAGCACTATGGACCTGAATGGGCATTCAAAAGATTATACAGTAACCCTTTTGATTTTAGTAGTAGAGATAAGTGTATTCTTAAAGCTCTCTCTCTCTCTCTCTCTCTCTCTCTCTCTCTCTCTCTCTCTCACACACACACACACACACACACACAGACACAGACACAAACTAACACATGAATGCACCAGTGGTGGACTCCAGCAGGTTTGCATCTATTCTATAGAACTGGTTGTTAAAGAGATAGGACATATAAAGTTTAAAAATAGCCACTTAAAAGTGGCTATCAGATGGGCATAGAACCAGTTGTTACTTTCTTTGAATACCATCACTGGCTGGCATGCACACATGCACGCACAAACAAACACACACATGCATGAACAATGCAAAACTATGTATACATTTCAAAATGGACATGTTGCAGATCTCAATAAACCTGTTTTAGTCACAGATTTTTAAACTGGGAAAACAAGCACTGTTCAAGTTACTGATCAGCTGCAGAAATATTTTGATCGTTTTAATAAAATGGACAATAATTCTGTTCCTTGCAGTTCCTGCATTTTGTTACAATATTTTGGCATATCAGCAGCAAAACATAAATAAGCTTTTTCTTAAGCGTCTGTTATGTGTACAGTTGACATTTTTGCAATGTAATTATGGCTGCCATTTCTATTAGAGGACCAGCCAATAAGCAAATGGTTCCTATTAAAATAATAAGTACAAAAATATGTATTTCCATGATAAAACCTGTGATGGGGTTCAGGGGGTTCTCACTGGTTTTATAGAACCCTTTGCTAATAAGTGCCTGGTTCTAAGAACCAGTTACTAATGGAACATAGAACCTGTTGTTTATTTAGGTTATTAGGACATAGAACCTGTTGTTAATTTATTTGAATACCACCACTGGATAAAACCTGACCATCAGGGAATTTCAGAAGTCTCTATGACTTAGGGCGCAATCCAGAGCAAGTTCAACCTGCTCTGCCCTAACTGCTCTCTCCTAACTATTCTGTATCCAGAGCAGAAAGTTATGCTGCATCCAGAGAGTCAGGAAGCCTGGGCTGCCCTAACTGTTCCAGAGCATGCTAAGTCAGTGACAGCTGGGGAGGGCTTGCTCCTGAGTAGACCCCCCTCAGATCACACTGAAGAAGGAACAGCTGTGGTGCCTACATTATAAGGAAGCCCAGCAGTTCCTGACAACCAGTTACAGCTGCAGTTCTTCTAGTGCAAGATGGATGCTTGGAGTGGCCTGCTGTATCCTGAGGTTAGTGGGCTGCCATAGTTGTGCCATATCCTGAGGTTGAGAGGCAGGGATTGCAGCTAGGCTGACCAAGAACTCAGATTTTTGGTCAACACTGCCATTCTTATTCAGGCCTTATCATGGACCCCTATGGGTCTACTCATTACTATACCTGCTCCTGAGGTGGTATATCTCTGAGGAACTGGAAGAGGGCATTTCTGCCTTGAAACAGGCTTTGGATACAGAGTAACTGCTCTGCCCTAGGCAATGCTAAACTTGCCCTCAACTTGCCTCTCCTGAGCTGCTTAGGCTGCCCCAGTTAGGGCAGAGCAGGTCCACCTCTCTTAGGGCACCCTATGTTGCCTTGCTCTGCCCTAAGCATCTTCCAGAGTAACTGGGGTGGAGCATCTTGCAGTTGCTCCACCCTAGGAGCTCTCTAACTGGCCAGGAGGGGGAGAGGAGCTTATTCCAGGCCCGCATCACTTTTACCAGCTCTAAGAACACTCAGAGCCGTGTGCAATTCAAAAACGGCTGCTGTCTGGACTGGGAGAGTCTACCACCTGGTGTATAGCCAACCTTCACTCCAGTCCTCAAGGACTTGGAGCAGTTCCGCACCTGCAGTGCACCACAAACAGTTATGCCTTTTCTTCAGCTGCCAGGCCGCTCTCCCCCGGAGCCTGCTCTGCAGCCTGAGCCAGCCCAACCGCTGCTTCCAGAGCCCCAGCATGGCAAGCCACTGGCTCCATGGAACACCCACAGCCACCAGAGCCTCCATGCAGACAGCTGCTTCCACGCCCCATGGCGGATTTTTGGTTGGCAGTCCCCAGCAGGAGCAGGAGCAGAACCAGGCAAGTGCAACTCCCTCCACTGCTCCCCAGGGGACCAGCCACCCACTGCTACCCACCTATCTACATAACCAAATCCACCCACCTGTCTACCTACCTACCGACCTCCCCCACACAGATCCCCGCCTATGCCCTCTACCACTGGCATGTGGCTTGTGTTGCTTTGTGAGCGGATTACATGTCTAGGTCAGAATTGTGTGTAGAACTCACTGGCCATAAATACATACATACATACATACATACATACATAGATACATACATACATACATAGACACACACACGTGTGTGTGTGTGTGTGTGTGTAAATATATAAGTCTAGTCCTTTGCAGAGATCTCTCCTGCTACAAGCAGGGGGTTGGACTAGATTACCTCCTGCGATCCCTTTGAACTGTTAGAATAATAGAATCATAGAATCCTAGAGTTGGAAGGGACCTAGTAGGTCATCTAGTCCAACACCCTGCCTGCAGCAGGAAACCCTACCAGAGCATCTCCGACAGGTGCTCGTTGAGCCTCTGCTTGAAGATCCCCAGTGAGGGAGAGTCCACCACCTCCCTTGGCAATCTGTTCCACTGCTGAACCGCCCTCACCGTCAGGAATTTGTTTTGGATATCCAACCGGAAACTCCTTTCTTGCACTTTGTACCCATTGGTTTTAGTTCTGCTTTCAGAACCAACAAGGAACAAATGAGCCCCTTCCTCCATATGAAAGCCCTTCAGGTATCTGAAGAGGGCAATCATGTCTCCCCTCAGCCTCCTCTTCTCCAAGCTGAATATTCCAAGTTCCCTCAACCTTTCCTCATAAAACTTCCCTTCCATCCCGCTGATCATTCTTGTTGCTCTCCTCTGGACTTGCTCCAGTTTGGCTGCATCTTTCTTAAAGTGAGGTGCCCAGAACTGAACACAGTACTCAAGGTGAGGTCTGACCAATGCTGAATAAAGAGGAACTAGAACTTATTGCGACTTGGAAGCTACAGTCCTCTTAATGCAGCCTAAAATGGCATTTGCCTTCTTTGCAGACACATCACACTGCTGACTCACATTCAGCTTGTGATTCATGGCGACCCCAAGATCCCGCTCACATGTTGTGCTTCCAAGCCAAGTATCCCCCATTTTAAACCTGTGTTTTTGGTTTTTGGTTTTGGGGGCTGTGGATGGCGCAAGCGGTTAAGACGCTGTGCCTGTTAACCAGCAGGCCAGTGTTTAAGACCCAGGTCAGCCCCACAAGACAGGAGGAGCTCCTGTCCTTAGCCCAGCTCTGCAACGCCAGCTGGATCCAATCGTATTGGCTCTGCCTTTCCATTGGATTAATTCAGTGGCGTGCAGAGTGGGGATTTGCTGTTTGGGTAACAGCCTATTCTCCATAACGATCTAACCCAGGCTTTTGAGCTTCACATGCAGCGTATGCAGTACCGAGCATGATACCACAGTCTTTCAAGACTGATGGAGGCCTGCTTTTTGGTTTTTATTGCCTAAGTGCAAAACCTTGCACTTCTCCCTGTTGAAGTTCATTCCATTTGTTACAGCCCAGAATTCTAGTTTATCCAGATCCTCCTGGAGGTTTCTCCTGTCTTCTGTTGTGTTTGCTACTCCTCCCAGCTTGGTGTCATCTGCAAATTTGATCAGGCTCCCCCGTACCCCTTCCTCCAAGTCATCGATGAAAATGTTAAAGAGGGCCAGGCCGAAGACAGAGCCCTGGGGCACCCCACTGAAAACCGACCTCCAGGTTGATGCAGAACCATTTACTAAAACCCTTTGAGTGCGGCCATCGAGCCAGTTGTGGATCCACCTAGCCTCATCTAGCCCATATTTTTCCAACTTCCCAATTAAGATATCATGTGGGACCTTGTCAAATGCTTTGATTGGGGCGAATATTTTGATTGGGGCAAAATTTCAGTCCTTGTCACAGGTGAAATTTTGCCTAGGTAAACTTCTGCCATAGCTACAGAAGTGTTTGCTTGCTGCAATGACACAGGAAGATAAGAACTGAAGCACAATGCTCTGCAGAGCCGTTTATATTTGCCAGGTGAAATGGGGGTTTGTCCCAGATCTACAGCAAGACAGTGAGTTCTGATCAGGTCTGTGAGCAAGTACAGAGTAAGACCCACGGCATATGAGCAAGTACAGGTCTGTGAGCAAGTACAGAGTAAGACACACGGCAAGCTTAGAGTTTATCAAACTGTATTGAAAGGAGTATAGAGTAAGCCAATTCAGTTTCCAGTCCAAGGTCATACATACAGGAGAGTCAAAGTTCATAGTCAAGTCCAGTCCAAGTCAAGTCAATGCAATATCCAATATCCATCCGTACAAAATTTCTCCTCCTACAACCCACACTGCTATATGGATGTCTCCCAATATTTATACTAAAGACTCACCAACCCTGCCCGAAGTCAGGTGTTTTCCATAAAGGTTAATTAATCCTTTGCCTATGTGCAGAGGTGCACATCTCACAGGTGTCTCTAATTAGACCCCTGTATGTGGCTGTTATGCAAGTTCAGTGGCTGAATCTAATTCCTAGGTCCATCAGATCCTGTCAATATTACAGGATCCAGGATGACCACACCAGTTGTCTTCCACAAGGCCTGAACCTGGAGTATGCCAAAACCAAATGACTAAGATCATGTATCTGCTTGAAGAATGATTCTATGTGTTGGACTGTGTTGTTATTATTGGTAACATTATCACAGATTTTACTATCCCACCATGCCTATGTTCTGCAAGAGAGCCTAAACTTGGTCTAGAGAACTAGTGCCCAATGCTGACCTAATTTCCGCCCAACCAGCTTGAGCACAATAGGAAGGTAGCAGATAGAAGGTTTGCCTGTAGGGCTGCAGTGTCCCTTTCCCAGTTCTCCAAGCATAGTAGTCCTTCGGAATTTCAGTTTGGTTTCTCAGTTTGTGGTTTGTCAGTTCATCCAATAAATCAGTTCAGTAAGCAATCAGTAAGTCCAAGAGACAGACCTTAAGTTCATGGCCAGAAAGCCCATATTCAGTTTATCCAGTAAATCAGTCTAGTATGTTTTCACATCTCCTTCCACCTTAGCTCCAACTACAACCCACACCACTCCTTTCTTCTTGTGCTGCTTTTGTCCCTTAAGACCTCATTGTCTCTGGCTGCAGTTGTACAGCACACACCATTTGTCTTTCAGCAAATTGCCTTTCATGCTAAAAAGCTTTACCCTTTTGCCTACCAAAGAGGCCACTACAGGTGCCACTCCTTATCTTCTTGAGGATCTTTGCACATTTCCAATACAGCTTACCTAATAGAGTCTGTATACGTTGTGTGGCTGACCAAGTATAGATTGGCCTACTACAAGGCAAAGGACCAGACAACACACCATTCATGTGCTAGTCATGACCGACTCTGTGCTCATCCTGTTTCGAAGTCCATACAACCAGCATTGTCTGAAGACGACTCTGTGGACATATAGTACCTAATTTAGTACTTAATATATTTAGTACCTTAATAATTTAGTACCTGATATAGTACTTGCGTTTACATGCTTTCAAACTGCTAGGTTGGCAGGAGCTGGGCTAAGGACAGAAACTCACTTCGTCTTGCAGTACTCGGGTCTCGAACTGCTAACTTTCCGATTGACAGTCACAGCACTTTTAATCACTAAGAGCACAATCCTAACCATGTCTACTCAAAATTAAGCCCAATTGTATTCAGTGGATCTTACTCCCAGGAAAGTGTCTTTAGGATTGGGTTTAGGAACCCAATGGGCTTACTTTTGAGTAGACATGGTTAGGATTGTGCTCTAAATCAACTGCAGCCCTTTCTATGAGCATAACAAGGCTTTTTAAAGATTCAGTATGAAATGCAACAGTGTGATCATTAGTGCATTGAGTTTTATGCCCTAACTTGTAATGGGCAATCAAAGCTAAGCATGTAAATAAATTCTGGACTTATTATCTGCCAAGAAGAAACTAATCAAATAATCATTGTTTTTTGCCAGCACAAGTACTACAGAGAACTTGGAAATGAGATATTTATCATTTGTCAATCAGCAAGTGCCCTCTTTTGGAAAAGAATTAGCTGCTGTACTATTTATAGAGACTCAGTTAGTGCCATTTAGTTCAGCTTAGACAATACAATTTAATAAACATTAATGAGGTTTGGGAAAATGCTGACTGTGGTTCCTGTGAGTGGCTTAGGATTTACTTTCACACTCAACAAAGACCAATGAAAACAAGTTGCAATTAGTAGAAAGATAATGGTAAAGCTTGTATAATACAAAGAATTATATTGGAGCAGACCTGTAGTCACCATGTTGAATCTTTAGCTATAGCTATCCAGTGCCACATGTATAAGAGAGAAGTAAAAAAATTATTCTCCTGGCTTTGGATGCTTTGTTTTTTAACAAGAGATGCAATCTTTTAAGTAAATTGCTTATACTTCATAATGTACAATTTTATCGTATTTATGTGGACAGGTTATTAGAGGTGCCACCACAGCAGAAGGAGTACTAATGTTGGTCAAGCTTCTCTGAAAAACAGTTCACACATTAAACTGTTATTTATGTATCAAGGAACAATAATTTACAGTCCGTATGTAAGTACAATTTTTCACACATTTCATTCAACACAGTTACAATTAAGGCAGAGCAAGGATTCCCAAAGTGAGTGAGATCTTGTGAGATCCAATGATAAAGCACAAACCACACAATTATGTAACAGCATTTTAGATATGAGATTTAGGCACCACCATCTTAAATCTATCAAGTTCAAATGAGATTTGGGTGTCACCAGGGCTTTTTTTCTGGGAGTACCCACTGGTACTCCATACTAATAACTTTTCCCACCTGCTCACAACAACTAATTAATAATAAGTCATATGGGAATTACCTGTGGTGAGTACCAGCACCTTTTTTCCCCAGAAAAAAAGAACTGGGTGGCACTATCTTGAATCTAATGAGATTTCTGACGATCCAACCTGGCAGTACATAGCTGTCCCAGGATGAAAACGCTGCCCAGGTGCCATGACCCTGATAAGTTTGGGTCCATGGCAAACCCAAGGACCACAACTCAATTTTTGATGTTTTGTGAAACTGGCAGGGTAGATTAGGCTATGTGCATCAAGGGTTACAACCCACAACTTGAGGGGATCACTGCTACCCAATCACCACTGTGGTCCCAGAGGATTGAGCCATTGGTAAAATGAAAAAAAATTTCATGGTCATGGGTCCCGATGCTAAAAAATTTGAGAACCACGAAGAATAGTCAACATAGGAGATTGTAAAAGAATTAACCAATATTTTATCCCCAGAAATGTTATGTAGAATTATGTAGAAGGAAGGACAGCCTAGTCCTGACCTGCCCTGTGCCCAAGGTTTCAAAGGTGGTGAAACAGCTGCCCCAGCAACCAATGAAGGCCACACAGATCCTGGTGGCTCTTCAGGAGAAGGAACATTCATCCCCTTCCCCCAGGTAAGGGAAGAGGCCCTGCAATTAAGCTACTCAACTCTGTGCTGGCTATTTGGCCAGTGCAAGTAAAGCAGTCTCATGTCATGCCTTGAGATCTGATGCAGGGCTATTGATATGGTGGAGCTGCTCTGCAGGTCCTGTTCCTTCCCGACCCACTCCGTGTCCTAAAATGCCTTCCCCCACCCTCCTACACTGGAACACCATCCTGCCTGCCCCAACTTACTGTTCTAATGTCTGGCACTCACATGGAGCACTGGGGGATGTCCAGCTGGCCTCTTTACATGTGCTTGGCTTCTTTGGAACCAACTGCTCCACAAGGACCACATTTTGAATCCCTACAACCTACAGCTTGTGCTCTATCAGTGGTATTACATGCTATGGACTGGCAGGGATTGGGCTCTGAATTTGGGCCAGAGTTAAGGACCAGTATTTCTCTGACCTGGTGAAAGCAACTGAACAATGGAAATAGGTTTCAACTGTTAGGATTTTCCTATCAAAAATACTCATGAAACACACATCTATGAGTGGAAAACTGGAATGATTATCAGTGTTCCTAATCCTGCTGATACCTTTGACTGAGAGATGTGGTAGGTGCAAACAGTTCTTGCACCCAGGATCTTTATATTCCACCCTCACCCAACCTTTGCACCCTTGATAAAACTGATATTTTTACCCTTACAAAAAGCAATAGTGCATATTATGATTAATAAAGAAAAACCAAAATGGACACTGATAATGAAAAATTTAGTTCTGAATCCCATCGCTTTTATAAGGTGGGATTACAAGAAATAAAACAAACAACCAACACAATCCACATCTTTCTATTTTCTTTCCTTTTTTCTGGTCAGTCTTTTAAGTCCTCCTTGGTATATGCCAGTGCAGAATAACAACAATAAATTTCTTTTGCTAGGAGTCTAAAATGACCTTTTAATGAAGGACTGGACTGAATTTCAGACCCAATTATACTGTTAATTAAACTTCTATTTTCTTCTCAGTGCTTTCCTTTTGCCTGCAGCTTCACAGTTCTCTTTTGCTTGCAAATTTTAAATAGCTCCTAGAATTTCTATTTTTTGTTCATTCAAGAGGTTACTTTAACAAGTGCCTTTAAAAATAGCACTGATATTAACTTTATTAGATGTTTGTTGCAGTAGTAGGAAGAATAATAGGAAAAAAGGAAGAGGATCTACAGGAATTGCACCCTGAGTGCTTTATTCAACAATGCTCATATTTATCATTTGTGAATGCTCAGAACATCTCAGGAATCATTATAACAGCACTATGGGGTAGGCTTGTGTCATTGCTTCCATGTTGCACATGGGAGCTGGGGATGCAAAAAAATGGTTTCTTAAGGTAAAATTTAAGAGATGGAATTTGGTGCCATTTTGGGCAGCAGATCAACTTAGGCCACACGAGAACATCCTTTGAAACAGGGAAGCATATTCACATTTTTAACTTTATAAACTACATACAGTTGTCTAGTGAGTTTATGACCTGGGTGGAATGTGAACCAATGTTTTGTTAGCTTATACATTATCTCACACTTTTACAGCATTGCACCATCTCTTACCAAGTCACACATTCCAGCTTACAGCCGCAGTTATTTCAGTTTACAGAGCACTTACAAGATGCAGTATTTTGAAATTATCTTTATAAGATTTTGATGGTTTGGACTGGTTTCATTCTTATAAGTGCTAATCCAATTATTTTCTATATCCATACATGTTGGCAGCACATATTCCCCCACCATCGCCCAAACTCTAGAGCATGAGTGACACTACAGTTTGGACCAATTTTGGGGACAGCTATTAGCATGCATTGTTCCTTCCCTGAGAAATTTTGCTAGCATAATAATTTCAGAAGAAGCTGTTTATCATGATCATTCTTTTCACCAAATGGCTGGTGGGAGGAGAAACCCTCACAGAATGGTCAGCCTCACAGAATGGACTACTTCTGAGTGAGACTACTACTTTTTGCTACAGAGGCTTGGTCAGCCTGGCAGTGTGGTGATGCAAGGGGTGAGGCATACCCACTACACATCCAGCTCTTGCAACAACTGGAAACCATGGCTGCTGTCAGTGCCACAATATGTGGACAGTATTGTGTCACTGCCACAATATGCAGACAGTGTTGCCCCAGTCTGCCCTATGCTACCAGAGCTGATGCTCAACACTAACAGATATGGTCGTGTTTTGAGCCAGCAAGGGGAACCTGCCTGGCTTTCTTCAGCAGGAATGGAAGTTGGTGAAGGCACATCAAGGAGGCTTAGAAGTCTGGCAGCAGTGGGGCAGGTACATGCGCACCCAGACAATATTATATTTGATAGTTCTGCAAAAGTCAAAAGAGCTTTCATATACATGGATTTCAGCTTTCATATACTTTCATATACATGGGCAGTATTTCAGTGCACAGAATTCAGCTGTCTTACTGAAGCAAAGCAGAATGTGATCTGAGCATGCCTGGATGGGTAACTACCTCAAAACAGAGTGAAAGCTATTTTGCTTCCCATGATTATATTGATGATGTAAGAAAGAAAAATAAACATGTAACACAACAATAAAATATCTGTTTCCACCTATGTAGGATGAATCTGATGGTCCATAGTCAGGTAAAATCATAAATTGGAATTTTGAACACAAATTTTATTAAATATCCACATAAGAAGTTGAAGCTAGTCAGAATTTTGGCTGCAGGACTCCTTCTATCGAAATTCAGTATGAACCAAGAAGTTCATACAAAATTTTCTGGTTCTTGTACCATTTATACTATGCTCTGTAATGCTATTCCCATTCATTTCCATGTACTTAATGTAACATTACAGGCATTCCCCACTTTCTGCCAATTTGTTTTCTCATGGTTCCGCTCTTTCAACATCTTTCACTTGTATTCAGAACTCATTCATTCAACACATGCTTTACTCTTTCATCCTCTCTCTGTTGGTCTAAAAGTCTCAAATGGTTTTCCCTGATGTTGATTTACATGTGACAAGATCAAACTGTTTTTGCATTTCCTTATGACTTGCTTCAGTAAATAACCATCATTCAAATACATGAATGCCCACATGCCTTTGTTCATTTTACTGTAATTTGCTGTGTATTCTGGCTCTGTATTAATAAATATGTGTTATTTGGATTTTTGGAAGTTATATTTTTGTCTTTTTGGTGGTCATTTTGCATTTGCAAGCTGAAAAGACTAGATTCCACTATTCAATGGTTTTCATTTCATTTCAATGGTTTTCAAGGGCTGTCATATGGAGGAAGGGGCCAATTTGTTCATAGCTGCTTCTGAAAGCAGAACTAGAACCAATGGGTACAAACTGCAAGAAAGGAGATTCCGGCTGGAAATCCGGAAAAAATTCCTGACTGTGAGGGCGGTTCGGCAGTGGAACAGATTGCCAAGGGAGGTGGTGGACTCTCCCTCACTGGGGATCTTCAAGCAGAGGCTCGATGAGCACCTGTTGGAGATGCTCTAGGGGGAATTCCTGCTGCAGGCAGGGGGTTAGACTAGATGACCTACTAGGTCCCTTCCAACTCTATGATTCTATGATTCTATGATTCATTTTAGGAAGGTGCTCTGGTCCCTAACCTATTCAATAAGTGAGGATGCCTGTATTTCCCAATGAATTGAGCCCATAATCAGTACACATTTAAAACCAAAGAAAGAGAACAAAGTAGATGCTGTAACACCACAAGTGGCTCACCAACAGTGGGAATTACGAGGAAGGCCAAAATGTTGCATTTGTGACTCCAGGATCAATACAAGCAAGTGAAAACACAGTCTACACAGAAATGAATAGTGCTCAAGGCACCTCTGAAGCTAATCCTTATCTGCTCTGTT
Source organism: Cryptoblepharus egeriae (assembly GCA_030015325.1). NCBI lineage: Eukaryota > Metazoa > Chordata > Lepidosauria > Squamata > Scincidae > Cryptoblepharus > Cryptoblepharus egeriae. Next base: position 55,935,212 of record JAREYC010000004.1, on the reverse strand, counting down.
TATTTTCTCTTCTAGAAGATGTTTCTCATGCTCTGCTGACAATTGTTCCCTCTTGGGTTGGGTTGCTCCAAAGCCCATACAGAAAAACACAGTCTTTGCTAGGTATTTATTTTGATCTTTCTTACAAACAGGTTGCTCCAGCTGAGGAAAACTGCAAACTACCATAAAGGCAGGAATCAACTTAAGACAAACTTTTCAGTATCAGGCCAAAGGCCCATTTAGTCCAATTTCCTGTATCCTACAGTGGCCCACCACTTGTTGAAAATGTCTTGCAGCCCAGTCCTATGCCCTGAAAGTGGCACGATGTACAGTGGTGACAAAATGGATTCCACTGTACTTGGCAAGGCTGGAGCAGCCACCAGAGGCACCTTGAGTTAATGGAACATTTGTTCCCCTAGCCCACGTCAAGCTCTGCTGGCAGCAATGAGTCTCCTCAGATCTGCACCCACTATTTAACAGGCACAGAATTTAGGAGGCCCATATTAGGCATCTGGGGAGGGGGCACAGACCCCAGTGGAGGACTCTGCCACCATCCCCACCCTGTTGCAGGCTCAATCCTCTCCTTGTTCTGCCCTCCTTCTGTCCAGCAATGCCCTGTCCTGGATTCCCTCTGCCTTTCCTCCTCCCCAAAACCTCACACTAGCTAGTGGAAGGAATGTACCTCCAGCTAGCCCAGCAACACATCATGATGGCTTTGAGGCCAATGCTGACTGTGCTTGACCTCTCTGCAATGTGGCAGCAGTAGCACCTGATCTGCCTAATAACATGTTTGTTTCAGTCACTTCTGGGGCACCATGCCAGGACATCAACTCTGCCCCTGCCTGGAATTGGGCCCTTACTTAGCATCATTCTAAGATGTTGAGTCAATTGATTGACTGAAATTTGCAATTGTAGGAGCAACAATATTAGGAGCCTCCACTGGATTTGGAAAAATTAAACCTATTTTCTCTTCCATGTAGCAATGATCAACTGACCAATGTCTGACTTGAAGGCCAATCCTATGCATGTCTACTCTGAAGTAAGCCCCATTATAGTCAATGAGGCTTTTTCCCAGGAAAGTGTGGATAGGATTGCAGCCTTGGCCTGAGATTGTTTCCTCAGTCAGAAGATCAGTAATGGCAAACTTCCCTGAAAAACTACTTGCCCACTGCTACTAATCCTCCCCACCCTAGGCAGCTGCAGGTGAACAGTGGGATGTTTTTGAGGGCGAACATGGTTTGTGGGAGGACAAAGTGAAGTTTAGGCTGCAGTCCTATTCACACTTTCCTGAGAGTAAGATCCATTGAGTTTATTGGGACTTAACAGGCATAGAAAGGCATAGGGTTGGTCTGTCAATCTTTCTTGTTGCTTTCACTGTGGCAGTGAGGCCCAACAGGCCTGGCTAATGCCATTTATGAACTGAGAGTGTATCCTGGAGCTTGCCCCAGAAATCTGCTACTATGTTCTGGAGTTCCATGACAGGCATACCAGAATTCCCCTGAAGATATACTATACTATATTGCTTTGAAAAAATGTTCTCAGATCACTTGTGAAATAAAGCAAAATTCAAGGAGAATTTTGCAGTTTCTGCTCACATAGGACATCTGTAATCATTTCAAAGAGAGATAAATGATTAGGATTAACAGAACTCCTCTAGTGGGCGGAATCCTACTGTTCACCACGCATCCTCCTGCTGTTTTTAACAGCACAAATGTCCCAGGAACAAGAAAGCCATTCTTTGAAAGCCATTCTACTAAGAAAGGGAGCCCACTCACTATTTTATGTTCAGTGCCCATAGGTTCTGCCTACTCAAAACCATCTGCATCAACTTGTGCTCCTCAGTTTCTCAATCTATCCAGATCTCTTGATAGGCTGGCCTGTGATTCATGTTAGATGTGATGATACTGAAGAGACCAACTCCACTTTACTACCTTATCCTTTCCAAACCTCAGGGAACATCACCACAAGTTGACTGAGAAGGAGATGAAGTTGAATGTTGCGTTTTGAGCACACCCACAAATCACACTGGTTTGATCGGGCTGTAACAAATAGAACAAACTTCAGTAGGAAGAAGTGCAAGGTTGTGCACATAGGCAATAAAAACCAAAGACACAGGTATAAAATGGGAGATATTTGGCAGCACAACATGTGAGCAGGATCTTGGAGTCGCTGTGATCACAAGCTGAACATAAGTCAGCAGTTTGATGCGTCTGCAAAGAAGACAAATGCCATTTTAGGCTACATTAAGAGGACTGTAGCTTCCAAGTTGTGAGAAGTTATAGTTCCCCTTTATTCTGCATTGGTTAGACCTCATCTTGAGTACTGTGTTCAGTTCTGGGCACCTCAGTTTAAAAAAGATGCAGCCAAACTGAAGCAAGTCCAGAGGAGAGTGACAAGAATGATAAGTGGGATGGAAAGGAAGCCCCATGAAGAATGGTTCGGGGAACTTGGGATGTTCAGCCTGGACAAGAGAAGGCCGAGAGAAGAGAAGGCATGATTGCCATCTTCAGATACCTGAAGGGTATAGGGAGGAAGGGACTCATTTGTTCTTAGCTGCCTCTGAAGGCAGAACTAGAACCAATGGGTACAAACTGCAAGAAAGGAGAATCTGCTTGGATATCAGGTGGTTCGGCAGTGGAACAGATTGCCAAGGGAGGTGGTGGTCTCTCCCTCACTGGGGATCTTCAAGCAGAGGCTTGAAGAGCACCTGTTCGAGACGGTCTAGGAGGATTTCTTGCTAGAGGCAGGGGGTTGTACTAGATGACCTACTGGGTGCCTTCTAACTCTATGGTTCTATGATTCGATGACTAAAGAGCTGATGCCATGTTTTTTCCTACAGCACTGCACCTTCCCCACACTGAGTGGTACACATTTGTAATGATGTGTAATAAAGTTCTGATTGCTTAAGGAGGTTTTAATTTTAGCTAATTTTTAAAAAATGAAAAAGGAGGGTCATAACTCTATGGGTAAATTTGATCAAAGGAGCATTTTAAGAGCTTCATGAGCTCTTTCCACACTTTTAGGCGCAAAGACAAATTAACACCCATCAGCTAAAAAAGAAAAACCTTCTGATTGGATTATCCCACCTAGCATCCCATAAGAATCATTAGGGGAAATCCTATAAAAGTCTAGGTTACTATACCCTTGAATTCTTCCTTCTTTATGTGCTCTGTTCCTTAGAGAAACCTGCTGGTGATGAAAATCACACCATATTTATTGAAAATCATACCATATTTATTGCCCTCCAAGGATCACTATACCAACCAGCACCCAAGATCAATAATCTCCCTGTTCTCTCTTCAGCTGTATCCTCATCCCTGAGAACAACCATAGCCATTAGGCAGTGTTGGGAATGTGGCATGACTTGACTCGAATCACACAACTCAAGTCAAAGATGAGTCAGAATGGGACACTGTATGAATCCTTGAATCACCCCTTCATAACTATAGGCCTTGAGCCGAGTCATGCCACTCCTGTTTTAAAAGCCCACTGGGAAAAAACAGTGGGGCTGCTGCTGGGTTCTGTGTGTGTTGGAGCTGTCTTTAAACATCCCCTGTCCCCTATAAATAGGGAAGGAGGGTTTGTGAGACAGCAAAGATAGAAGCACCAAGGAGGAGGAAAGATTCACAAGCAGCAGCTTTGAGATGACCCAAGCCTTGGCAGCTCTATCAGAAGTAACCAATTATTCAATTGGTGTTCCTCCTTCCACAAGCCATGTGGTGCAAAGATGAGTGCCCCAGATGTTAAAGCCAAATGCTATGGATCACGTTGATGCAAGCTCTTTCCCCTCAGAAAGCAGCTCCCACTGTCTTGCCCTCCTTCTTTCCAGTGTTGAATACAGAGAACTGTCTAGCATTTAGGGCCAGTTTTAAGGCCCTCTTTCTAGCTTTGAATTCTGTTCTGTTTTGGAGAATATTTGACACCCTTGGGCCACCCTCTTGCAAAAAGGGCTCTACAGAGCAGCAGATATGGATCAGGGTTCTTTGACACAGCCTTAACAGTGATCCACAAATTACTCACTATCTGTCATTGCTTTTATCTCATCTACAATCAGACTGACAACATGCCCCATGCTTATCATTTTCCTTCTGTAATAAAAAATAGGACTTCTTACCTGTGAAGATCCTATTCTGGGAGGAGGAAGGGAGAGCACTCGTTCACAGCATGGGTTGCCCTTCTGGTGTAGAGGCAGGCCAGACGAAGTTCTGCTTCCTCTCTCTAGAGGGGAACCCAGACCTTTAAGTCCGTCTGAAAGCAAAAACTGATGGTCCAGGAACCCCTTCAAAGATTTCAACTACTTACGCCTAAACTATATTTGACAGAAGTCAAGGTAGGTAAGAGACAAAGAGGACAATCCTAACCATGTCTACTCAAAAGTAAACCCCATTTTGTTCAATGGGTCTTACTCCCAGGAAAGTGTCTTTAGGATTGCAGCCTGAGTATACATACCTGAAAGGATAAATGAAAATAGGTTCAGAATGCCCCAGTCTATGTCTTCCCAAACTGGACCTAAGGTTGTCCAATCTGAGTGGCAGGCCAAGTGCTCTCTCTTCCTCCTCTCAGAATAGGATCTTCACAGGTAAGAAGTCCTACTTTTCTCTGGAGGGAGGAAGGAAGAGCACTCATTCACAGCATGGGATGTAATAAAGCAAGACCTCTTCCAAGGTGGGGAACAACCTTAGGGCACCACAACTTTATGTAGCACCCATCTACCAAAGGTGGCATCAGCAGATGCTGCCAGTTCTATCTTGTAGATATGGGTGAAGGTGGATGGTGATGCCCAAGTGGCCACCCTACATATCTCTAGAAGGCTAACGTAACCCTCGAATTCTGTGGAAGCAGCAGCTCCTCTGATAAAGTGAGCGGCTATACCTTCTGGTGGAGCCTTGCCTTGTACCTGATTTCCCATAGATATGGCCAGTTTCAACCACCTGGATAAAGTGCGGATAGATGCCTTTCTTCCCACTGCCGGGGCTCTGAACAAAATGAAAAGAAAGGCAGTCTTACACAAATATTTGGTGCACTCCAAGTAATATTTTAAAGATCTCCTGACATCCACGAGATGCTATTCCCTTTCTTTAGGATGAGTTGGGTTAGGACAGAGTGATGGAAGGACTATTTCTTGTGCCTTATGGAACCAAGTATTCACCTTAGGAATGAAGGAAGGATCAAGTCTTAAGACCACTCTATCCTTGTAGAACAGGTAAAGGTTAGGGTTTACCCCAGTTCTGACACTCGTCTGGCCAAAGTGACAGCCACTAGAAAAAATTGCCTTCAGAGTCAAATTAATTAGTGAAACGGAAAACAGTGGCTCAAAAGGAACACACGTCAAAGCTGAAAGTTCTAATGCAAATCCGCAGAGGAAAAACAATGAACAACTGGGTTGGTTTGTATGATGAACACCTTTAATAAATCTTTTAACATCAGGGTGTTCAGTAACCCTTTTATTCCCACAGACAACCAAGACACTACTCAAAGCCGCAAGCTGACAGTTGAGGTTATTTGTCCATAACCCCAAATCCAGACCATCCTGAAGAAACGAGAGTAATTGGGCAGCTTTTACTCTGAGAGGGGTAATTCCTTTACTTACACACCAGAAACTAAAACTCTTCCATGTTGAGGCATATAATTTTTCTGTGGATAACTTCCAAGATGCCACAAGGTACTTATAACTCTGCTAGCATACCCCTTCCTTTCTAATGCCCTCCATTCAAGACCCATCCTGTCAACCGGAAAAGATGAGGTTGAGGGTGCAGAAAGGTTGCCAACCTCGTCCCTCTTGGAGCCTGATTATCTCCATGAACCATGGCCGACGTGGCGAAAATGGTGCTATTAGAATTACTTGTATTCCCTGTTGCCTCTGCGACAAAATGGAGAGAAAAGTTGTACTGGGGGAAAGGCATAGAGCAGGCCCTGTATCCAGGGGCATTCCAGCGCATCCACTCCTGCTGCCACTGGAGTTGGTGTTCCAGAAATAAACTTTGGAAGTTGAGCATTGGCCTCTGAGGCAAACAGATCCATTTCCGGAAGCCTGAAGTGACTTGCAATTTATTGGAAAATGTTTGGATTTAACTGTCACTCGAGGTCGCTCAACTATTGTCAACTGAGCCAGTCAGCTGCAATGTTTGCCTTTCCCGTCAGATGCACTGCCCATAAGAAGAGAAGATGTTCCTCTGCCCACTGAAGGAGAAGGATATCCTCTTTCATGAGAGTCGATGACCTCCTCTCCCCAATTGTTGATGTATGCTTTCACCGTCACATCTATTCTGATGAGTACATGTGTCTCCAGCAGAAGAGACTGTAAGTGGATCAGTGCCATCAGTACTGCTCTTAGCTCTAGCCGGTTTATGTGGTGTGTGGCTTTCTCTCGGGATCACTGGCCTTGGGTTAGATGCTCCTCCAAATGTGCACCCCAACCCAATAGGCTTGTGTCTGTTGTGACTACCTTGGAAATTGGGAAAACATACTGACCCCCATTGCTAAGCAACCAGGTTGCATCCACCAGTCTAAGTTGTGCCAAACAGAGCCCAAGAGATGCACCTTCAAGTGCCATCATCTCTACGTTTGGTATTGATAGGAAAGAAGAAACTCCTGGAGATCCCTCAGATGGAGAAGCCCTGCGCATTAGTGGCAAGATTCGGGGCTGTGCTGTACCCAATCTGCCCCATTTCAGACGGTTGAGACCTGGGGACTATGCCGCACCAGGCTGCTGATGCGCGCAGGGCCAGCCTGAGAACTCGAAAAAGTGACTGGAGAGCAAACTCAGGGCAGCTACCTACACCAGCACTAGGTATCTGATCAGTTAGTTCTGCTTTCATCCTGACTGGAGGACTAGCTGAAAGCTGGACAGTTGGAGGACTCTGGTGTGAAGAGATGCAATATAAATTTACTCAGTTTTTATTAAATAAGATGGTCCTTATAGGCCAAAGGGCTATAGGTACAAGGTACAAGGTACCTTATAGGTACAAGAGCTGTGGATGGTGCAAGTGGCTAAGACACTGTGCCTGTTAACCAGCAGGCCAGGGTTCGAGACCTGGGTCTGCCCCACAAGACAGGGTGAGCTCCTGTCCTTAGCCCAGCTCTGCGACGCCAGCTGGATCCAATCGTATTGGCTCTCCCTTTCCATTGGACTAATTCAGTGGCGTGGAGAAGGGGGGATTTGCTGCTTGGGTAACAGCTTATCCTCCATAACAATCTAACCCAGGCTTTCGTGCTCCGCATGCAGCGTATGCAGCGCTGAGCACAATACCATAGTCTCTCAAGACTGACGGAGACCTGCTTATAGGCCAAACTATCATCTTTGGTCCAAAATGACTAATGCCAGTGTTAATGTTTCCTACACAGAAAGGAAAATAAACTTTCCCTTTATCCTTATTATCATCTGACATAGAATCAAGAACTCCACCCGAGCATTTGCTGCTCATAAGAGGCAGGACTGCCAGTTTAACCAGGGATTCTTCAAAGCTGTGATAATTCCCACCCCCAAAAAATACACTTTTCCTAGCCCTAGGACATGAATCCCAAATCAGAGCTTTAGTATTGTCTATTGGATAAGGTACTAAGACTCCCCATGCCATGCAATGCCACTTGTTTACCTTATAAGCAGATTCTCCACAGCTTTGACGATGCTAATTGCATTAGGTTCAAAGCTATACAGACTTACCTTGGAGTAAATCCCACTGAATTCAGTGGGTAATATTTCAAAATAGACATCTGAGGACTGTACCTTCAGAGCGGGCCTTGATAACTAGTGAGACTCAGAGTACAAATTTGAATGTAAATTATTCTTTCTTGAATCAAAGTTCTTAAATCTAAGTTTTTCACATTCCACTCTCAGCCTTTCACACTGCATTAGTTTTCAGGATAACCTTTCTTGTGACATTCCCTGGCTATTTTTCATCTATCATAATTAAATTTCAAGTAGATACACTTTGGATACACTGAAGATGTGCACCATTCATTTCTTCCCAAGATCTGACCTTTCTGAGGCATGTCCGTTAGCAGTCTGTCATAGTCTTTATGGAGTTAGCATCTGATTTGGCATCTGACTTGGTTCTCTTTTACTGATTCAATGAAGCAGAGTCTATTCAAGTCAGCAAGCAAGAAGGGAGACAATCTTCACACTGAGAACATTGCTATTAAACTGGAAAAGAACAGTCCTGTTGTGAGTTGCACCTGAAACTAATTTCAGCTCATTTCAAAATAACTTGAATTGTGGCCCCAATCCTCTGAATGACAGCTCATAAGTTGTTGTCATTATTGTTTGTTAAACACTTATGATTAGCTATTCTACAAAAGATAAGCTTGTTGGCATTTATTTTTAAAAAGCTATTAAAAGAGTCCAATTGCATCTTAAAACTAACTATGCTTTTATTAAATATAATATTAAAAAGGCAATTTGCATCAGATGGTAGGAATAAACTGCAGACTGCAAGCCAGAAAAATCTGTTAATTACATGTTTGCCTTCCTATTTTACAGGAGCAGTTACCCAACTTAAGTCACATACTCTTGAAACTTCAGAGTTCAAAAGCAGAAGTGCCTTTCTTCACTTTTGTCATTTGGAAAGAAAACATGGCCTTATTTAAACTCTGATTGACACATTCAATTTTAATAAAAAACACCTTTTTCTCTCCTATTCCCACCTCATATCACTACATATCAACTAGAACAGATCTTCAAGAGGATGGTTTCTTCAGTGTATTAGGAGGAGAGCCCAATCTCCCTAACAGGTTACTGAAGAGGTGTCAAATTGAGACATTGCAATGCCCCAGTCTGGGAAGCTCTCACACTGCTTCCTTTAAGGCAGCGTTTCTCAAAGTGGGGGTCGGGACCCCTTTGGGGGTCGCCTAGAGCTTTCCTGGGGGTCGCCTAAAGACTCCTGGTTCAAGAGGCCAGGTCAGGCTTGCCAGACCTCTGGCTGTAGCTGCATGCACACTAGGGCTGCCAGCCTCAGGGCCCAATCCTATGTATGCCCCAAGGCTCTGTCTTGGGACCGGTTCTCTTTAACATTTTCATCAATGACTTGGAGGAAGGGATACGGGGGAGCCTGATCAAATTTGCAGATGACACCAAACTGGGAGGAGTAGCAAACACATCAGAAGATAGGAGAAACCTCCAGGAGGATCTGGATAAACTGGAATCCTGGGCTGTAACAAACAGAATGAATTTCAACAGGGAGAAGTGCAAGGTTCTGCACTTAGGCAATAAAAACCAAAAACATAGGTATAAAATGGGGGATACTTGGCTTGGCAGCACAACATGTGAGCGGGATCTTAGAGTCACCGTGGATAACAAGCTGAACATGAGTCAGCAGTGTGATGTGTCTGCAAAGAAGGCAAATTCCATTTTAGGTTGCATTAAGAGGACTGTAGCTTCCAAGTCACGAGAAGTTCTAGTTCCTCTTTATTCTGCATTGGTGAGACCTCACCTTGAGTACTGTGTTCAGTTCTGGGCACCTCACTTTAAGAAGGATGCAGCCAAACTGGAGCAAGTCCAGAGGAGAGCGACAAGAATGATCAGTGGGATGGAAGGGAAGCCCTATGAGGAAAGGTTGGGGGAACTTGGGATGTTCAGCCTGGAGAAGAGGAGGCTGAGGGGAGACATGATTGCCCTCTTCAGATACCTGAAGGGCTGTCATAGGGAGGAAGGGGCCAATTTGTTCATAGCTGCTTCTGAAAGCAGAACTAGAACCAATGGGTACAAACTGCAAGAGAGGAGATTCCGGCTGGAAATCCGGAAAAAATTCCTGACTGTGAGGGCGGTTGGGCAGTGGAACAGATTGCCAAGGGAGGTGGTGGACTCTCCCTCACTGGGGATCTTCAAGCAGAGGCTCGATGAGCACCTGTTGGAGATGCTCTAGGGGGAATTCCTGCTGCAGGCAGGGGGTTGAACTAGATGACCTACTAGGTCCCTTCCAACTCTATGATTCTATGATTCTATGATTCTATGACTCTGAAATAAATCTCAGTATAGTCAGGGGGTCCTTTATTCCCATGCAAATGTGGATAGGATTGCAGCCTCCAGGCCCAATCGTATGCATGCTTACTCTGAAATAAATCCCATTGTGTTCAATGTGTGCATAGAACACATTTCATTTGTAACAATGAACGTAACAATGAATGTAACATCCTGCATATCGGATGTTTACATTACATTACATTACATTACGATTCATAACAGTTGCAAAATTACAGTCATAAAGTAGCAACAAAAATAATTTTATGGTTGGGGGTCCCCACAACATGAGGATCTTATAAAGGGGTCACAGTGTTAGGAAGATTGAGAACCACTGCTTTAAGGAGTGGGATGATGGTCATTGCACAGTTGCCAGGGGGAAAAAACTTTTGTGTTTTTTTAAACTTGGATTGCTATGGTTGTCTGGAAGATCAAAGAAGCTCACAACCCCTCTGAGGACCTCTCTGTTCCACAGGAAAGTTCATCGAACTATTGGCTCAATGACTGCACTCAAAGGGTAAATGGTTCTGCGTCAACCTGGAGATCGGTTTCAAGTGAGGTGCCCCAGGGATCTGTCTTAGGCCCAGTCGTCTTTAACATTTTCATCAGTGACTTGGAGGAAGGGATATGGGGGCACCTGATCAAATTTGCAGATGACACCAAGCTGGGAGGATTAGCAAACACAACAGAAGACAGGAGAAACCTCCAGGAGGATCTGGATAAAATGAAATACTGGGCTGTAACAAATGGAATGAACTTCAACAGGGAGAAGTGCAAGGTTCTGCACTTAGGCAATAAAAACCAAAAACACAGGTATAAAAAGGGGGATACTTGGCTTGGCAGCACAACACGAGTGGGATCTTGGAGTCACCGTGGATCACAAGCTGAACATGAGTCAGCAGTGTGATGTGTCTGCAAAGAAGGCAAATGCCCAGGGTGACCAGATTATTCCTGAACCCCAGGGCCAAAAGTCCCAAACCCCAGGGCCAAAAGTCCTAATCCCAGGCCATAATTCCTATCCGCTTAAAAAAACTGCCCCAAAGTGTATTTTTTGTTTTTGTTTTTCAGTTTTTTGACCATAACGTTTGATAGGAAGTAGATATCACCAAACAGATTTTTGCATTGGATTCTGCTCTTCAATACGAATCTAACGACATATGGCATGGTGGGGTACTGTGCACTATCGTGAAGTTTCAAAATGTAGGACAGTGAAGTCAAAATGTAGGACACCCGGACAGGAGGCTAAAAATCCGGATAAATCCGGGTTTTTCTGATCATATGGTCACCCTGGCAAATGCCATTTTAGGCTGCATTTAGAGGACTGTAGCTTCCAAGTCACGAGAAGTTCTTGTTCCTCCTTATTCTTCATTGGTTAGACCTCACCTTGAGTACTGTGTTCAGTTCTGGGCACCTCACTTTAAGAAAGATGCAGCCAAACTGGAGCAAGTCCAGAGGAGAGCAACCAGAATGATCAGTGGGATGAAAGGGAAACCTTACGAGGAAAGGTTGGGGGAACTTGGGATGTTCAGCCTGGAGAAGAGGAAGCTGAGGGGAGACATGATTGTCCTCTTCAGATACCTGAAGGGCTGTCGTATGGAGGAAGGGGCTCATTTGTTATTTGCTGCTTCTGAAAGCAGAACTAGAACCAATGGGTACAAACTGCAAGAGAGGAGATTCCACTTGGATATCTGGAAAAAAATTCCGGATTTTTGCTTGAAAGATATTTTGATCTGTGTGCTACTTATCCATGCAGTTATTGTGTAGAGGGCTGTAGATTGCTGAGAGACATTCTGTTAACTGGAACCTGGACTGGACTTTTGGATATTGTCTTATGGACAGTGTTTTGGACTATATACAGCTCCAACCTGCATAAGACATTTGGATTGTTGAACTGGCAATGATTACTGTTTGCTGTAATACAAACTTGTTTTTTTGCTATTTAACTCCCTGCATTTTGCCTCAGTACTTTTCTGCACCAAGCTGCTACTAAGCTCTTGCTCACATCTGCCTCACACTGGTTAAGCTGGTGTAACTTTGCTGTCTGGGGAAGTGTCTATCCCAACTCAGACCCAACAGTTTTGAAATATTGATGCCCCCAATGTGTCTGGAAATGAGCTACTCAAGTGAAGCTCAGGACAACTTGTCATCTCAAGTGGAAGCTCCTGGGCATTAAAGTATCACTTTAATGAACTCTGGTGAGAGATTGAACAAGGCAACCTATGTGTCCTTTTATTCTATCTATAGCATTTGTAGCCCTCCAAGGAGCTTGGGGTTGCCCTATATATGACAGGGTTATCCTGTATTGTCCTTCCAGCCTGAGGTTGATTAGGCTAAGAGGGATTCGCCAAAGGTCACTCAGAAAGTCTCATGCCACACCACAAGGGACTTTGGCTTCTGTTTTCTTCTAGTGCCACTTAGTTTTGATGGTGCCAAAGGCACTTTTGTCACTTTCTTACAAGAATTCTAATAGTTCTAGGCAGGTGAAACACCCTGAAGAACAGCTAGCTTATATAATAGACATGTTGTGGCTTTCTATTATATGCTATTGGTCCCTCCATGAGCTTGATTTAAAGCTGAGAGAATCCCTATAGTGAACTGCTCAAAGCAATCAAAAGCCTTTTATTTGCTCTTTATATTTTCATGGCTTACAACATCATTTTGAGGAAACTATTTTTAGATCAGTTCTGCAGTTGCACAGTTGTTGCTGAAGCCCTCCTCTGAGGAAATAAAGTTGCTCTACTAAAACACTGCCCTTCACTCAAGGGTAAGTTCAGCCAGACATGTTATCTTAACAGTAGTAGTCACGGGTAGGCCTGCTGTGTACTTATTTGTAACAAGTTATCTTTTTTAAGCAGGAAAACAATGATACCTTTTTTATTAGTCTTCCTATAATTGTTGTTCAAGGAACATATTCTGGAAATTATAATAGATAGCTCATGAAATGCAGGTATACAGTATACTACAGGAGCATTATTTGCCTAAATACTGGTGGCAAGCAAAAGGGAATGACAGTCATCTGCATTTCCACTGGCATATGGCTGGCCCCGGTTGGGAATCAGAACACCATAATAGTCATTATGGTTTAACTACATTTTATGAAAGTGGTGGTCAGTGGCATCACTAGATTTTCTGAACTATTTGAGCATTTGGGAAGGGCTAGATAATTGTCCCCCATAGCCTTGAGGAATGAGTATTGGCAAATACCCCTGGATGTACAATCACAGGAATATACAGCTTTTTCACTCCTTTAAGGTTGTTCCAATTTGTATGGGAGCCCTTTCAATTACATGGGACTTCAACCACTTTTCAAAGACTAGTTAGGAACACTAGTTCTTAGTTGTGTATCTAGGTTATTTGACCTTTCAATTTTTGATACCCATGTACAAAATAATTAATATTTTTATGTTTTTATTCTAACCATCCTTTAAGGAACTGTGGAAGGTGTGCATGGTTCCTTCTCTTCTTTAGTCCTCGCAATGATCCTGTGTAGGAGAGGCTGACTGTGCAATCCTAACTTGCGTTCGAATATGTAGGCCAATTTGCCTGTGCTGAATCTTGAGCAAGTATGGGACTGCTGGTGTATGGGGCAAGGTAAAATATTTTACCTTCACTTTATGAAGTGCTTCAGCAGCCACAATAAGTCTACTTGTATCTGCACCATCAATTTCAGTGGCACAACTTCAAGCAAACCAGAGTAGCATCTGTCTCCTACATACTGCTGAGGGAATGGGGGTTGGATATGGCATAACTTCTGTGTTCCAACCTAACCTCCTGCTCTGCCAACCTGCCTCCAAGGACTCCATCTCTCCTCCCCAAAGTATCTCTCTTCCACCTCCTCCCAATCCACCACTTCCTCACCCTCCCCTTCCACCCAGTCCTCTTTGCTGGTCAAGATTAGCCAATGCATCTTTATGGATATTTTTATGCTGGTCAAGATTAGCCAATTCATCTTTCTGGATAGGGATACTGGTGCAACTGTGTGCTGGCCTTCCTAATTCATTGACAGTCACAGACCCAATTTATGACATGATCTGGATGCCCCTGGGCTCCTGCTGACTTTCCCTAGGGATCAGTTTAAGAGCTGCTATGCCACCTTTCTAAAGTTATGTGCCAGAAGACTTGTTCCATTTTTCAACTGAAGCCTATCCCTCCTGTACAGGCTTGTCGCAAAAACTTCCTCAGTGCCTAACACATCTAAACCTCTCTTCCCAAGCCCATCATCTGATCCAAACCATGAGACTCCCAAGTTCCTCCTGCCATGCATGTAGAACAAGCAACACTTCCGAGAATTCTACCTTATTATTGCGTTTTTGAAAATTTAAAGAGGTATTAATGCTGCAGACATCTTTGAGCCTTCTGAGAGAAGCTTTGCCTCTTTCTGTTCTGTTTGCTTATTCTGAACAGTTTCTACATGCCAACCAGTGTTAGCAAGGAAATTATGAAATCATGAAAGAGTTATCTTGCCCAATTCCCAACCCTATTTTATGGTCAAAAAGTGTTCTGTGGAGGGTAAACACCAGGAACTTTTTGAGACTTTTTTAATAGAAGTATTAAAGAAATCTCTTGCTAGTCACATTCTTCGAGGGAAGGGAGAGGGGGGTGTTTCTAGGTCTTTGTTTCCAGCACCATTTATTATTTATTGCCCCTCCTTTTCTCTCTGTTAAATTGAGATCTGATTTGAAGACTATCAGATAGCAATAAAACAACAATGTTCCACTAGAGAGTGATTACTATTGAAAGGAGTTGTAAATCCTTTTACCTGGCTTTGAAAGGAAAGGAAAGTGTTCAGGTGGTAATAAGATCAACATCACTGTCTTGTAATTACAGTGGTACCTCGCATAACGAGTGCCTTGAATAGTGAGTGTTCCACATAATGAGTTAAAATTTGTGTGGGCTTCTGCCTCTCATAACAAGCATGATTCGCGTAACGAGTGCCCATTGGCTAGGCTCCCTCTCCTCCTGCCTGCATTGGCTGGGCTGTAGGAATGAGACAGGACTTTCTCCTCCTGCCTGAAGTACATGAAGAGGCCAGCAGAGAGAGCTGAGGAGCCTCTTCAGTCGAGCAACAAAGATGGCTGCCTCCTGCAGCCAGAAAACATGCGGCCAGCCCAGCCTCTGCAGCCTCCATCAGTTAGGAGGGAAAACCCCTCCTGCACCCCCTCTGGAGCCCGCCTCAAACAGACCCTTTCCCCCGCAAAGAAGCCCCCCTGCCTGGACCCCACTACAACCACCCCTCTGCCCCCCATCGTCCCTGCCTGCTGTTTTCCTTTCCTGTGAGTAAGCCCCAGTGGATTTAATGGGACTTGATTCTGAATAGACAGCATAGGATCTTGCCTTTCTGCTGTTCCTCTTTATGCAAACTTGGAGTCAGGCTGCATTCTAAACACTTTCCTGTGAGTAAGCCCCAGTGGATTTAATGGGGTTTGATTCTGAGTAGACCACATAGGATCTGGCCCCTTTGGTATTGTAGACTGCCTATCTAGTTTTCATAGATAGAGCTCACACACAGAGATTCCTTGTTAAAGATGCTCCAAAAGACACCAGTGATTCTTTTAGTGAAAATTAGTCATCCTTGGCCATAAAGGTTTTTTTTCTTTTTTACTGTACAGAATATTACAGTGTTTTATTACAGTAACTGTGGTCTGTATTATATTATAGTGTTTTGAATTCAATTCCTGTGTTTTATCATCATTTTTACATGCAGTTAATATTTTTATATGAATATTTTTTGGGTTGTGGAACCAATCGTCTGAGTTTCCATCATTTCCTGTGGGAAAATCTGCTTCACTTAAAGAGCATTTCACTTAAACAGCATCCCTCCAGAACAAATTAAGCTCTTTATGTGAGGCACCACTGTAAAAGCATTATAGCATCTCTCTTGTTCTTTGATGGGAAAAGAAAAAGAAGCCACATGACTAAAGATTCTTTTTCACAAGAGATCCATGTGCCATATCAAAACAAAGACTCATGCACAGGAAAAGTATTCCAGTTTCAACTTCAACCTAATATGCTTATTTTCTTGTGTGCATGTGCATATGTTGTGAGTGTGGGCACACATTTTCCTTTGTGGAAACCCACAATCCCTTCCTACAGCCTGAAGTGACATGACTGAGAAGAAGGGTGAACAACATGGTTATGTAACTTGGTTCTTGTTGTCTGAATATAATCAGGTGCATAAGAAAATATGACTTTTGCATTAAAGTATATATCATGCAGCCCAATTCCAGACATGTTCACTTGGATGTAAACCTCATGGAAGTCAATAGAATTGACACTATATACTTTGAGTCTGGTGGCAAGGTCTTAAGATAATTTCAGTTCAATATTTTGGGATCTCCATCCATCTAGAATGCATCATTGGATTATAGGATTTTTTTTAGCTGGGAACATGATGCTCTTAAAACTTTCATGTGAATTAGTTCAAATGCAATAGAACTCTTACGAATGCCAAAGCTTATGTTTCCAAATGCCTCCTGCTCGTGAATCTGTTTTGTTATATGATTCTGCTTGGGATTTGGTCAAAGAATGAGTTTCATACCATCTTACAATAAAATTCTACAAATCTAGCATGAAAGAATCCAAATCAAAAGTACAAGTTGAATAAAATGTGTACTAGGAAAGTATGGGCATGGTGTGATGGGCAGCCTCGTGGACCTTTGTTCTGGGGTGCTTAAAGAGGCATTTCCATTACTGGTGAAATGAAACCAATACCAGTTGTTTTGCAACTGGTTTGGGGGGGGGGAGGGGGGAGGGAGCCAACAGAAAATGTCCAGTAGGCATTTATAGAATCCCTGATGGTGGAGGCACAAAAACAAATTAGGAAAAAAATCTGTCAATCAACAGTATTTATATACCACTTTTCAACTAAAAATTCACAAAGCAGTTTACAGAGAAAATGAAATAACTAATGGCTAGTGGCTCCCTGTCCCAAAAGGGCTCACAACCTAAGATGCAAAACAACACCAGCAGAAGCCACTAAAAGATAATTACTCTCTCTCTCTCTCTCTCTCTCTCTCTCTCTCTCTCTCTCTCTCTCTCTCTCTCTGCTAAAAATGAGTGCCTCTTGCCTCTTATCAGGGGCTAAACTATTAAACTTATAGTCTCCAATATAAGCAAATTTGTTTTTTTAGTAAGCACATGCATATAAAAAACCAAGAACATGCTTTAAAACACTATATCTTTTTATAACCCATATGTTTTTGTTACCTGTAATAAAAATAAGTATTTTGGCAGCAGTCATGAACATCTGTTGTTTTGTTTCCTTTTATAGTTAAACTTTATATGGGCAATTACTTTACGTTCAGCTCTAAACAAACTTAAACTGGGGAGTGGGAGGTGGAGAAAACCTTTAATCTTATGGGAAACACCTGAGGTTTTCTTCTTGTTCGGGACATTGTTCATATCTTATGCCAGAACGAATGTAATTTTTGGTCCACCTTAGTTGCAATCCTAAACACTTTCCTGGGAGTACGGCCCATTTAACACAATGGGGCTTACTTTTGAGAAGACATGGTTAGGGCTGTGCTCAGTCTTCCTCATTATGGATTTTATCACTGGGTTAAGTTTTCCATTGCTCAAGGTGGAACAAAGACTACTATTCAGATCTCAAAGGGTTTGGATCCAGTGATGGGCTCCAGCAGGTTCGCACCTACTCTAAAGAACCAGTTGTTAACAAGAGATAGGACATATAAAGTTTAAAAATAGCCATTTAAAAGTGGCTGCCAGATGGGCAGAGAACCGGTTCTTAATTTCTTTGAAGCCCATCACTGTTTGGATCCCATCATTGAATTACTTAAGAATCCACGAGCCCAGAATTATCTGATGGAGCTACTGGACTAGGACTAAATTGAAGTTGAAACATGCCTTAGTAAGGAGAGAGGTGGTTTCTGTATAAGTCAGGATGTCCAGATAGAATTAAAAAAAAACTGTTTGGCAGTATTTCCCCAGTACCACAGGGGCTTCCTCTTTGATGCTTGGATCATATCTACCCCACCTCATGCATCTCCTCTCTTCCCCTTGCCTCTTATATGATATTTTGACTTTTCTGATATAAGAGGTGCTAGATGAGTCACAGCTGGATAGAAATTACATATGTCAAAGACCCATAGAAAAGATTTATGACAGCTGGACATCTGGACATTGTTCTCATTACAGTCTTTGCCAGGAGATTGTGTAATTCATTACCAGTGGTGGTGAAGTCTCTAGCACTAAATAGCCACACTGAATTAATCTCACAGAGGGGTGGGAAAAGCAGAAGGATCTCAGAATGGCTGAGCTTTACAGATTGCAGAGGCCCTAAATATCCTAGCCATGTGGGAGTCACCTTCTCATAATGTCTATCACACAGGTAGGGCTATGTTTAAATTAACTGAACCAAGTGGGTGGAGACTGCTTGGAATAAGTACCCCACCTGGATCCTGCCTAATAAGCCTATGTGGGTTTGGGTCATTTAAACATCACACCAAATGCATCTTCTTCTGCATTTGTCCCATATGGGGGTTTACTATTTTGGATCGGAGTCACCATTTATCTCAGTTCCTGTCTAGGTGGGTAGTTTTCATGTTGCCCTTTGCCATGCAGTGTATCAAGCCAGTACTGTTTTGGTTGACCCTTCAATCGTTTGCCACTGAATGCAGGGCCTTCTGCGCTAGCGTGTTGTAATTGCCTCACACAATAAGCCACGCCACTGAAGCCTAGCTTCTCTTGTAGATGTTTGAAGCAACATCATATCAATGTCAGATGATGTCATTGCACACATGATCAAAGCAAATGAAATAACTGATCCAATGCAGCATCTTTATCTCCATGGTACTAAGACGTCATTCCATGTCTTTCATTGCTGGCCAGCA
Organism: Cryptoblepharus egeriae; assembly: GCA_030015325.1. Classification (NCBI taxonomy): domain Eukaryota; kingdom Metazoa; phylum Chordata; class Lepidosauria; order Squamata; family Scincidae; genus Cryptoblepharus; species Cryptoblepharus egeriae. The sequence continues at coordinate 55,916,429 of JAREYC010000004.1, read as the reverse complement.
TTCAGCTCTGTGAAGGAAGGCAGATGACTAAGGAAGAGGAAACTGCAGATGACCTCATGTACTTTGAGGAGCTAGCTATCAGGGAGGCTGAAGCTGAAGAAGCCAGAGGAGAACTAGCTACCACTCCTGCAACATTACCAAGGAGGAGAAGAGGCCAACCTAGGGGGGTATCTTGCATTACTAAGGAGGAGAGACAAAGTGGGAGGAGCATTTGGATGGAAGAAAAGGAGGGAAAAGCTCAGAAGAAAAAGGGCGGGAAAGGAGAAACTTGGAGAGGGGAGGCTGGAGATTCAGGATTCAGGGAGTGCTTATACTCATTTGGGCTGTGGGCTCAGGTGGGCCCAGGCCGGTTTGGACTGGTTCTTCTGAACCGGTAATTCCCATTTCCCCACCACTACCAAACCAGTAGCTGCGAGGGCCCCCCAAAACCGGCCGAACCGGTTCGCTGGCGCTGCGTGCAGCAGCAGCCAACTGGGCACCTTTCATTTTCAAATTTGGCATTCCTAGCGGCAGTCCAGGGAAGCACCCCAGAAGCCTCAGCGCTATTCTTTTCCCAACCTCTGAGGCTTCTGGGGTGCTTCCCTGGACTGCTGCTAGGAGCGGCAAATTTAAAAAGTTAAAGGTGCCCGGCTGGATGCTGCAGCCTCAGAGCACCATCCTAGGCAGGTCTACTCAGAAGTAAGCAGCATGCTAGTCAATGGGACTTACTCCCAGGATGGAGTGGACAGGACTGCATCCTCAGAACATCATCCTAAGCAGGTCTACTCAGAAGTAAGCCGCTGAGGCTTCTGGGGCGCTTCACTGGACTGCCGCTAGGAGCGGCAAATTTAAAAAGCTAGAGATGCCTGGCTGGCTGCTGCAGCCTCAGAGCATCATCCCAAGCAGGTCTACTCAGAAGTAAGCCACATGCTAGTCAATGGGGCTTACTCCCAGGGCGGAGTGGACATGACTGCAGCCTCAGAGCATCATCCTAAGCAGGTCTACTCAGAAGTAAGCCGCATGCTAGTCAGTTATGGGCTGACACCGGTTCGGGCCGGATTGCCTGAACCGGTATTTCTATTCAGCCCGACGCTGAAGAACCGGAAGTTATGATGCTTGGCCAAAACTGGCCGAACTGGTTCGGCAGGGGGCTGAGCAAACATCGCGCGGCTTGCCCACGCTCCGCAGCCTCTCCTCGGCCAGCCGGGGGGCTGGGCAAAGATCACATGGCTCGCCCGCACTCCGCAGCCTCTCCTCGGCCAGCCGGGGGGCTGGGCAAAGATTGCGCAGCTCGCCCATGCTCCGCAGCCTCTCCTCGGCCAGCCTTACTCCCAGGCCAGTGTGGAGAGGACTGCAGCCTCAGAGACCCATTCTAGGCAGGTCTACTCAGAAGTAAGTCCCAGTATAGTCAATGGGACTTACTCCAGGCCAGTGTGCAGAGGACTGCAGCCTCAGAGACCCATCCTATGCAGGTCTACTCAGAGGTAAGCCACATGCTTAATTTTTTTGAATTTTTTAATTAAAAAATTCTTGCCTGACCTGCCCCTGGCCCCGCCCCCTGACCTCAGCCCTGCCCCCTCACCTGGCCTGGCCATGCCCACTTCCGGAGAACCAGTTGTTGGGGCCAGGCCTTCCCACCACTGATGCTAGTCAATGGGGCTTACTCCCAGGACGGAGTGGATAGGACTGCATCCTCAGAGCTCCATCCTAAGCAGGTCTACACAGAAGTAAGCCGCATGCTAGTCAATGGGGCTTACTCCCAGGGCGGAGTGGACAGGACTGCAGCCTCAGAGCACCATCCTAAGCAGGTCTACTCAGAAGTAAGCTGCATGCTTAATTTTTTAAAAAAATTTAAATTTAAAAAAAATCCCCTTTAAATTCTCCCTGGCCCCACCCCCTGACCTCAGCCCTGCCCCCTGAACCAGTCTGGCCCTGCCCACTTCCAGAGAACAGGTTGTTAGGGGAGGCTGGGCCCATCACTGGCTGTGGGCCCACCACTGGTGCTTGGTGGACTTCTTACCTACTTGTGGAGTACCTGCAAGAAAAACAGTGTGGGAGGACATTATATTTATCTGTTTCCAAGAACTGACAAAGTTGGTTGAAGATACTTACCTGTGAGTTACATGTCTTTGAAGCTTATGTAAATCCTGCAACCACCAAATTCTGTACCTCCTGTTTATTATGGAAGAAAGTAAATGTGTACCAGTTGCAGCTACCAACTCTGAGTCTGATCCTTTCATGCAAGTAGACTTCATCCTAGAAAGAATCCTGGTCCCGCAAGTATCCACGCCAGGCAACCCTGAAGAGGGATGGGGGGGTGCATGACAAGCTCCATAAAGTGCAACCGGCTGGATGACTGTCCAATGAATCAGTCATTGATATTCTTGTCACAGAGGACACCAGTCACTGTGCACTACTTTGTTCAAGCCCACTTTGTCCAAGCAACCATAATGGCAGGACCACCAAATGAAAAAGCTATAATCAGTGGTGGGTTCCAGCAGGTTTGCACCTACGCTATAGAACTGGTTGTTAATGAGAGATAGGACATATAAAGTTTTAAAATAGCCATTTAAAAGTGGCTGCCAGATGGGCACAGAACCGGTTGTTAATTTCTTTGAATCCCATCACTGGCTATAATGTGGCTAGAATAATATTAGCAGGTCCTCACTGGTTAGAAAAGTAGAAATAGGAAGCGTCAAAATGTCAAATCCTCAGCCTGTGCTCCTAAGGAATGCTTTGTGTCAAATACACAGCAGTTTGAGAGTATAACACCTTGATTGTTCATAACTTCATCTGTGAATGAGGGACAGATTGGAAGCTGCAAAGCAGTCATATGCTCCTCCTCCGTATAAATATTTATATAGCAGGTTGCTATCTCTGTAACTAGGCAGATTTATCATATCAACTTTTCTCTTCCTGGGAACTTTCAGTTAGAATCTTTAAACTTTCCTAACAATTCCTATTAAGCTGATTTTTTATAAGTTTTGGTTTGTAACAGCTATTGGCAGGGTGACCCGATGCTGAACCCAAAATTCATGGCAGGGGGCTGTGAGCGGACTGGCCTGTGCGAGGCTGACCAACCAGGAGGCGGGTAAGGGACCTCCTCCTGGTCCCAACTCTTGGTTTCCCTGGCCAGAGCCTTTAAAAATTTTTAAAGGGCCAGGAAAATGCCCTGAGAATACCAGAGAAGGGGGATTTTCCCCCTTTCCCGTTAGACCCTCCTTTTTTGGTGGTCTCCAAGAATTTCCGGTCACTTGTTCAGCCTGGCTATTGCGCTATTTGCAAGCTACAGAAGCAATTCTGGCTTTTTAAAAAAAATAGCCTAAGCAGATGAGAATGCAGGGGTTCAGAAGGCCAGACAAACAAGAAAGTTTGCCATCCAAACTTAGGTATGTCTACTTAGAAGTAAATACCATTTATTTCACTCAGACCTCCCAGAAGAAAACACTACAACCTTAATAGGATTACTAGGTTATTCAAAATGGTCATATTTCTCAGCTTTTTCACCTTTTCCCCCTCTAGCAGCTTCATAAAAAGATTAATCACAGGTCAGTTTTGGATTGTTGCTCAACTTTCCCCCTTTTATTAGTGGCTCGGTCTGGTGCCAATATTTTTTCTCTATTTTTAGAGAGTATACCTATAGCAAAAAAAACCAGAAACAAAAAATGAAGCTGTCTTATAGAACAAAAAGTACATTTCTTTAACTCAAAACAGATAAATGAGAGAAAACAGATAAATGAGCAGGTGTTCAGTTCTGGGCACCTCACTTTAAGAAAGATGCAGCCAAACTGGAGCAAGTCCAGAGGAGAGCAACAAGAATGATCAGTGGGATGGAAGGGAAGCCCTACGAGGAAAGGCTGGGGAACTTGGGATGTTCAGCCTGGAGGAGGCTGAGGGGAGACATGATTGCCCTCTTCAGATACCTGAAGGGCTGTCATATGGAGGAAGGGGCCAATTTGTTCATAGCTGCTTCTGAAAGCAGAACTAGAACCAATGGGTACAAACTGCAAGAAAGGAGATTCCAGCCGGAAATCCGGAAAAAATTCCTGACAGTGAGGGCGGTTCGGCAGTGGAACAGATTGCCAAGGGAGGTGGTGGACTCTCCCTCACTGGGGATCTTCAAGCAGAGGCTCGATGAGCACCTGTTGGAGATGCTCTAGGGGGAATTTCTGCTGCAGGCAGGGGGTTGGACTAGATGACCTACTAGGTCCCTTCCAACTCTATGATTCTATGATTCTATGATTCTATGAGTATTCAAAGAGCCAAAAAGATGTTATTAAGACACAGAATGGAACACCTTATTGTTATCACTACTAGTGATCAAAATTGTTAAAACCATAGTTTGCAGGTGTTATTTAAAAACATAATTTCCACAATAGTATATAACATTTGATGCCTATTTCACAGGTTGCAATGAAGCAAGCACTTTAAAATATCTCAAAAGTATCATTTTGAAGTATCATTTTGAAATATCACAAAAAATGTGCAGTTATCGCCATACCAACTCCCTGGTTATTACATCACTCACTGCATAGGAGAAGGTCCATCAAGGGGGTAATGCGCTGGCTTCTTGGACCAGGTGACACACACCATAGGGACAGCACTGAATTGGAATAAACTAAGAGGTTGGGGTGGAATGTTGATGAGTCATCAATTCTCCAATGCAAAGTATACCGAGGAAAACACATTGCACCCCTTTTCACCCCCTTCCGGTTGGAATTTCCAAAAACTCTTAGGAATTTCCGAATTTCTTAGTGCACCCCTCGGTCATGGAAGGAACACCCACACCAAATTTCACACTTTTGGCAGGTGCAGTGATGAGTGAGCGGTTTTGGCAGGGTGGTGATGAGTGAGTCAGTGAATCAGTGACTTTTCTCTTATTTATAGATAGATAGATAGATAGATAGATAGATAGATAGATAGATAGATAGATAGACAGACAGACAGACAGACAGACAGACAGATAGATTTGTATTATTCTGTTGTGCATAACAATGTTTCCCTTTATTTCATTATTCATTTATTTAGTTAACCTTCTAGACCACTCAGGCAATTTTCTTCACATTACTGCAGCAAGATTTTTATTACTCTGTATTGCACCACACCAATTACAGTACTCATTTTTTAAGAGAAAAAGCCATTTCTCCACCGAGAATATATTTATAACTAGCAAAAATGTATCCACATTGCAGGAGTAAAATTCTCCCCGTATGCCATCCTCCCACTGTGCATCATCCCCCCATGTGCACCGTCCCCCATGCCACTGTCCCCCCATGTGCACCATCCCCGTGCGCACTATCCCCCATGTGCAACATCCCCCATGCAGAATACCCCCTTACAACATCCCCCATGTGCACTACTCCCCATGTGCATTGTCCCCCATGCACACTGTCCCAATGCACTGTCTATCCCAATGTGCACTGTCCCCCCATGTACAACACTCCCATGCACATCATCCCCTCGTGCACAATACCCCCATGTGCACTGTCCCCCCCTGCGCATCATCTCCATGCACAACACCCTCATATATCTCCCTCGTACATCTAAAAGCAATGAAAACACAGTAAAATATAAAATATGCCAGGCATCAGCAATAAAAACATGCAATAAAAACATAACAATAGCAATCTGTTGCTGGGACTATAGCCTTCTGCAGTGCTGGACTTCAGAAACCAATAGCCAAATGAAGCCTTCAACTTGACTTTGGTGACCTTAGTGATGTAACTACAATTATACCTGCAAGAAGGAACTGCACAAGCTACACACTGTATTTGCTGCTTTCTTTTCACCTGCAAAGCCCAAGGGAACACAATCTTTTGAGATGACTGAGGCCAAGTTTTTCATTTGTTGTTCTCTGTTTTTTCATTAACAGCCCAATCCAGAGCAACTAATCCGTCAGCGCAAGGGCTCTTGCGCCAACGGAATGGCGTTTGCGGTAATGGAAACGCCAGTTCCGTTGACGCAATTATGCCGGCGCATCTCTCCGGTGATGCAACGACGTTTCCGTTGGCGCAATTACTTCAACGTCAGCGCATCTATGTAAACCTCCGTCGACGTAACTCCATCGATGGAGGGATTTTTTTTTAGGTGGTGTTTCGGGGGCGTTTCAGGGGTGTGTCTTAGGTTCCTCCCCCTTCCACATAACTGTGCTGTATCTTGAACATTTTCAGAGGCTTATGGGCACACATAAACGCCTCCTGAGTTATACTACCTCAAGAGGTAGTTTAGTAACGAGGAGACCCATAGGTCTCCATGTTAAGGAGAAGTAGGGGCTGGGGAAAGTGGGGACTTTGAAAAACTTTCGCACCAAACCTTACGGGCAGTACTTTCCTACTTGAGGGTATGGAGTACCTGGGTCACCCCAGTGGCCGACCAATCCCCTCACAGCTACCCTCCCACAAAAAGCCCATCCCCTGGACCCACACTTCCCTTTCAGAGAAGCAGAGTGCTTGGCTACGGACCATGTCACTCTGCTCTCTCAATGGGCACTTTGCTCTTGGGGAGCATTCTCCCCACAAACACATGAACACATAAGGTGCATATATGATGATATATTGATATGATATAGATGTGATATGAAACAATATGATATCTGTGATATGAAATGATTAGAGTATAGACTTTGCAATTTTTCTGTATGTTTGTTGCTCTCTCTCTCTCCCTCTCCACAGGTACCCCAATCAGATAAGTGGGGGTGTTGAGCAATGTTTGCATTCAAAAACTCAAAAACACCTATACAGGCAATCTTGCAATGATGATTACCAATACCATATTTATGTCTCTGCAAGTTATTGTTTCTCTCTTCCCCAGAGTTACTCCAACCAGGTAAGGAGGGCTGCATGGGGGGTGTTGGAAGCATCTCTTTTGTTTAAATTTCCTTCATCTTCCTCCAGCCTTGCATGTCTACTCTAAAGTAAGCCCCAGTATACTCAGTGGGGCTTACACCTGTGTAAGAGGGGGCCTTGCTTCACCAGGAAATGGGCTTGCCCACTTGTTGGGAAATGCTGTGAGGTCCTCTGTAGGTTTGCCTTCCAACCCAACTGGTCCCCCAAGGTAAGGGGGGGCTGTAGAGTGAAAAGGGGAAGGGGTACACACACAGACCCACCAGGAAACAAGGGCACTCACCCCTCAAAAGTGTGCATGGTCTCTGTCCTTGCAGCCCCTCTGACTGACTGCCAGATCACACAGCCAGCGGGTGCTGATTCCACTCATCTCTGCCGGCAAGCCAAGGGGCATAGCTTGGCAGCTGATCAGCATGCTCAGCCAATACCAAAGAAAGCTTTGCCTGTGATGCTTCTGTCTTTGCAGGATGGTGTCTCACCAGCAAGGAGGATAGCAGGCAGCAGGCTGCCATTCCACTGGGAAGGAGACACAGTGCAATCCTAAATATGCCTACTCAGATGTAAGCCCCATTGTGTTCAATGGGGCTTACTCCCAGGAAAGTGTATTCAGGAGTGCAAGCCATTGGATCCCTGCAAGGAGCCCTGGGAAGAATCTCCCTTCAGACATGTTTGCACAAGCACTTACCTAGAACACAAACCCCACTGTCCCAATCACATGAGTTAAACAAGCACCATTCATACCTAATAAAGTTTGAGCCATAGGGTGCAATCTGAACCATGTCTACTCAAAGGTAAGCCCACTATGTTCAATGGGTCTTACTCCCAAGAAAGTGTCTTTAGGATTGAAGCTATAGAATCACTTCCCCCCTCCACAGCTGATGTTATTAATAATGACGAATTAACAACTACATACGTTGATAGTATGATTCATCACAGGTGAAGTCCTTGCCTGATAACGAATTTACAATTCAATTCGTCAACGTCGCTGATGAATTTACAATTCCAGTCTCAATGTTGCTGTCGTCAGATACGTTGTTAACATTAACGATGTGAACATGTGTAGTAGTAGTTATTTTAAGGACTTCACAATGAACACATGCATATGATTGCTGTCATCAGTGGCTGGGGAAAGCTAGTTAGAGCTCCAGGGATGACCTGAGGATGGGTGAGTGGGGCAGTGCCTACCTAGTTGGGGGGGGGGAGACAGGGGTGCCCAACCTCAGTGTAGACCCCCAATGGCATCCAGACCTGGTCCTCTGTTTCTGGAGAGGGGGCTGCCTGTAGCTTCCTTACCATTGGATAGTTCACAACAAGAGGCCACATGGAAGTAGTGAGACCACCTGTGAGCATTGCAGAGATGAGGGAATTCAGGCAGATGCCAGTGCTGTGTTCAAACTGCCTATAGTCTGAAGATACTTAAAGGTCCAGGCAGTGCTTAAAGGTGCAGGCACTGTGTCATCCCTTCCATGTGCTCAATCTGAATGTGGTTGATTCTGGGGTCCCACTGCATCCTCACTGGAGACTGTTCTGTATCTGGAAGCCCCCCTACCCTGTGACCCTCTGAATGAGCATGAGCAACTGCAAACCTATGAACAAGTACACATGTGAACTGACCCCACTTTTGTGTCTGCATCTTCCTGGGAGCATCATTGCCATGGGAGGGGCAGGCCATCTGGGGTCACTGGGGTGGGCTGAGAGAGAGGGTTCCTGGGGCCTGATGTCACCCCTTAGGCTTGTGAAGTGAGAGGTTTTGGGTGGGCAGTGGCCCCACAAGTGATCAGACACCCTTGCCCTGTTGTGGGAGCCCCAGATTCCCTGCGCCCCAGGATGTGCTTTTGCTCCCTGGCAGACCCAGGTGGGCTCCTGTCCCCTCTTCCAGGATTCCCTCCCCACAGATGCCCCTGGCAGCCCCCTTGCCTCCCCTTGCCCCCTGCTCTGCCAGCTGCTTGGGGGACCCTTGCCCCTCCCCTGCCTGAGCCAGCAAGGGGGTCTGTTTCCTGGGCCTTCTGCCTTCTGGATGGGGTCTTCCCTCTCCTCCCAGCCCACCTGAGTGTGGACCCTGCAACTGGCATGCTGTACCTTTAATGCTGATGTTTCCTCCGGACTGTTGCCAAAGACCACAGGAAACTCATGTTTATCTGTTGATGTTGTTTTTATTGACAATACACACATATATGTATCCCTCTGTGCATCTTGCCCCTGCTGATGCCTGGGCTTTTCCTGGGGCACCTTGCCTGTTTGGAGTTGCAGGGGGGCAGCTTGTTTCCCATTTCTACCCCTGACAGCCCTGTCCTGTCCACCATGCTGGGGAGGCACTCTGACAACTTGACAGCTACTCCCCCCCCATCTTGTCAGCTGGTTCCCCATGTGATCAGGAGAGCAGCAGTTTGGACAGCTGCTAGTGATTCTGAGTGATGTGGAAGCAGGTCAACTCGTGTGTAACTGCAGGCCATGTAGCACTTACAGGCTGCCTTCTGAGCATGCCCGATGGAGTAACTTATGTGGATCACTGCACCGGAGCAGTTACGGGCAGACCTAAGTTATGGGCAGTTATGGACAGAGTTACGTCGACGGAGGGTTTTCATAGCTGCGCCAACGTTGAAGTAATTGCGCCAATGGAAACATCGTTGCGTCACCGGAGAGATGCGCTGGCGTAATTGCGTCAACGCTATCGGCGTTTCCGTTGACGGAAACGCCGTTCCGTCGGCGCAAGAGCCCTTGCACTGACGGATTAATTGCTGTGGATTGGGCTGCAAATCACAGGCCTCCAAATTTTTGGCAGGAGGGCCACATCATCTCTCTGATACCGTGTTGGGGGCTGGAAAACTAATTTGCCTTTCAAATTTGAATACATTTACATAAATCTACATATAAGAATGTATTGGAGTGGATTACAAGGCTTGCCCAATGGCCAGTCTTGCTGGGGCTACATTGCTACATTGGGGCTACATTGAGGCTCGCTGAGGGCCACATCTAGTCCCCAGGCCAGGGTTTGGAGACCCTTGCTCTAAATGGATCTAAGCATGTTTTAACATTAAATTGCATACATGTAAAACTACAAGTAAGCCAATGTGTAGATTACCTTTGAGAAATAGCTACATATTTTTCTTTTAAACTTTTTTCAGATAAATAATCTCTATGCTGTACTACAACGCATTAACATACTACCTAATTCAAGAATAACAAATTTAAAAAATATAAACAGTGCAAACAAACAAAACTGCCATTTTAGGAATTCAGAAGAAAATTAAAATCATTGTTGTTCTTGTAAAATCTGCAATATAGTGTTGGATTACAGTCCATTGCAATGTACTGCAATACAGTCCATTGCAATGGACTGTATTGTGTGTATATCGGTATTTGACAAGACTGGATGAGATTACCCAAGTATGGTATCTCCTTAGGCATGAGACCCAAATGAGAGTAATTGGCCCCAACTGGTTTAAAGCAGGCCCTACTTGGAATTAATAGAGTTCAGCAGGATCTCCTATCCGCAGATCCCATATCTGTGGTTTCATTTATTTGCTGAGTGGGGAACTGTGGCCTCCTGCCCCATTGTATCTCCTTCAGAGAGATACAGAGGTGTATTTGTATCTCTTTCAGAGGTGAACTCCTCTTGCCTCTAGAGCTCCTCTTGCCCTCCTGACCCTTCCAGAAGATGTAGTCTCTGACAGGCTCAGAATGACTTTTTTTAAAAAAGTCACTTTTAGGGTAATGCAAGAAGTGACATTTTTATGCCCCTGAAAGGTATTATGGAGCCCCCTGGGACTTCTTTGGCCTTCATAATGCCTTTTAAAGGCATAGTTTACATAACTTTTAAACGTAATAACTTTGAAATGGCCTGGCCTGCACCTATCATTTATAAAGGATGCCATTGCTTTCCTTCAGGAGTTTGTGTGCATTTGACCTGTGTTGATGTGACAGTTGGAAAAGGCTGGCCGGCCTGTCGTGAAGACCTGTCACCAGTGCTGGTCTGTGTTTGGTTCAAGGACAGGAATCAAGGTCAAGGAGTCTCCAGTGGGACCATGAAGAGGAATGGGTGCCACCATAGGATTGCATAAGATTTGATGGTGTTGAGAACAGAAGTTGGTACTCTGTCCTCTTTACCTAAGCCATAGACAGGCAGAGATGGGGAAGGGCAAGGCCAACTGTCACCTGGAGCAGCAGCGGATGTTACTGCTGTGGTACAGCCACATTCTGCATGCCAACAGCAACACCGTAGCACAGTTAGGCCTGCCGTTGGAAGTCAGCAGGAATCAACCGAACAATAATCCAAAACAGGGCTGGCGACCTGAGAACCACCCACTTGAACCCAGACCAATCCCACAACCAGGAGGAATGGCATCACAGATCCAGAATAGCGTATCCCGTCACTTTGCAAGATAAACACTAAAGAAAAAGAAGTAATAATTTTGAAATGGCTATTTTAGAAAATAATTTTGTCATGAAGATTGCACAGATTTATGGGACCTGACTGAATAACACTGATACATCTCTCTCCTGGGCAATTAGAGCCCAATTCTGAGATCTGTGCACTGGCTTACTACAATAATTCTAAGTTGAGATTTCCATTCATTATCAGTGAGTCAGACAGAAACCTCCCCAAGCAAGTTGTGAAGTTTACATATGGAAGAGAGGTATAAATAGAGATTATCAGGAAGAAACATTGATTATCCACAAAGAACACCTACAGTGAAGTATGAAGATCAGGTCTGCATCAGAGGGACTATATGTCCTCTTCTTCCAAGGCATGTCCTCTTTTTATGCCTTCTGTCTTGGAAAACAAACTTCATTGTCCTCCTTTTCCTTGTGAGCAGGCACCATGTAATCTTCTTAAAATAAAGAAATTATATGTAACAGTATACTGGCATCTGTTGCCTTGGGCTTGGGTCGACTTCCAGGTGCTAGTTTGTGTCTGTGTTCCAGTCTCCCTCCTGTCTTGGTGGCACAAATGTGCCATACAAGTACATTTGTAACACCACAGGACTGGCACAGGGTCAAGGAGCACAGATTGTGTTCTCAAACAGATACATATACATGTTTAATAATGGTCCACAAGGATCATCCACTGCACTGGAAATGTTTTTAATCCTATGCCATTGCACCAGTTTCCTTAGTTTAGGGTTAATGAAAAATGTGTAATTTGCACATTGTACAGAATGAAAAAAGACATGAGAGGCAACTTTATTGAAATACGTGACAAACGACAATTAAAAACAATCCTTTCAGACAAGACCCAACTCTTTCTTTGCAGAAAATGCGTACATAAGATAAAAGCAATGACACAATGAAGATGGACATCTCAAATACTCTTTCCCACTATAGATGGGCTTTGATTACATTCTTCTCAGTTAAAAAAAAATATTACCAGCCAGCTCTAAAGTACATTACTTCTCCACCTTACTATAAAGTTGCTGGAGGAAATCTGTTTGGAATCCCACACACTGTTCTACAGTAGTGCTAAAATGTTAGTCAGCCTACTGCCTAGGAGTGAAGGCATGTTTCTAATTCCCCACAAATGTGACAGTATGTTATAGAGATTAGTGTGAGCCCACACTTATTGGGTGAGGAAAGAGCCTCATTTAAGCTGTTAGGAATGGTTAAAAAATATTTTTGTTTAATTCTTGAGAAATTGCAACTCTACAAATTGCACATTTAAAAAGAAGAACCATCACTGAGTGAAGGCAAGCCATATATGTGAAAACAGCTTTTCCTGTTGTGCAGTTGTTGTAGGTCAGTGTTGGGAACTCAACTCAGATTAGCTCAGATCATGTTGATTTAAATCACAAAAATTCATGTTTTTTGCTGACTCATAAGTCACATGAGAGTCACATTCTTAGAATTATGGGCACAATCCTAACCAATTAAGGCCAGCCTAATTCACCTGGCCTGTCTTCCAGTGGAGGTGTGGGAAGGTTGGCATATGTCTGTGCATTGGCCTACCCCCCACCCCCACCCCGGAATGGTGCAGAAGTGTCCTACAGCACTTTTGTGACACCCCCCCCCCAGGCTAGTACAGGGCTGGCCTAACTGGAGTTTAGGATTGCAGCCTACATATAATAAATTACATGTAATAGTTTTAAATTTAATAATATTATAGAGTTTGAATGAAAGCAACATATACAAGTGTTTTTAACTTTTATTTCATCATGTCCTACAGCTTCCTTGTGTGTCCTGCAATTTTTTTTGGCAGGGAGTCTTGTCCTCTTCTTTTTTTATTTTGGCTTATGGTCACCCTGCCTGTGTGGTCTTTATGCAGCTGGTCAATTGAGCAAGAGAACAGACAGGTACATATATTTCACTGGCTATAAATAGGAATGACCTGTGGTAAGGTTAGCATCACACTGGCTCATCCTCCTCATTCTAGTCAATTTTCTTTGGCATTGATAGAATGACTTGCACATTGTTTCAGTGCTTCCTCATACCTGGGGATTCAGAGATTGGGTGTATTGACTTCTCATAAAGCATGAATCCAACCACCTGGCCAGTATCTGATGTCACCCAAGTGCTGAAACTCCCAAGTTCAACCTGTCACATCTCAAGGAAGACCTTAGGAAAGTCTGGACAGGAAAACTCTGGACAGCTGCTGAGATCTCATTTAGATTAGGAGCACAATCTTGAGCTCCTGAAGTAAGTTCTACTACTTACTACTCTGAAGTAAGTTCCATTACAGCAAATGGGGTATACTCCCAGGTAAATGTGAAAAGGACTGCACCCCAAGGCTCTCTCAACTTTTCAGCTAGAGGGCCACATCAAATACTTGGCACAGTGTCAAGGGCAAATAATTAAATATAAAATTAAACAAACACATTAGAGAGACAATGAATGAATGAATGAATGAATGAATGAACTGGCTCACATTTCCAGAACTTCTCTAAGCACCAACATGACAGAAATAAAGCGCATAAGCTGTTAGTTATTTCATTTTCTCTGTAAACCATTTTGTGAACTTTTTATTGAAAAGCGATATATAAATACTGTTGATTTATTTATGTATTGAATTGTCCCAAATTCCCCCACCTGTCAAGGACCTTCTGAAGTCTTCTGGTTTTGGTTCCAAAAATTACTTCTGGTTTTGGGAGAAACCAGGAAATCATTTTTAGGGCCTTAGAACACCTTCTTGACATGACCAGATAATAGTTTCAGTCAAATGCACCAGAAACTTACAGGAGACCAGAGGATGGCCCTTGGCTGGATAGAGACTTGTACTGGGCCACATTTGGCCCCCATGCTGGGGTTTGAAGACCATGAGTTAGACAGTGATCTAGGCTGCAGTCCTGCATTTGGGCTAGCCTAGCTAACACTGGGCTGGCCCAATTCCAGTTACACCAGAAATGCTTGGGCCATGTAAGACCTGGGCCAGCCTAGCTGTGCCAGCCTAGGCAGTTCAGGAGAGGCATGTTGAGGTCATGTTCAGCATGGCCTAGAACAGTAGAGTTAAACTGTATCCAGCACCTGTTTCCAGGGCAGAAATGCCCTCTTTCAGCACCTCAGTTAGATGACCTCAGGAGCAAGAATAAATCTCAATAGTCCCATATTGGCCAATGATTGGCTTATGTAGAAGGGAAGTACTGTATAATGGTAAAATATTGGAAATACTGTAAAATGGCAATATGGAAAAATATGGAATGGCAATATGGAAAAATCCTGGCAAAATGGAAATTGAAATACTGTACATACTGTATTTAATGGAAATAAAATACTGGAAATACTGTAAAAATGGAAATACTGGCAAAAATTTTGAGTCCTTGGCCAACCTAACTGCAACCCCTGCTCAGGATACATCACAACCTCAGGGTACATCACAATGACACCACCCAGTCTCAGGATAATGTACTGCTACACCAGCACAGTGAGCATGTTGCCCTTGTGATGCTGCATCTTCAGCAGCAGTTGGGACAGCCAGAGCCCTTCAGCCCTGTGGATTTGGCCTAACTTGTCAGCTCAGGATATGGCCTATCTATGCCAGTTCAGCTGGGCCATTTTTTTCTGACCTAAAGTCAGGACTACAGCCCTAGGCAGTGTAATGGATTGTGCTTTTCTGTAAGATGGCTTTGTATGTTAATTTGACATGACTATTGATTGAAAATCACTGATATAGATAGTAAATACTTTAAAGAACACCAGGATAAAAAAATCCATTATAAATACACAAGAAGCTCTGTAGTTTTGTTATGTTCTCTTTTTTCAATGTGTGAGTTTTATTATTAAGTATTATAATATTATTTACTATTAATACTCTAAATCAGGGGACTCGAAACCCCTGTCCGGGAAGGGTGGGGCAGGTGTGACCCTCGGCGAGCCTTAATGTGGCCTCTGGCACGAACCCTCTATCTAGCTCTTGAGTGGGTAAGCCACTCTAATACATTGGTATATGTAAATTTATTCAAATTTGAAATGTAAATTAGTTTTCCAGCCCCCAACATCATATCAGAGAGATTATGTGGCCCTCCTGCCAAAAACTCTGGAGGCCCCTGCTCTAAATCAATGATTTTCAACCTTTTTTGTCCAGACACACCATCAGTTGCTTTTATCATTGGCAAGGCACACCAGGCTGTTCAAATCCCCTAATTTTCTTATTAATAAATGACTTTCTCCGCACTCCCGCAGCACACCTGACTGAAAATCACTGCTCTAGATGAACCCGGGGAAGCAGGGATGTACTGCACTTATAAGGAATACACTGCTTTCATTAATCATGTTTGCAAACCTGACATAAACATACATTTGTAAGGAATCACAGCCTGATATTCTTAGATAATTAAAATACTTCCTACAGTCTTGGCATCCTCTGGAGTCCAACCATAACAAAAAAGACGAAACATCTTCCTTTTAAAAAGTAATTTCCATCACTTACTGAAACATAGATAAAATGCAGTTGCTTAAGTAGGCCACAGCAGAAACAAATGAGGTCACAGTCCATGAGGTTGACCTACATTCAAAAACATATACCTGAAATGCTGTAGCCAACATCCTGCAAGAAGCCACGTACAGTAGTACAGTAAATCGGAAGGAAGTTTGCATGTAGTACAAATAACAAGTGTTGTCTTAGCAGGAAGGAGGGAGTGATATTTTATAGGATGACTGCAGCCTCTCTCCCAACTCCCCAAAGTATATTCCAGAAAAAATTATTTCCAAAAAGAACAGAAAGTTCAAAGCATAAGCTATTTTATCTTAAATATACCATCTGAACATACTATTGCAAGCTGTAGAAAGCAGTACAATTTAAAAAAAAATAGTTATTTCTAATGAAGACGAACATGGTGAGGGTCAATATTTGGAGGTTGTTAAGAACACACAAACATAAGAAGACCCTCTGCAACTTGTGGACGAAGAACACTTATAAGGCAGGATGTTTCCTCATATGGTAGATTTTTTTACATGGTCCATTATTCTGACTTGCTGAGGTGCAATCCTAAACAGTTTAGGCCAGCACAACTCACCCATCCCACTCTGCTTCTCAGGAGTGCCATAAAAATGCCTTGTGATACTTTCACAACACCCCCATGCAAGCACAGACTTGTGTCGGGATTAGGATTGTGCTGTAATAGTGCACAACGTCTGGTGTTGGTTTGGGATGTTGCAAAAGTGCAGTGTTGCCAGTGGCACACAGCTCTTGCAGGCCACCATGGCTGGAGCCATGGGTGCCACAGCTAGAGTGGATGCCAACATGCCAGGGGTGGGCAGAAGGTGGTTCGGGCCGGATCACCCAAACCACTTCCTGTTTCCGCCCCCCGCTGCCGATCCAGTAGCTGAGGGGGTGCACAAAACTGGGCGCACCGATTCGGTGCGCCCAGGCTGGGGAAGCCCTACTGCGCATGCTTGACGCATGCACAGTGTGTCTCCTATAGCCAGCTTCACGAGACGCACTGCGCGTGTGCCAAGCTTGGTGCACATGCAGTGCAACAGGGTTGAGGCCCGCCTCTTGCCCCACCCCTTTTCCCACCCTCTCCCTGCCCCTCGCCCTGCCCACTCACAGCATGCTGGGGTGGGTGGCATGTCCTCCCTGGCCCTGCCCCTGACCCTCCCCAGGCCCACCCTTGCCCCCTGACCTTCCCTGCCCCCTGACCCCAGCCCCGCCCCCTGACCTTGGGGGAACCGGTTGTTGGGCCAGGCTGGGCCCACCACTGCAGTGTGCCAACCTGTTCCCTCGACTTCCCCACCTGAGGAAGTCCAGGGAGTGCACAGGTGCCCTCTGTAGCTGGTCAGGCTCTCCTGCCCAGCTGTCTGTAGATAGTACATGCAGTCTTTGCAGCTGTCTGGGAGTGCATGCACCCTCCCTGGGCTGGGAGATTTTCTGAGATGACCATGGGCAGCACATTCCTGGCCAACTTCAGAGTGCCTTTGTGCACCTTCCACTCTGTGAAAGACGTCCCAGTCTCTCAGCTCTGAGAGGCATGGTGGGGGGTCTGCCTTTCCCACTGGGTTTCCCAGCAGAGAATGTGGAAACCCTATCTTTGCCCCTCAGAGCTCAGGGGCAGATTTCTGCCTTCTCTGCTGTGTCTCCCAGTAAAAAAGGTGGAGTCCCCTCTGCTTTGTACCTTGGAATCCAAGAAAGTCTTAGCCCCTGCCACTGGCAGATTGCCAGTGGCAGGAGTCCCTGGCTGTTCCACTCTCTGCTCAAAGCTGGGGCTGCAGGTGTTCACTCAAGCCCCCAAACTCCGACCCCAAGGATTTCCCTATGGTATGCAGACCCACTGGCCACTGCCCCACTGGAGTGGGGAACTGCTGTGTCCATTTCCCTGTCCCTCTGGGGCCTCTCCAGCTCCCTGCAGCCAGAGAGCAGGCCCAGTGAGCAGGTGGCTTCATCACATCATCTAGCTCCAGGTAATGACCACCTAGGTATACTACTGGGACAGAGGAGGGTTGCAGGCAAGCATGTAATGGAGATAAAAGCCAGTCTTCCATCACATGGATTAAAATCCAAGTCTGAGAAGAATTTATAGGGTTGCATTGTTCACCTCATATTTTTCAACTAGTAACTGCCTGAAGCTGCCCGCTGTTGAGGTACACTGTTAGAGCATGCATCACTATCATGTCATGACAATTACTGTCTCTCACCCTCACCTTCCCCACATGGTTGTTGTGAGAACAGAAGAAGGGAGTAACAATGTACATCACCTTTTAAAGGCAGGGTGATATAAAAATACCAAAAAATTAATTAGTATGTTAAATTGTATTAATTGTATTAATAAGTACAATTAATACTGACAATTAATTAAATAATTTTGCCATATGTGGTGACAAAAAATTCAGGGTTGTGGGTTTCAAATGACCTAGTTATGCCACTAAAGATAAGCCTTCAGATTCTGATCCCAAGCCAGTAAGGGCTTTCCCAGAACTTGAAAACAAACCACTTGCTTCCACCTGCAATGGAATAACAGCTGAATCTCGTGACCACATAGACTAATAACCAACATCTTTTAACTTACATCATCATTGCATGCAGGTAAGCTAGAGCATATGAGCATTAGTTTCACTCAGTATTTCTAAGTTTGCATATTTCAATCAACATCATAGGTAATCTATGATACAGATTGATACAGATCTGATACAGATTGAGTAAATTACAATCAGATTCAGTAAGTTACATACAGATTGGATAACTTACAATCAGATTTTTAATCATCTTAAAATAGTGCTCAATCAACTACATGTCCTATAACTGTGGGAAAACCATAGTGTTTACAGGTGTGAAGGATTTCCAGTCATGATACCCAATTTTAGTATGTATGAAAACCTGAAACTTTGATCTTATAAGTAGATGTTAGGATAGATACACTTATTAACCATTTAATGTGTTTGGGGGGAGTGAGTTCCTGGGGTCATGCCTTTAACAAATGCTGGAACTGAAAAAACCAACAACTGAAACTCTTCTCATTCTAGCTTCCCCAGCTTTTTCTGCCTGTCATGAAGTTGATGAAGGGCACAGAACCTCTTTGTACAGAAAATTAGCAATTATGCCACTAGCTGGTTCTTCAAAGCAATGCTTCATTCAAACCTTTCTTCAAAGCTGTGTTCACATTGTGATAGCTAGCAAAGGTCGCACAATGGATTTTGACTAGTTTTGGAAACCATCTTTGTAATTCACAAACACACTTTTGTTTCAAGCAATGCATGTTAATTTGGCTGCTATTTTTTCCTTTGGGGAGTTGCCCCTAACCAGACTTGTGATGTTCTCAGAAAGCTCTTATTGATTTTATCAAGTCATGATTATGCATAATGAAGCAGGCTTTGCAGAATAAATAAGACAAGAGCAACACACCGACCTGTCTGTAAACTATCAGTATGTTGCTATGCATAATAATACTGGTTAGCCTATAGCTGAACCAACTTTGTTGTTATAATATAGCACCATCAATGTATAAGATGTCACTTTATATTAGAAGAGAAGATCCATACCTGCCCCGAGGAGCACACAGTCAGAGGAAAGGGAGAGTAGTATCACAGTGAATGCAAAATGTGTTTCTGTTTCATGATCTTAAGCTTAGTTGCAGTACAGTATGGAAAATAAGGGATGGTGGTGCCTAAAGTTTTACGTCATGAGAAACGTATGATGGAACAAAGTCAGCAGTTTGAGAACAGAGTGCTGTGTGAGGTCCCATCACTTTTCCTAGCTCCTGCCAACCTAGCAGTTTGAAAGCATGTAGATAAATAGGTACCACTTCAATGGGAAAGGCAATGACCTGGCAACAGGCCCCTGCGACAGGCTGGCCAGGTTCCCTGAATGTTGTGTCAACCTTAGTTTGAATGACTCCAATCCAGAAAAAGCGGGCACTGCCACCTCAGGGGGCAAATGCTGAAGAAGTTGCCTATTTGAAATAAGTCTCAGCCTCTCACCTGTATCATTGATATATATTGGCCATTTGGATTCCTGAAAGTGAAAAGATTAGCATGCTTAAAATGTGTTGCATAAATGCTGGTGCAGTTACAGTTATTTCCATGACTATAACTCAGCAATTGTCCAATCTACACTGGTGTCTTGAAGTAATAAAAAGCACCAATTCCCCAGGCAAAAAGCAGCCATTCAAGACACTGTAGACAAATAAACTGGGGAAAAGGCAGGGGGTCAGAAATCCAATTAGCCTGAAAGGGAGAAGGTATTTTCAGAAACACATGCAGTATGCAACTCAGTGGTCATCAGATGAAACAGCAATTGCAATGGGAGATAGAGATCAGATTGCAGAGCTGCCTGAGTTCATGTACATATGGAATGAAATAACTTTTCAGTGACCTTTGAAGCTTTCTGGCCAGTCAAACCGGGAGATGTGGTTTTTTTCCCCCCTTAGTCAGGTCCATATGGTGTTTTCCCAAGCCCCCCTGAATCTGGGCACCAGGCCCAAGAAGTGTCCCATTGAATCATGCCCTTCTGGTTTGAAGAGCTCTGCTCCAGCAAGCACCTCCAAAGACACCAATATCTAGTTTATAACCCCTGCTGTTAACCTTGGCTGTGACTAGAGCATTCATTACATCTCAGGGGTGAGTACTGCCAAAAATATATCCTTAACTGGGCTTGATTGCTTTAATATTGAGGCCAATTCATTCATTTTAGCCATGCAAAAGTGTCCAAAGAAAATATATCCTCAATCCTTAAAATCTTTTCGCATCAATTCTGTGGTCAGTAGTGATGTCAGAATGTACAAATGGGATATGTTTTGCAGAAAAGGTAAAGCTCATTGTCACATCTCCCTCATCCAACATTTTGCTTTCTAAGAAATTAATAACAATAACTCGTGCAAATACATTGCAGTATTAAATTTGCAGTGTTCAGTATCACAAGAGTAAATCTGCATATGAATCAGTAGCATCCCTTGGGGAGAAGGAAGAACTGTAAAGTCTCTGTATGAGTTTAAGGCTGAAATCCTAAGCATGGTTTCATGGAAGAGAGGCTGTAATCCTATCCATAGTTACCTGTAAGCCACATTGTTGCTTGTAGGACTTCTAAGCAGACTTGCACGGGTTTGGGTTCTAAACCTGAGTGATCATATGGGAATGTAGTGGTTAGGGAGTCAAACTGGGAAGATCCAGGTTCAAATCCCTCCTTGACTATGAAGGTTCCTCGGTTTCCTTGGGCCAGTCACTCACTCTCAGCCCCACGTACCTCACAGGTTTCTTGTGAGAACAAAAAGAAGGGAGGATCTGAACCTTTGTAAGCCACCTTGACCATTTGTATTGGCATGGGAAAGGTAGAGTATAAATCCTTCAAACCAACCAACCAACCAATTAATCAATCATCCTATGCATGATGTAGAAGAGTGTTTCCCAACTATTGGTATATGTAACACTGGTTGTACTTGAGGTGGAGTCTCGGGGTATTCGTGGGACTCCCAGACTCTTACCTCCTGGCAGCAAGATCAGCAATGTAACTCAACACACAGCACTGGAGGTTCAGCTTGGCAGGCAGAGCTACAACATGTGCTTTTCACATGATTGAAGAAGCCCTTGCATCTACCCTTAGAGCACACTCCTAACCATGTCTACTCAAAAGTAAGCTCCATCGTGTTTCATGGATCTTACTCCCAGTAAAGTGACTTTAGGATTGCAGCACATTGGACTCATATTAGAAGCATCAGAAGCTCATTAGAATATACATGCCATTAAAAGCAACAACTGAAAGGCAGACAGCATGCCTGTGTGATTTTTTTATTGCACTGGCAATTTATCATGGTATCCACTCAATTCCTGGTAAACTCGGTCATCAATATTGTCCTACCAAGTGCTGAGATTACTAGACTCCTTCGCCTCATCCATGCTGGTGAAGAAGCAGGTAGTGCTTATTTCAGCTGGTTATAGGCCTGCACTTATCTGGGGATGCTGGTCTTGACCTTCTCATTCCTTCCAACATTTTTCTAATTTTAAAATTTTTGGTGGTGTCTTCCTCACTCAGGAAATCAGCCATAAAGGCCAGGACCATAAAATACAGTGGTGCCTCACATAATAAATTTAATCCATTCCGGAGGCATGTTTGTTATGTGAAACGTTCTTTATGTGAAGCAGATTTTCCCATAGGAAATAATGGAAACTCAGATAATTGGTTCCACAACCCAAAAATATTCATATAAAAATATTAACTGTATGTAAAAATGATGACAAAACACTGGAATTGAATTCAGAACATGCATTCAATGTGCATGACTATAGGAAAATTGGAGTCTGCATGAAAAGTCTGCACCCCAATGGGACTGAGCATGGAGAAGTCCACTCTTGAGAACCAAGGTGAGCGTGTGGAAACGTCCCGCTTGAATACCATGGGGATTAAGAGGTTAAAAGACTCCGTGCTTCTTAGTTAGCAAGAATTGGAATGTACCTTCACAGACACGCAAGATCTTGTACTGAGGCTGGTACTGTACTGGCTGATAAAAGGAGTGTTCATCAGAAACAAATACAGAACGTACCACTTCATACACCATGACTTCCTGCTTTAAGATCAAATGCTAGCTTTCTCTTTAATTGATTAACCTGTCATGTATACAATGTTATTTACTTTCCCTCTTAAGTTGCACCTCATTTATCTTATGACGATTGTATCCCAATAAAAGCTGGGCAGTTTTCTCCCCTTGGAGAGCCTCCCGCCTCAGATGGCAAATGCTTGTGTCTGAGTTTCTTGCTGCAGCCAGGCTCCACTCGCTTGGAACACCCCCAGCTCTTGCTCCCAGCAAATGCCCCTGGCATCTTGCAACAATGACCCTATGAGGTCTGCTTAGGCTCCAATCTTAAAGACACAATTCTAAAGACACTTAGAAGGCTGTAATCCTAAAGACACTTAGGAGGCTGCAATCCTAAAGACAAAATTCTAAAGACACTTAGGAGGATGCAATCCTAAAGACACTTTCCTGGGAGTAAGACCAATTGAACACAATGGGGCTTGCTTCAGAGTAGGCATGGTTAGGAATCAGCAATTCCAGACACTTTCCTTGGAGTAAGCCCCATTGGAGGGCCTGGGGGGGATCTTCTGGGGAATAGGGGTGTTTGGGGACAATGGGGGGAGATACAGGCAGAAAATACTTCACTTTAAAAGCCTGGCTTTCAAACTCCAGGCTTCCTGCAGATCGGGCTGGAGGGAGGAGCATCCGCTCCTCAGCTTCTTCAAAAGCCCTGCAGGAAGCCAGCTGGCATTCGTTACCCACAGCAAGTTCGTTACCCAAGGCAGAAGCACCACCACGTTGTAGGTTTGTTACCTGGAGCATACTTTACCAGGGCATTTGTTACCCAAGGTACCACTGTAAATGGATACTGACCATGGATGTAAACCCTTGTGATGCAAATGAAGCATGAAACATAGAACTTTCTCTACCAGTACTGGCCAATTGACCTGGAGTCCCCAGTCATGACAAAAGCACATGAACTCTCCAACCTTATTGAAGTAACTGGTCCTTGTGAAGAAGCCAGCAAATCAAGGATGAGCTCCTGTGCTCTCATGGTCCAAGGCTCCATAGCCAAAGGGGCATGAGATCTGGCTGAGGACAAGGGGTTGATTTACCCCTCACCGGCGAGAATGAAGCAGCAGAGACAGACGTGGATTGAAGGGCCACTTTATTAACTGATAACAATAATGAAGCAAAATTTCTAAGGTTGTGCAGGTAACTACAAAAATGGGAAGGGCGAACAAGCCTGACCCAGACCCAGCCCTAAATCACTTAAGGCTTCTCCTCATTGCCAACCCGAAGGTCAAGGCAGCTGGATGCTCGGCCAGCCAGTTGCCCAGCTGGCTTTGCCTAATTTCCAGGCCAAGGACTAGCCAGCCAGCACCTAGATCTGGGTAGGCATCAACAGGTCCACTCTGGCTTACCCAGACCCTTGCTACCTCAGGCTGAACACCAAGGCCTATCCTGCTTAACCCCACATGGGGAGCTAGCCTAAAGCTTAGCTCTACAACTCCATTAAAGACAGAAAAGCAGCCCCTGAACCAACTCAGCTACAAAAATTTCTAGGGCTTGAGGAGAAAGATGCAACCTGTCAGGGAAAAACAACTCAGGCCACCACCAAACAACCTGTGGATGCCTAACAACTTGACCTCCACTACTGAAAACAAATTGGGCCACATAAGCGTTAACCCGCTTACACGCCCCATCTGTTTTTCATATACTTTTGGCCCCTTCACACCATTTTCATAATCATCATTTGCCACATGGCTAGCTTACCAAGTGATTTTTGCATGTTCATCATGGGTAAGTTGTGACATGATAAATGGTTGTCTGATTTCATCCATCACTGCTTTAAAGTGGAAAAAAAATGCCACCTCATTTAGACAGTTTGAAATAATAATAATAATAATAAACCTTTATTACGGTCTTAGACCAGCACAACAGTTTGAAATGAAAAAGGGATAATTTACAAAAAGGAATTACGTTTTATAATAACAGATCAATACAGTATTTTGAGGAATCTTTCAGCACAATCCTAACTATGTCTACTCTAAAATAAGCCCCATTGTGTTTAATGGGTTTTACTTTCAGGAAAGTGTCTTTAGGATTGCTGCCTTAGGTACCCCATGCAACCCCTCAAGACTGAGACACAGCTGCCTGCTGGCTCCTTATTGCTCAACTCAGCTCAATTCAGCTCCACAGCTTACATGGTCTGGTGTACTCAAACTGGCAAATTTCAGTTCTCATATTCAGGCTTACTGGTGGCTCTACCTTTAGACCAGACTTTCTGTCCAATGGGCAAAAGTCGCCTTTCCCAAGCTGTGATTCAATGGGTCTTCTGGTTTTACACCCCAGAACACCTCCTCCTTACCATGCCCCACTCAACTCTTCACCACTCAAGTGTGCTTTACTGACATGACACTATGCTACCTCCAGTGTTGGGGCTCACAGGCATGCCTTATGGCATGATTGCAAATCCCAGTTGCTGCCATGGCCCCTCAGAAACATTAGGACTGGGTTCTTATCTGCCTGAGATTGTGTAGCTCCTATCACTGTTTTCTGTGTCCCACTCTTTGTTGTCTGCAAATGCTCAGGAAGTTCTGTCAGAAAGCGGGTTGGAGAAGAAACATATGCCATGCTAAGCCCTGTGAATATGATAAACATAATGCCGTTTCCCCCACACTGGCTTCCTGTAAGTGCTTTCTTCTTCCTGATAGCATTTGCAGATAGCCAGTACACTATAGGAAACAATGACAGGTAGGCTGCAGTCGCAGTTAGATATGTCACTTGTGTGATGGGGGATTACCTAAATCCTAAATCCATGTGCACATGAATACCTGAACCAAGACTGTCACCAACGGCCCAATTCATGCAATACTTGAGAATTGTGGGAACCACTTCTACATAGCTGCTTCTCATGCACACTTATGGTATATGATATGTTTAGTAATGTGGGAAGTTTCCCACATATGCAACCTGGTAGTTTCTGTGCCAAAACTGTCAGCCCTCTTGCACCTAACAATATGCAGATGAAAAAATATCAGTTACAAAATAGTAAATCTTGCAATACTGGTGATAAACAATGGTTTGAGTGTCTTTTTAAAAAAAAATTAACGTATTTGATTGGAGGTCCATTTATAGCAGACTTTGAAAGAAATGGTACAGTAAATGGAATTTGGGATATTACTGGAATTCTATTACTTTTAGACCTACTTATTATTAATGGCCTCAAGTTATCTTAGAACCCGACTCAACTAGATAATTGGTTTTTAATCTCTTAACTATAGAGAAAAATACTGTTCTTGGAACAGGGGAAAAAAAGATTAATTCATACTATGAACATTGGTTATCTAAAATGTGGGCTAGTGAAGGAACTTTAAAATTGTTGTACTGTACTTGATAAGATTGTGGGACAAGAAATGTAGTTGTTACATGCTGAAGAAAAACCAGGTTAAGTATATTCAGTAAAAAGGATAGTTCTTTCTAAGCATCCGGAATATTCATCTTAATTAAGTTTTCAGGTTATTTTGATGCAAAGGATGAAAGGCTGTGTGTGTGTCATGAGCTGTCATTTCCATACAGGTCTGAATTTCAGAAAGCTTGATGGACAAAATTTTCCTTTCCTTCATAGTATTCATTTAGGCATCTAATGTCCAGCATGATCTGAAGCTGAATTTTTAATGATTTTTTTAACGGTGTTTTATCCGTTGATGTTAGCCGCCTTGAGCTCCCTCTTGCAGTGGAGGAAAGGTGGGATATAAATCAATTAAATAAATAAATAAATAAATAAGCAAGCAGAGGGAAAAAGAATAGAATATAACTGACTACACAGTCCAATCTAATTTAGCTCTATCCCCACACTGCATTCAGTTCTGAGAAGTTACATGTCAGGCTTTCAAACTGTGGAATGGGGTGGAAAGGAATAGGGTATGGCGTAGGTCAGCTCCACCAATCCCACCCCCCTCTGGGCCTGAACCACCCCTTCTGCCTTCCCACTACAACATGTTCCTGCTGCATTCCCCTCTCCCCTGTTCCTGGACCAGCAAGCAAGAGCTTATCTGTTCAAATGGACATAACATCTGGATTCAGCACCAGCAGGATGGCACACATCTTCCCTCTGGCACAGCCTACTCACTGGGTGCAACAAATGCATCAGCAAAAGGCATAATATTTTACACAAAATAATCCCAAATTTTAAATGACCAAAATACCAAACAACTCCCTTTCTGTATGTTCAACTAGTTCTCTACCCAGTTGCAGATGAAAACAAACCTCAGAATCACACATGTTCCTCCCTTCACTTTCCCGTCTTTGGGAGTGCAGCACAATAGGCCATGGATCTACCTGACTCCACATTATGAAATTTTTCAACTCACAGGTATCAGGATCAGGTACAGATGGTGAGACATTTCTTTTTACTTTGTTAGAATACGGCAGAGTCAGATCTTAAACATAAGCCTGATGTTTATTCCCATATAATACTAACTACAGCACATATGCTGTATGAGCAGGGTGAAAAATAGCAATGATAGAATACTGATTTTTTCCCCTCTTGAAAACGGGGAATATTCGCTATCTGTAGAATCTATGTCATAGTCATTATTGTGTTGGATATAGACCTGGAAGATCGAAGTTCAAAACCAAAAGTATCGATCTAGGCAGAACTAGGGTGGCCAAGGGGACAACACCCCAGGTGACAGGATGGAGTCACCACAACCCTACTACTCTACTACACCACCACCTTACACCACCCCCTACTCTGCACTTGTGCTACTCAGGGCAACCGCCCAGAGATATTTTGAGGGCTGGGGATAAAGTGGGCTCCCTCCAAAGGCCTTGTAAAGACCTCAGAAGAGAAAAAAATAAATGCCAATTTTCAGTCTTCCTGGGCCCTCAGAATATCTTCTAAGGTCCTTTAAATGTCATGTCTGATATAAAAAGTGGAAGAAAGATTTTAAAAATATAAAAAACACAGGTAAAAATACATAGATATTTTTGGAAAGTATCTGAAAAAGCAAATTCATGGCTGGAAGAAAAAAAATATGATCCTGGGATTCAAGAAAGAAAAATTATACCTCAACTTCAGCTTCTGAGCTGCTTCTTTTATCATGGAAATATAATTAGAGTTAGAAGTTACTTCAGGGGGTTTTGTTATCTCAGAAATACTGATCACCTAACAGTCCCCAAGGAGACCAAAAGCCTTTAACCAACCATTGTAGGCACTGTCTCCAAAAGGCAGTCCTCCGCATTTCTTAGAGGAATAGATAAGGGCTTGTATCAAAGACATTAAAGGGGACAGATGCAATTTGGAAGATAGGAGGGTACAAGGAGTGCTAATTAAATAAAGATTGTCTCAGAGATGTCCCAAATTTAGCTTCTGCCCTATTTTCCATATCAGTTAAACAGCATTTAATAAATGTATGAGCAGATGTCCAAACAATTGTGCTACAGATGTCAACATGTACTCTAAATTGAGCAGCCAGATGTTGCTCTCCCCCTTTTGGAGCAGGATATTTTCCTGTCTGATTCTTCATTTCCTTCCCATGATCAGCATTTCTTAATGCAGTTTATTATCGAGGGAAAATTTAAGAATTTATTGCATATATATAGTATGCATGAATAACCATGAGCGTTGTCCTTCCTGAAATGTTTGGGGGTTTTTGTTGGTTGTTTTTTTTTGTTCTTTTTGAAAACATCCTGAATAAATTTGAAAATTACCAAGTTTTCAGTTTCAGCACTGATTTTCTCCACCCATAAAAATAGCATGTTCTCTGAAGTGATAGTTAATCCATTGTTCTTCTAGCCTGTACTATTCCAATAATAAAGTCAGTGACAAGTCATTGAACACGTAACAAGTGGTGCCATCATGAAAGATGAAACGAAAACTCAAAATTCTATTTCTTTCATTTCTTTAGGTGACAGGCTGCACAATCCAGAGCAACTAATCTGTCCACCTAAGAGCCCTTGGGTTGCCCTATCTATCACTAGGGTGGAGCAACTGCAAGATGCTCCACCCCAGTTACTCTGGAAGAGGCTTAAGGCAGAGCAAGGCAACATAGGGTGCCCTAAGAGAGGTGGACCTGCTCTGCCCTAACTGGGGCAGCCTAAGCAGCTCAGGAGAGGCAAGTTGAGGGCAAGTTTAGCATTGTCTAGGGCAGAGCAGTTACTCTGTATCCAAAGCCTGTTTCAAGGCAGAAATGCCCTCTTCCAGTTCCTCAGAGATATACCACCTCAGGAGCAGGTATAGTAATGAGTAGACCCATAGGGGTCCATGATAAGGCCTGAGTAAGAATGGTAGTGTTGACCAAAAATCTGAGTTCTTGGCCAGCCTAGCTGCAATCCCTGCCTCTCAACCTCAGGATATGGCACAACTATGGCAGCCCACTAACCTCAGGATACAGCAGGCCACTCCAAGCATCCATCTTGCACTAGAAGAACTGCAGCTGTAACTGGTTGTCAGGAACTGCTGGGCTTCCTTATAATGTAGGCACCACAGCTGTTCCTTCTTCAGTGTGATCTGAGGGGGTCTACTCAGGAGCAAGCCCTCCCCAGCTGTCACTGACTTAGCATGCTCTGGAGCAGTTAGGGCAGCCCAGGCTTCCTGACTCTCTGGATGCAGCATAACTTTCTGCTCTGGATACAGAATAGTTAGGATAGAGCAGTTATGGCAGAGCAGGTTGAACTTGCTCTGGATTGTGCCCTAAGAGTAACCCTAAGCTACTCAGAAGTAAGTCCCATTGTGTGTAATGGAACTCACTCCCAGGTAAATGTGCACAGGATTGCAGATCAGCATCTGCGGTCCTGGTGACATTCTGACATGGACAATCTTTTGACTGAAAATTTGTATTTACATAAATTACTGTACCTTTCAGATGATGCCAAATTCCTCTGGTTTTGACTGTCTGCTCCAAAGGGTGATGAGATCCAGAAGTAGTGTCTGCAGTTGGTCAGTCCAGGCATGGCAGGAGCTCATACTGAACAGATAACAGTGGCTGTTGCGGGTGTCTTCTCTGCGATTTTGTTGAGAAGCTGAGCCCTTTGGGGATAGGGAATTATTTATTAGATTATTTTGGTACATAAACTGCTTTATGAACTACTATTTTTTTTTAAAAGAGAGGTACAGTGGTACCTCGCTTAACAAGTGCCTTGCTTAAGAAATGATCCACATAACAAGCAAAAATTTCTCTAGTATTCTACCTCACATAACAAGTGTTGCTTCACTTAACAAGCACACTCGTTGGCAATTGGGGCAGACGCACTGGCCGGCAGCCTTTTTAAAAAGCATCAGGGCTGCCTAGTGTGCCTACCCATAGCGAAAGCAACACTTCCATGCTGTTCCTCCTATGCCCTTGCGTCCGCTGGACAGAGAGAGAGAACAGCAGTGGAGAAGAGGAAAGCAACTCCAGGCTAGCCAGAAGGGAGCAGAGGAGAGAGAGGCTCAGGAGGAAGAGAAGGAGAAAGTGGGGAGCTTTGAAAGTATCTTTGATTGCAGCATCCTAACCATGTCTACCCAGAAGTAAGCCCCACTGTGATAAATGGGGCTTACTCCCAGGAAAGTGTCTTTAGGATTGCAGCCTAATTAGATTTCATAGGATCATGCACATTGAATGCATGTTTTGAATTCAGTTTCAGTGTTTTGTCATCATTTTGACATACAGTTAATATTTTTATATGAATATTTTTTGGGTTGTGGAACTAATCGTCTGAGTTTCCACTATTTCGTATGGGAAAATCCACTTCACATAACAAGCATTTCACATAACAAGCATGCCTCCGGAACGAATTAAACTTGTTATGTGAGGCATCACTGTAGATTAATAATTACTGAAAAGGGCAAATCTATTATCTGTCTAACAAGGCAATAGCACACGGCTCAACAAGCAACACCATGGGATTTGCTCTTGAAGCAACCATTCTGCTGCACTTGGCTCAGCTACATTTCTTTTTCATAAAATATTTTCTTGCCAATAGATTTTCCAGTGATTGCTTGTGTGGCCAGCTGTTTGATATCTGTTTGTTACAGCAATGAGAGGGATGAAGCAAATTTGCTGACCACAAAAAGAATGGAAGCAGGGAGCTAAGGTTGCCTTTTCTTCTGCTACAATCAGATACAGTATGTAAAAGGGCATTGTGTGGTGTTTAGGGCAAGTGATAGGGCAACCTATGTTCATTTCACCTATTTTGAATCACTTAAAACTACCCTATTTTGCCTCCATGCATTGGCTGTCATTCTGCTGTCATTGCCTGAGGCTCCTTAGAAGGTTTGGACTTTTACTGCTTCTGAACTTCCTAAGAGCCCAACACAAAGTGAGAGTGCTATTGCAATTCACTTAATGGGCTCCTCATGGACTATCTAGCCAGGCACTCTAAAGCCTAGGAATTGCCTTTGATTGAATGGTCTATAACAGGAGTCTCTAAACCACATCCCGGAGGCCAGATGTGGCCCATGGCAAGCTTCTAACTGGCTCATGGCCAATCTCTAGTTTCCTAAGAACCTCTGACCCAGTTGACCAAACATGACTGGAGCTGTGATCGTGGGTGGGGGAATTGGGGTCCATTTATATGTGTGCTTTATGTTGGTGCTTGCAGAAATCCTGCCAATTTTAGCCCATTTATTCATGAAGTTCTAACTCTAGTCTATTTATTTAAATTTTATATTTAATTTTTTTTTCTGGAACTTGACACTGTGCCAGGTATTTGATGTGACCCTTTGGCCAAAATGTTTAGCAATCCCTGGTCCATAGCTAGCTTCAGTGTATTTCAATCTGTGTGGACTCCTTTTTTACTTTAAAATCCCTGTGGTTCACCAAGATTTTTTTAATATATGAAGTAAGAGTATGACCTCGTAACCCGTCCGTATTATCTAATCTCTGTGTTAATACTGAATGTGCACTTTTGCTTAAGAACATAAGATAAGAAGATACATTCTGTTTAATAAGATCAACATTCACTATGCCTAGTATTGTCTGCAAAATCCCAGTGATCAGCAGGCACTGGGTTATCAGGCAGCTATTGGCCAGTGGTCGAACAATACACTCAGTCTGCCATTCACCAGTCCCCTGTTCTACAATAGCATGTTGCATTAGATATCATTATAATACTTTTATTAAGTAACGGTTTTTTGTTACTTATTAGAAAAAAAAATGGAGAACTTTTAAAGATGGGCTCCCACAAGGAAGTGTCTTGGCCCCACTACATTATAACATCTATACAAGTGACCACCTAATCAGTCCAAACACCAGAGTCTTCACATATGCTGATTATACTGCAATTACTGCCCAAGGTTACAGCTTTGAGGAAATTGAGAAGACAATTAGGATTGCTCTGTAATTACCTACCGGTAATTACCTAGGTAATTTGATAGCAAATACCTGAAACCTAACCCTGGAAAAATACAAACCTGTGCTTTCCATATAAGAAATAGGGAAGAAGTTGAAAATTACCTGGAGAGTGCAACCAATACTTCATTGTGTTAACCCTAGATATTTGGGGGGGGGGGGGACTGATTGAACATTCACCTTTAAGTCTCACTGCCAAGATACAAAACATAAAGTATGTGCTAGGAAAATTATTAGGAAACTGACTAACACCATATGGGGTGCACAACCTGAAACTCTACAGCAACTCTACATTGACCCTTTGGGGGTCAAATGACCCTTTCATTTAGGTTGCCCAAGACCAGGCTGACCATATCTCCTGTCCAGCCAGCTAGCAGTGCAGCAGCACCAAGCTTCGCCCCAGAGCCTCTGGAGCAGCTTCGTGCCTCCCTACCTGCCCACTGCCTCCCACCTACTCTGCAGCACACTGGAGACCCCCTGCAGCTCCAGAGGCCCCACAACTGCGCACACATGCCTGCCTGCCTGCCTGCCTGCCTGAAGTAATTCTTAAAGGGACCCTGCTGTGGGGTGAGGGTAACTGGAGAGGCTTCTCAGCCACACTTTCCTGGGAGTAAGCCCATTGGCTGTGATGAGACTTACTTCTGAGTAGACCTGCATGAGGGATGCTGCCAGCCAGTCAGTAATTTTTTAAAAGGGTAGGGACCCTGCTCGGGGGGAAGGAAGGGGGGAGAATCACTGCAGAAGCTTCTCAGCCACACTTTCCTGAGAGTAAGACCATTGGCTGTGATGAGACTTACTTCCGAGTAGACCTGCCTGTAACAATGAGTAGCTGTAACAATGAA
The DNA here is from genome assembly GCA_030015325.1 of Cryptoblepharus egeriae. Classification (NCBI taxonomy): domain Eukaryota; kingdom Metazoa; phylum Chordata; class Lepidosauria; order Squamata; family Scincidae; genus Cryptoblepharus; species Cryptoblepharus egeriae. The sequence continues at coordinate 55,884,063 of JAREYC010000004.1, read as the reverse complement.
AATACTTGCATATCAGATATTTACATTACGATACATAACAGTAGCAAAATTACAGTTATGAAGTAGCAACAAAAATAATTTTATGTTTGGGGGTTGTCATGCCCCTCACTCTCATCCCCGAGGGACACCTCTAATTCAGAGCCACTATGCCTCCTTTCAGCCATCTCTATCTTGCTGCACCTTTACAAGTAGAAGACACTACGTCAGGTAAGTATAAACAAAACGTTTATGTTGATAGTTGAGGCTTGGGGATCAGGTAGGTAGAGGGCACGGGCAGCACAAACTTAGTTACAGGTGAAAGGGTGTGGGCTTTACAAACAGACAGGTACAACAAACCCTTTAGGCATCACTTCCCTGAGGTGTTACTATACTGGATAAATCCATTTATTAGAATTTATTAGAATTTATTAGAATTTATTGAGCACATTTAAAAGCCTTGAAAATGCCCTAGCTAGAAGCAGGCAGCTCGCTGCCAGACCAGAAACCATCAATAGACTCACCCGAGAGGGATTATAACATCACAAAGCATAAGTCAGCCCAGACTCCTTTGATGTGGTTAAAGTGTGAATGGCCCACTTGACTCCAATAAACTTTCTCCTCGTTCTCTGAGGCAGATATTATGACATCACAATAGCTAACAATGAGCTGTCAGTCAACAGCGGCCGTCGGAGTCTAGCGCTGATAAGCCTAAACAAGCCAAGCATTCAAGGATTATGACGTCACAATAGGGCCCTGAGAGAGTTGTGGTTTTGAGATGATTAGCTTGCTCAAGGTTGCAGGAAGCTTTCTATTGTCCTGAAATGACCCTCCAGCTGTCAAAAGCGCTAGATATAAAATATAAAGAAAACCACTACAAAAACACAAGGAAGAAGACCGGAAAGGGGATGTTGATCATCAGATAAGTCGGAAGAGCTTTTCTGATGCCTTAAGATTATAAAATTAAAATAAAATTTTAATTCCTTTTCCCGTGAGAACGGAAGCCCAGGCAAAGCCCACCTATGCCAGATTCTATACGTGCTTGATAACTATGGAATGTCTCTCATTGTAAAATGTGTAATCATACATCCTGACGCATTTCTTTTGGGGTCTCAGCTCAGGAAACCAGTAAGATAAGATTCTTCCTGTATGAAATTCTCTTGTTATGAACAGAATAATCTCTTTATGTAAAGTTTTGATTACGTGACAGCTCAACTATAAGAACTGTGTCCAATGTGTACAAGGTGCTCAGTCCTTTTAGGAGGCAGTTACTCTGTCCGACTGAAGTCCGGAGCTCTGAATAAAGAGATCTTTGCTTGCATCATCATCACTTGGGTCTTTCCTGCTGGTACCAATCTCATTCCCATTACATTACAAGTCTTAGAAAGGTAGGTTCCCTTCACCCCCCTTTGTCTCTCATACTCTTACTAATGTCCTTTTCTCTGTTCTCCTTTCTCTCAGGTATTCCAACCTCTTTGTCATCCTCTCCCGCTCTCCTCAGCTAAGTACTGTAATGGTCTCAAACAGAGCCAACCAACAGGTAAGTCTCTTCAACTAAATAACTCAGAACTAACTGGCTTTTCTTTCTCTCCCTTTCTTTTTGTAGGAACAGGTAAGGAGAAGGAGGTTGTTGGACAGGGACCAGTGCTGGACCTTCCTCCTCTTTCCTCTTTCCTTTCTCTCTCTCTCCCTCTCCCTCTCCCCCTCCCCCTTCTGCTCTGCTTTATATACACCTACCACTCCCCCTCCCTTTCTGCTCTCCTTTAGGGCTTTTCAGTGGCCCCACTGAGCGGGAAACACTGGGATTGGCTCTGGCTGTAATTGGCCGCCCAGGATATACTCCTGTTCAGCCCGTGCAGTACAAGCGCAACAAGTCCCAATAGGAGTCCAGCCAGTAGACACGGTCCCTCATGGTCGACTCCAGCACCTTGTCCCATGGAGCCCTCTGCTTCACTTGGACTCCTACCATTCCTTCTTCAGAGCCTGAGGCCCCACCACAGGGGTCTCCACAACATGAGGAACTGTATTAAAGGGTCATGGCATTAGGAAGGTTGAGAACCACTGCTCTACAGGCTTCAGCTCTTGCCTTATGCTTCTCTGCAGCAGAATATGCAGCACCAGTCTGCATGTCAAGCATGTTAACATCACTTCCCATGTCAAGCATGTTAACATTACTCTAACTCAGTGATTTTTCAACCAGTGTGCCATGGCACACTGGTGTGCTACAGATAGCCCTCAGGTGTGCCATGGGAATTTAGGGATTGACATTCATTAATAGAAAAATTGGGGGATTTAAAGAGTTTGGTCTGCCTTGTCAATGGTAAAAACAATGGTGTGCCTTGACAGTTTCAATGCCTTGTTAAGTGTGCAGTGAGGTGAAAAAGGTTGAAAATCACTGCGCTAAATGAAGCAATGAGTATTGTTACAGGATGATTAAGACCAACACCAACTGACAAACACTCTCAACTTTTGGGTGCTGCACCCCCAGATATAAGGCAGAAATAGAAAGATACGAATAACAAGCAGAACCCCCCCCAGCACTCTATGTATGGGCACAAGCCCCATCCCCACAACTGTAAACAAGAAAGTGTTTCCTACAGATGACAGAACCAATCCCATCAACTTTGGAAGCTTGGCAAATGGAATTATGACTATAGTTGATAGTAACTTGAAGGAAAAACCAATGATTGGTTATCTCCTTCTGCATGGAACATGGAAAACTTTGAACAGATTACAAACATGGGTGTCACAAGGTAAGAAGAACTTAAAGAACTTATATCAGTTGTAGATACCTCATAGGAGATGGAAACTGAATGTGGGGAATTGCAGAGTTCTGAATATTTACTGACGTACAATAACCCTGACAAACCTTGCACAGTGGAAGACATGACTCTGGCCAATGATAAGGCCATCCATACTGCTATTTTCTGGGCCTCAAAGGTAATATAATCTGTTGATGTTCTGGACATGGAAAATAAATACATTATAATACTTCTTGTTTGGCTCCCTGTGACCAACCTTTGGTTCTACAGATTCTTATACTGAATTCATTCTCACTTCTTGATCTTGCTTCCTGTTGAGCCTTGGTGGAAAATACCTATACCTTCTGGTTATCTTCAGAAGAGCTAGCAAAACACACCCATACCTCTGTTGTGCAACTTTTATCTGCTTTGGCTGCAATCCTAAAGACACTTTCCTGGGAGTAAGACCCATTAAACACAATGGGGTAGACATGGTTTTGATTGTAGTAGACAATCTTTTGAGTAGACATGGTTAGGATTGTACTCTAAGACAGGATGCAGGCACTTGTAAGTCTTCTTTCTAACACCATACATAATTTAAACATGATAATCTCTTATAATTCCTCATTTTCTCCATGAATTAAGATATGTCAATTTTTTTCTGTTTATAAAAAGGCCCCAATAGATTCTGTAACTTCATGATGAATTAAGAATTCCAATTAGTTCTTGTGCTGTCTGGCAACCAGAAACCCTTTGCAAATTCCTTCCTATTTTTATTCAATTAAACTCCTGCATACTCCCTAGGGGAATTTCACCTTCTCAACCAATACATCACATACAAGTATTGATTTGTGCTACAGAAATGTTACCACAATAAGCTTTGTTGGGAACTTAATTTAGTAGTAATTATTTTAGAAGGTCTAAGGCACGATCAACAAACCACATAAACTGGTAGACTTGCAATTATATCAGTTTACACTTGAACCTCAAAACATTACTTGGAAAAAGCATGATTGAAATTAATGGAGCCAATTTCCAATCAATCACTATGAATCAGCAACAGACTGGGATCTGAGCTACCCACAAATCTCAGCTGTTGGTACATGATGCCTCATTCATTTCAATTGTAAGCATACATACATTTGCATATGAATGAGGACCTAGTTTATAGTTTATAGATACAAACCTAACCAACTTCCCAGCAACTTACATTTCCAACTTACCTTTGGAGGTAAGGCCAAGGCAACTCAAATGTAAGGGAACAAAGATTCCCTAATTTGAGGAGGCCTCTGTGGCTGCCCTCCAACTGCAGGATGTTGCACATGCCTCACAGGCACATCTATACCAGCCCTGCAAAGCTGGTTAAGACTGTGCCCTATATCACTTTTATCTAGCTCCTCCTCCCACCCTGTTCGAAAGGGCTGGCCTCCAAGGATATCACTTGCAAGAATTAGCAGAATACCTGGCTTATATAGCTTATATAGCAGAATACCTGGCTTATATGATAGCTTATATAAAGCTATCATATAGCTTTGAGGCTATATAAGCATGGAAGAAAAAATTCAAAAATAATATAAAATAAAATGAAAAATATCATTGACAACTGATGAGGGCAACTAAAGTTGGAACTTTTTAGCTGAATAGCTTCCCTCCATAAATATAGGAGATTGCTGATGTGTTTCCTTTCAACCTGGCTTCAACTGTGCTTTGCTTTTTCTTTTCATTCAGTTAAAAAGTTACATAGCACAAGCCTAACTCCTAGTTAGGCTGATACAAGTCCCCTGGTCAGGCTGGCACAAGTACAAAGATAAAGGCCTGGGAGTGTTGTAAAAATGCTGTAAGGTACTTCTGTGCCATTCCGGGGGTGGGGTGGTGGTTAGACCAGTGCACAGACATGTACTGCTGGCTTCCCCACATTGCTATAAGAACACGGAGATGGGTGAGTTGTGCTGCCTAAATTGGTAAGATTGCCAATGAACCAGTAACACACTGTTACAGTCTTAAAAAAAATAAATCAGACCAATTTTAATATTTAATGTCCCCTAACTGCTCTGTGATTTATTTTCCTGACAGTGTCATTAGAGGTGCCCAACCTCCCTTCACTCTGTAATGACTTCTTTCTCCTAACAGAAAAAGCTTTGAAATCTTCCTCTTTTTTTCTACCCTTGAATTTTTTTCTAGGTGTTACAAGGATGTGGCAAGTTGATCTAATTCAGTATGTGTTTTTTTCTATGAATGGTCCTTCTCATTGGGCTTTAATTAATCTTCTATTGCAGTTCCTTTTGCAACATACCATAAAGCACATTCATGCCACTATGAGAGTCAAGGAAGTTAGTCAACGATGCAAGCCAGTGCTAGCTTCCCTGTGTCACAGCTCAACATGCACTGGTAAGTTTGTGTCACTGGCAAAGGAGTTTTGGGGCAGAGTGAGGATGGGCAGATTGGTGAGGGGGGTTGAACATCGGAGGGGAATAAGGACTGGTCATCGGGGCATAGGTTGGATCCTTCCTGAGCAGCCTAACCTTGAACCAGGATTTTCAGATCTGCACCAGTAGTTTAGCTGTCACAAATCCAAGTATCTCTATTGCAGAGGCTGGGGCATTGCTTGACTCCCGTGATTGGAACACACAAATGGAAGGTTATCAGCTGTTCAGGAGGAACAAAAGTGGCAAAAGAGAAGGCAGAGTAGCATTATATGTCAAGAACGTATATACCTGCTCTGAAATCCAAGAAACTGGTCCGGATATCCCCGGGGAGTCCATTTGGGTAAAGGTTAGGGGGAAAACAAGAAACAAAACATTGTAGTGGGCATCTACTATAGACTGCCAGGCCAAAGAGAAGGACTAGAAGATGTCTTCTTGAAGCAACTGGAAAGGGTTGCAAGGAAATATGAGGTAGTAGTAAAGGGGACGTTTTTTCATTTTCTTGTAAACCGCTTTGTGAACTTTTCAGTTGAAAAGCGGTATATAAATACTGTAGATAGATAGATAGATATCCAGAAATTTGCTGGGAGACAAACTCAGCCAAACATGGAAGCTCCAATAAATTCCTGATGGGCCTGGAAGATAACTTCATGGTCCAGAAAGTGGAGGAAACGACAAGGGGAGGGGCCATCCTTGACCTGATCTTAACTAATGGTGAAGAACTGATTGACCGGGTCAAAATAGTGGGAACTTTAGGGGAAAGCAATCATGAGCTGCTGGAATTTAGAATATTGTGGGAAATAAAAAGAGTGCACAGTTGAAACCTTTATAATGGATTTCAGGAAGGATTTATATCAGATTTCAGGATTTTACCTTGAGTACTGTGTTCAGTTCTGGGCACCTCACTTTAGGAAAGATGCAGCCAAACTGGAGCAAGTCCAGAAGAGAGCGATAGGAATGATCAGTGCACCCTTCCAACTCTATGATTCTATGATTCTAAGGCTGATTTCAACAGGCTTAGAGGAGACATAGGCGGGATCCCATGGGTTGATGAACTAACAGGAAAAGGGGCCCAAGATGGATGGGAGCTCCTTAAGAAGCAGCTTCTACAAGCGCAGACAGAAACAATTCCTAGGAAAAAGACAGATAGAATACACCTCAAAAAACTAGGCTCTACAAGCAACTTGGGGATCAGCTGAAATTAGAGAAAGAGAAGTATAGGCAATGGAAGACTAGAAAGATCACTCGGGAGTAGTGCAGGCAGATAGCCCAGTCCTGTAGGGAGTGGGTCAGGAATGCTAAAGCTCAGTATGAGCTGAGGCTGGCCAGGGGTGTAAAGGATAATAAAAGAGCTTATTTAGATATGCCCAAAGGAACAGGAGGAGAAATGAGAGGGTGGGGCTGCTCCTGGATAAAGATGGACAACAGGTGTCTGGAAACCAAGAGAAGGCGCAGCTGCTCGACTCCTACTTTGCATCTGACTTTTCTTGGAAGGAGGACTGTGCTAATGGGGGTACTGGATCATTGGCTGACGTGAGGGTGTGCTTGCATCCCCCAAAAGATAATGGTGCAGAACAGCAGATTTTATGATTTACAGAGAATTGGTTCAGAACCACTTAACTAGCCTAAACAAATTCAAGTCATTTGGACCGGATGAGCTGCATCCTAGAGTTCTTAAGAAACTTGCAGATGTCCTTGCAAAGCCTCTGTCAATCATCTTTGAGAAATCCTTGAAAAGTGGAGAAGTGCCACTGGACTGGAAGAGGGCATATGTAGTCACAATTTTTAAGAAGGGAAAAAAGAAGACCTGGGAAATTATAGACCAGCCAGTTTGACTTCAGTCCTGAGGAAGATATTAGAACAAATCGTAAAACACACAATTTGTGCACATCTAGACAAGTACTCGGTGATCAAAACAACCCAGCCTGGATTTACCAAGAATAAATCTTGCCAGACAAATCTGATCTCTGTTTTTGATCAGGTTACGAGGTTACTGGATAGTGGCAATGCTGCAGATGTCATTTATCTTGACTTCAGCAAAGCATTTGACAAGGTCACACATAATATCTTAATTGGGAAGTTGGAAAAATATGGGCTAGATGAGGCAATTGATAGGTGGATCTGCAATTGGCTCGATGGCTGCATTCAAAGGGTTTTAGTAAATGGTTCTGCGTCAACCTGGAGATCGGTTTCAAGTGGGGTGCCCCAGGGCTCTGTCTTGGGCTGAGTCCTCTTTAATATTTTCATCTTGGGCTGAGTCCTCTTTAATATTTTCATTGGAGGAAGGGATACAGGAGAGCCTGATCAAATTTGACTCCAAGCTGGGAGGAGTAGCAAACACAACAGAAGACAGGAGAAATGTTCTGGAGGATCTGGAAAACTGGAATCCTGGGCTGTAAGAAATAGAATGAACTTCAACAGGGAGAAGTGCACGGTTCTGCACTTAGGCAGTAAGAGCAAAAAACACAGGTATAAAATGGGGGATACTTGGCTTGGCAGCACAACATGTGAGCAGGACCTTGGAGTCGCCGTGAATCACAAGCTGAACATGAGTCAGCAGTGTGATGTATCTGCAAAGAAGGCAAATGCCATTTTAGGCTGCATTTAGAGGACTGTAGCTTCCAAGTCACGAGAAGTTCTTTTTCCTCTTTATTCTGCATTGGTCAGGCCTCATCTTGAGTACTGTGTTCAGTTCTGGGCACTTCACTTTAAGAAAGATGCAGCCAAACTGGAGCAAGTCCAGAGGAGAGCAACAAGAATGATCAGTGGGATGGAAGGGAAGCCCTACAAGGAAAGGTTGGGGGAACTTGGGATGTTCAGCCTGGAGAAGAGGCGGCTGTGGGGAGACATGATTGCCCTCTTCAGATACCTGAAGGGCTGGCATAGGGAGGAATGGGCTCATTTGTTCTTAACTGCCTCTGAAAGCAGAACTAGAACCAATGGTAGAAACTGCAAGAAAGGAGATTCCGGTTGAAAATCAGGAAAAAATTCCTGACGGTGAAGGCAATTAGGCAGTGGAGCAGATTGCCAAGGGAGGTGGTGGACTCTCTCTCACTGGGGATCTTCAAGCAGAGGCTCGACGAGCACCTGTCGGGGATGCTCTAGGAGGATTTCCTGCTGCAGGCAGGGGGTTGGACTAGATGACCTACTAGATCCCTTCCAACTCCATGACTCTATGATTCTAATCCCATCATATTATATACTGTTGGATGTATAATTTGCAGCAGGATGCAGTGGAAAAAACCACTTTGAAATATTTTTATTTTATTAGAATGTGTGGCTCAAAAACCAGTGGATGCAGGGCAATGTCACGTAACCATGCCCAACTTCTAGGTGACCCTGGCTTCCTGCACCGGGTGATGCGAACCCTAGTGACCCCCCACCACGAAGCAGCATGTTTCCCTCATGCATTCTGATGGAAACATGGTGCTAGCTGGAGTCAGACATGCTATTCATCACAGAGACATGGCTGCTCTTGGAATGAAAGTATATTTGTTGCTGCTGCCACTTTTGATAAAGAAGGCCCATCACCAGCAGCACCACATTTGACATTGCTCAAATATGGCTTCTAACAAATTGAGTAGGATTTGTCCTCTTTTTAACAGCAACCCCCACATCTTGGAAAAGACATATATTGAGTGAATAGGAGGTCAGTATTAGTCTGCACTCATACAGAGACATTTCTGTGCTTGCCTACAAATATTTGCTGTATTGTTGTGGGTTAGACTGTTGGTGTTTTCAGTGGATTTTTTTTCAGACTGCTACCTTGCTTTTCAGTACTTTACCTTTAAGGTCCATTTTTGGACTGGCAGTGCATTCTGGATAGCAAGTCACATAAATCAGAACAATAAATAATCTGTGTTATGAGTCACAGTCTTCGTAGTAACATGCTTAAAATAAACGAAGCACTTCAAAGCACTTCAAAGAAGCCTTAAAAGAAGGAAATCCCAGCCTGGGGGTGCACAGTCCAAGTATCTTTGGGACACAAAGGAGAAGAGGATAAGGCTGACAAGAGAGATTAGAATAGGCAGTAGTCTCAGCAATGCTGGCAAAGTTTGGCTGCACACAAACCCCAGAAAAAGCTTCAGGGCAGGTCTCAGTGTAAACAGAAGTCCAGGCATAAAAAGCAGTGCTTTATGGTTTAATGATTGTCCTTGCTTGATGAGAGACAGCACATTTTAGCACATTTTAAATTTCCATCTTCATTTTCTTGAATTAAACACAATGAATGGATTGCAGCATTTGGGTGGTTCACTTCCCTCCCTCCTTTGTCAGGACAGTGCTACAGAAATGTTTGAAACTTCTTTTTTTCTGCTTAATCTGTAAATCAGATTAGCCTACTCTGGAGGAAGCACAGATATACCATGTGGTCTTATCAGCAGTTTTCTGCAAAGAGAAGACAACACATGGAGATATCCTGGTTTTTTTGCTCCCAGTATAGACACCGTGTATTCGCTCTTGTGGAAAACACAAACTAACCAGAGAATATGAGTGTGAATGGATGCACAAGATGGTGTAGTATATGACAATGCAATCCTAACCCCTGATTAGGCCAGCACAAGTCCCCATATTGGCCTGGGTATGTTGCAAAAGTGCCGTTAAGTACTGCATCTGGGAGGGTGGGCCAGTGTACAGACAAGCATTGGCTTCCCACATCACTGGGTGAATTGGGTGAATAGTGCTGGTCTAAATTGGTTAGGATTGCACATTCCATTAGTGAGTTCACTAAGGCTGAAATCCTAACTTCAAGTTAAGCTGGCGTAAGCCCCAGAACAAGTCCCGTGCTGGCCTCAGGGTGTCACAAAAGTGCTTTAAGTGCTGTAACCCACTTCTGGGGGAAGGGGTTGGCCGGTGCACAGACATGCACTTGCTTCCCTACATCACTATGGGAAAGGGAAACCAAAGAATTGTGCTAGCCTAGATTAGGATTGCACACTGGGTCACCTACTCACTCCAGGTGGAGAAAGGGAGTGACTTCAGAGGAGGCTGCTGTCCAGTGCTGCCAGTGTTGTTCTTTGTGAGACTCTGTGTGGGGATTGTTTCTTCTTTCTATTTGGAAGGCCTGCCTGGAATAGAGACTCGTGCAGTCATATGGGAAGGGGGATTTTCTGAGACCAGGCTCTTACAGTCTATTTTTAAAAAAATAAGAATAGAAATGGGTTGTGTTTAAGAGCGAGGTGTGCTTCTTATTTTAGCAAAAGTTGTGCCAGCCATCAGAAGTTTAGGAAACACTGTTCTAGGCATACAGTTTCTGTAACAACATGCACTACCTAGTTCATCTCAGGAGAAAAATGGAAAGCATGCTTGTTGCTGTCACACCAAATTGCTTTCCTGACATTGACTTAACTGTTTAAAGAGATATTTTCAAGTCTCACTGCCCAGGAAGTTACAGACTGCTTATAGTTTCTCAGGCAGAACTTAGAAACAAGACCATGTTACTAACCCCTTCCAGGTACCAAGGGAGGAGCGGTTTCATTCTACCTTTTCAGATTCTTCAACATGTTGGAAACTTTCCAGAGAACAACCAAATACTGTCATGTGATTGCAGTCATATCTTTACTTACTGATGAGAGCAAAATACCTAGATATTTTGAAAACCCTTTCAGAAAGTGCACTGAAGCCTTTTAGACATGCAGTATGAGTATGGAGAGGCAAACTAGTGGCTCAGGATTCAGATAAGTTTCCCACAGCAATTGCATGTGGTCCCTGCTGGGACTGTGTACTTTTAATAATTGTGTCATAAGAAGTGTGCACCCAGGAAGGGGTGAGTTTGCGCTGGCCAAGCTTGGCATTCTGGGCAGGGGTGAGTGGGTGGGTGGCAGGCAAAGAGTGGGAGGCAAGGCCAGGATCCTAACCTCATTCCTGGGCAGCCTGAGCCAGCCCTGGGTTGCTTGGATTTATGCCACCGCTTGAATTGGTACAGATCCAATGAGCTCCATTGGGCCTGCAGTGGCTCTCCCTGGCATAAGAAGGAAGGCCTAGGATTTGACGGACAACAACTGCTGACAAACCCACTCCCTAAGGAAGGAAGATCAAAACCTGATCTTCCTTCCTTAGTCTCTGTTACTGCTCTATTCTGCTATCTCGCCATCCGTTCCTGCCTCCCCAATGTCTTGCCTGCCTCAGTATGCCTCCAGCATTCCTCCTCTGGGTGCAGGAAGCTCTGCCTTTCCCAGCCTTTTAAGACCACTGTAATGCCGTCACTGTCTGTGGTTCTCTGGTGTACATAGAATTAGGTAGGAAATGATCTAGTCTCACCTGACACAGAGATATGGAAGAATTATCAACCCCCAACAAAGACTGATAGAAAGGAGTAAACAACAGAACAGTCCATCATGCAGAGATAATGTGGACACCATTTGCTTGAAATCATCTGTGCCTTCAGTAATTGAATTAATTTGCTTATTAATTAGTTTGCATATTGCAGAAGCATCAATATAAATGTGTTTTTAAGCAGTGCCTGTGGGTGCATGGGTGATGGGGTATAGGGCAGTCAGGTAAGTAAGGAGGGGTTCTCTGAGGGGGGGGGACTGGGTGGCAGGGTGCGTGGGGCAGGGTGCGTGGGCAGCCAATTAGGTAAGTGGGGAGGGTTTCTGGGTGGGAGGGAGAAGACTTCTCTCTACCTGGAGGAGAAGACTATAGGAAGCAGCAGAGGAAGGCAGGTGGTGATGCAGTAGCAGCTCCTGGAGGAGTGAGGCTGTGCTGCCAGCTGGGCGGATGGTGGGCAAGACAGGCAGCAGCTCCCAGAGGAGTGGAGCAGCAACGGAGTGTTAACTCTGGTGGGGGGAGGAGCTTCCTCCTGGGCCTGCTTCTCTCCTTTCCTACCCTGGGAAGTTCCAGAGCAGCATGCATCCACACGCAATTTCTAAAATGGCTGCTGGCATGCCCACTTCTCCGGGGGCGGCTGTGGTGGTGGCAGGGGGGTGGCAGGTGGAGGTGCCCATGCAAAAAACATCCCTTGCTACACCTTTGTTACGCCACTGATCTGGGCGGACAGCAGATGAGCCTCGACTGTACTCGCTCAGACCTGAAAGGTGTGTGGGGGGTGGATAGGGAACAAGTGCATGAAGCTTGGATGGAATGGCTTGGACTGAGTGGGCAGATGTGCTGAGGATGCACACCATGCTTGGTTTCAGAATAGAGTCATATTCCACCCTCCCCACCGCTGTACGCTCAGCAACATACTCTGAACTGCCCAGCACTGGTGCCTATTTGTCTGGATTCAGCATCAGTAAGATGGAACTGGGGTAGGTTCAGGGAAGCTTTGCTCTCCCAGATCCCTAACTGTGTTGAACCTTCCGAGCCAAAATGTAGTCTCTCAACTTGGCCAGTAAAAGCTTAAGAAACCCCACTGTGGGGTGTGGGTCTTTCCCTGGGACAAAATCCCTTTCCCCCAAGGAGACCTCTAGCTGCTTCACAGCACCTACTGGGTACAGATGTAGCCATTTTGGCACTGCTGCTCCCGCATCACCGAAAAGCTTAGGATTAGATTGTGAATCTTGCAGGCAACACAAGTAACAAAGCCTGATAAAAAAGTTGACAAATCCTTCAATGACTGAGAATAAAATATCTTCATAAAAAGGACTTTTAAGGTTAGTGGAGACTGATTGGAAGTGGTCAGGCATAAGTGAATTGTGCACTCGTGGTGAACAAATGTGCTGAATTTTTGATAAGGTGTATAAATAATTAGTAACATACATGTGCATTTGCAGTTTCTTTTTTCTTTCTGTCACCAATCTACCAGTCCCATTTTCCTTACCTGCTCTCTTAGCTGCCTGAGGCTCTCCTCTCTCCCTCACAGACACACAAATGCACATTTCAAATTCATGTCAGTTGCACAGGACTTTCACAGGTAACTAGCACACTCCCTCTCAATGGGTTGACATTTGGATGAGGGACTCTGCCCATGTTATTGAGACATTTACAGACACACCACAGCTGCATTCTGCAATATTTGCATTTTGGATCTGGCTGTGTTAAAGCATTAAGTCTTAAAGTAACACAAACTACCTATGTATATAAAAAAGTCACTCGCTGACTGACTGACTCATCAATGCCCTGCCAAAACTGCCAGGCCTAGAAGCGTGAAATTTGGGGTGGGTGTTCCTTCCATGATGGAGGGGTGCACTAAGAACTGGTTTTTGGAAATTCCAACCAGAAGGGGGTGAAAAGGGGTGCAACACGTTTTCCTCCCTATAATTTACACTGAAGAATTGATGACTCATCAACATTCTGCCCCAACCCCTGGACCCAGAGCATGAAATTCGGGAAGGGTGTTCCTTCTGTCACCTGAACACCTACCAAGAACTGATGTGGAGAAATTTAACCCTTAAGGGGTTGAAAAGGGGTAAAAGGTGTTTTTGTCCTATACTTAACATGGAAGACTGAATAACATCCAGCCAATTTGGTGCTTGGTGCCTGGTGCACTGTGGGGACGTTGTTCGGAGAAAGAGGATGCGCTGGGGAGGATGCTGCACATGGGAGGTTGATGCGCATAGGGGATTTTGCGCATAGTGGGTTGATGCGCATGGGGAGATGTTGCTCATGGAGGATGTTGCGCGTGGGGGAAGTTGCACATGCGGGTTTATGCACATAGGGAGATGTTGCGCATGGGGAATGTTGCGCAGGGGGGGTTGATGCGCATGTGGAGATGATGCGCATGGGGGTCTGGTGCGCATGGGGAATGTTGCGCATGGTGTATGTTGCACATGGGGATGTTGCGCATGGAGGACTGATGTGCATGGGGGATGTTGCACATGGGGGTTGATGCACATGGGGGTTGATACACATGGGGAAGTTGTGCATGGGGGAAGTTGCGCATGGGGGTTGATGCACATGTGGAGATGATGCACATGTGGAGATGATGCGCATGGGGACTGATGAGCATGGAGGACTGATGCGTATGGGGGAATGATGCGCATGGAGGAATGTTGCACATGTGTGTTGATGCGCATGGGGGAAGTTATGCATGGGGGACTGATGCGCGATGGGATTGTTGCACATGGGGTTGATGCGCATAGGGGTTGATGCACATGGGGGGATGTTGTGCATGGAGAATGATGCTCATGGGGGAATGATGCGCATGGGGGACTGATGTGCATGGGAGGAAGTTGTGCATGGGGGGAAATTCCTATTGCAATCCAGAGTTAATTGTTCTTACATCAGAGCAAGGACTCCCCGTAGTTACTCTGGATTGCACCCTGAGCTGAATAAACGTATTGGTAGAGTGGCTACCATGTTTTCCAGACTTACAAAGAGAGTATGGCTTAATAAGAAGCTAACGTACAAAGGAATGTTCAAACATCCAGGTCTATAGAGCTTGCGTCCTGAGCACACTCTTGTACTGCAGCAAGTCTTGGACCCTTTATGCATGGCAGGAGAGAAAGCTGAACACTTTCCATATGCGCTGTCTCTGACGTATTCTTGACATCACCTGGCATGACAAAGTCTAAAATGATGCAGTCTTGGAATGTGCTGGAATCTCTAGCATGTACACACTTCTGAAACAGCAACGTCTACACTAGCTTGGGCATGTCATGAGTATGGCTGAAGGTCTGATTCAGAAAGATCTCCTATATGGAGAATTAGTGCAGGGAAAGTGCCCTAGAGGGACATCACATATGCGATATAAGGACATCTGCAAGAGAGATCTAAAGGCCTTGGGAATGGACATCAACAGCTGGGAAAACTTGACCTCTGATCGTTCAGCTTGGAGGCAAAAGATGCAGCATGGCCTTCTCCAACTCGAAAAGACACTTGTTAGGCAGGCTGAAGCAAAGAGACAGACCTGGAAATCTGGGGGTTGGGCAGGGGACAGAATTTATCTGTCCTCAATGTGGAAGGAATTGGCCTCTTTAGTCACACCAGATGCTGTTTTAGGACCTTCAATCAGAGCATGATACCATAGTCTTTCAAGACAGGGTTGCCAGACCTCCGGAGGTTTCCTCCAAAATGCCCCTTTGTCCAGGACGAATGAGAGCCCCTTTGGACTCTGGAATTCGGGCAGCTTGTGCTGGCCCTTTAAATTTTTTAAAACATTTGCGCGCGCAGCTGTAGCTGTGCGCACACTATGGGCAGCCCCATAGACTTCTGGCTGGCTCGCACTGCCCATTCTGGCTCTGGCTTCCTCCGGCACGCGCGCCACTCAGAGAGCGCGGGGGCCTCCCCCAGGCCAATCCTATGCATGCCTACTCAAAAGTAAGCCCCATTAGAGACAAAGGGGCTTACTCCCAGATAAACTGAGGAGCCAATCCTATGCATGCCTACTCAAAAGTAAGCCCCATTAGAGACAAAGGGCTTACTCCCAGATAAACTGAGGAGCCAATCCTATGCATGCCTACTCAAAAGTAAGCCCCATTAGAGACAAAGGGCTTACTCCCAGGTAAACTGAGGGGCTAATTCTATGCATGACTACTCAAAGGTAAGCCCATTAGAGACAAAGGGGCTTACTCCAGGTAATCTGTGGTAGGATTGCCATCTGAGGGGCCAATCCTATGCATGCTGCACCTCTGCAGAACAGGTGAGCTTGTGTTTGTGTGTGTCTGTGTGCAACAATGCATGGGGTGTTTGTGTGTTTATGAGAGAGTGCATGGTGTGTGTCAGTGCATGTCACTGACATGCCTTGTATTGCTGCAAATTGCTTTGAGGGCGTCTTACATGTCTGGGTCAGAATCCTGTATATTAAAAGGTTTTCAATTTCAAAAGTGTTGAAATTAAGTACAGGTAACCAATACAAGTATTTTTGCTTCATTTTAACATGTCCTACATTTTGTCCTACATTTTTGGGGTGTCCTACAAATTTTTTAAGTGGTTAGGAATTTTATTAGGAATTTTGGCTTAGACAGAGAGGAATTGGGGCCTTTAATCAGGAATTTTGGGGTTGCCATTCAGGAATTTCCAGTTTGGCGTCTGGTAACCCTGTTTCGAGACTGAAGGATCCCAATGATGAAGGTGGGTTTGCCTATCCGCAAGTAAAGCCGTGATATGCAAATCTGGAGCTTTTTTAGTTTTTGGCTAGGAAGGTGCTAACTTTGGCTAGGAAGGTGCTAGCTCAAAACGGATTGCTGTATTGGACTCTGCTCTCCAAGATGAATCTGACAACCTTCCCTGCTGGGTACATCATCCAATGCGGGCCATACTTCCCATATCCTCTGGCGACACCAGTGTATATGAGTGATTTAGCTTTCATTTTGTCATGTCCTACATTTTTCTTGTATGTCCTACGTTTTGGAAGTCAGTGTCCTCTTTTGTTGTTATGGCATATGGTCACAACATTTGTTTCCTTATCTTGGGTCTGCACTGTGGCCGAATAGGCTCTAGAAAATTGGATAGAGTTGGGCCCTTAGCTACAGAACTTTCTCCTGGAGAATGTTGGATAAACACCTTCCTTTTTGAATTCTGGCACCAGTTCAAGACTTTTCTAATCTGTTCAGCTGTTGGCTTATATGCTTGTCTTATCTGTTGTCCTTTTTTGATGCTGTTAGTAAGATGAGCATCTGTATGATTGAAATTGCTGAGAACATTGAGTGTTTTATATTTTAAACTGTTTTAATTGGTGTTTTGGCAGTCTTTTGTGATAGGGGACCATTGCAGGACAGAAATCTTAACAAGTAGAGAAATAAATATAAACACATTATATTTTGCCCATAGAACTTGAAGAATATGAATAAAAGTAATCTTGATCTGGTAGAAACCTTTTGAAATAAACCACACATCCCACACAGTGTAAGATGTCCTTAAATCTTTTGCAGAATGGGCACTTTAAAATATCCATTCAATTAAAAATGCATTGCAAAAGCTTCTTGCTTAAGAAGAATCCTTTTTTAAATCCTAGAGAGTTTCCCTCAGTTCATTGCAGTTGTTCCATAATTATAGGCATTAATGATAGTATGTCAAGTTAAACCTGACCTGACATAGTATGGAGAGCTTGATGTAACTCAGTGTGACATGAAGGTTAAAATCTTGAAAACAAGTACAGGTTTGTTTTTCCTCACTGTGGCTGAAATATGTGGAACCAGAAACAGAGGGTGATATGGGGAAAAAATAGATTGCAAAAAAAAAGTAGCATAAAAAGCGAGAGCATTGAAACTGCATGTTTCTCAGCATCCTTTCATGTGAATACAAGTAACTGTAGGGCTAATTTCTACAATTTCCTATACTTATAGCACAATCATATGCAGCTTTTCTGAGAGAAAAGTCTCATTGAATTCAATGTGTAAAGCACTACAGCCTGATAGCCTAATTCTAATCCCCAATGATGCAGAGGGCAGGGGGAGGGTGGGACAGTGGGGAGGGATATATTCTGGGGCAGGGGGATAGGTGGCAGGCATTTCTTGGCAGGCAGGGAACAGGAGGTGGGGCCAGGATCCAGTACTGGTGCATATGTACCCCCCTTGCCAAGACATTTTGGGGTACTTGAAAAATAATTGAATAGTTCAAGGTGGGAAAAGACAGTTCTGCATTAGAATGAAGCTCTGTATCGTGGAGCTCAGGTTTAGCTCAGTATAGAAGGGTTTAAAAAGCAGCACCAGCCTCAATTCCTTCTTCTATGCAATGATTAAAGTACAGACACTCTGTCCTCCATTCTATATGGTCACCCTGGTTAGGACCAAAGGGGCATGATGCCCCTTAAACAAGAGCATCACATCTGGTGGAAGTCATTGCTGCCAAGATCCATCACCACCCTGTATCTGATCAGCCCATGCCACCCAAATTCCCGGCTGTATTCATGGCTGATCTGTGGGGCAAAATGCTAGTGTATGGCCACACAGCCTGTGCACCAGTAGCTGAGCTCCACAGATGAGGTGGCTGAAATGGCGAACCCCATATCTTGTGGATAGGGTTGTGCCCTTAGATGCTTTTTCTTTTTAAAGCAATCTGCTGTGGCCACCATCTCTGATTTCCTAAAAATCATGGACTTGGCACTTGTTCATGGTGAATGAACAAAGATTCCCTTACTCCATGAGTGTCCCCCAACTGCAGGATGTGAAGCACATGATCCACTAGTACAGCTATGCCAGTACTCAAAAATGGGTTAAGATTGTGCCTTGGGTTTCCTAAGGGTGCCACTTTTTTCTGTGTCTTTAATGGCAGTCTGCCCTGCTGAAACTGAGAAGCTTTTTCCAGTAGTGTTATCTCTTTGCAATAAAAAAGACTTTCAGCACAATCCTAACTATGTCTATTCAAAAGTAAGTCCCATTGTGTTTAATGGGTCTTACTCCCAAGAAAGTGTATTTAGGATTTCAGCCTTCATAGGCTTATTTTATCCTCCTTTAGCCTTACTTTATCCTTTCTTCATCAGCTTACTTTATCCTCCTGTCGGAGATGGTCTAGGAGGATTTCCTGCTATAGGCAGGAGGTTGGACTAGATGACCTACTGGGTACCTTCCAACTCTATGATTCTATGTCAGGCTGTAGTTCAAGGCACAATAATCAAGCAAATTAATTGGAAAGTGTACAAAAGCCTTTAGATTCTCAGAGATCTGCAGCAGGTGAAAAAATGTCTTTCACTATTCTTTTTTATGACAAATCATTGATTAAATCTGACACTGCAATAAGTGGAGGTTAACTGAATAAAAGAAAGCTATGTGCTTATTTTTAAACACTGCACATAATTTCTCATTGTCAGTCAGATTGGTGTCTTTTGTCTGTAAACTGCACCAAGTGTTTTGAAAAGGCCACGGTTTGGTGCATGCCTTGAGGAGGATGTTTTGCTGGTGAAGGACATTTGTGATGATCAGAGGCATATAAAGGACAATTTTTTTCCATTATCACTCAAGCAGACAAGATTACAAGTTAAATTGATCTCCTCTGATGTGGAGATGACTTGGCAAGCAATATAGTAGTGGAGAATCAAAGGGCAGGTTTACTTAGATTTGAACCTTCATAACACAAACATCTAGGTGTGGCCACCTGCATCGACTGATGTCCAACTTGTTGATCAGAGTTTAGTATTTTTGTTTGTCAGTATAACATCTCATAACTTGCTCTTCTGTTGAAAACCAATGGTCAAGGCAGCTTTTTTCAGAGTAGTATTCAGAGCCTCCAGAATTCTGAGGTAGCAGTATATTGTTAATGCATATATTGATTTGTCAGTAAAGGTTGCTGAAGGCAACACAATGCAATATGACTTCAGCATGTGTTCGGTTTGTTTTCAATGCAAAATATAGGACAGCTTTGACCATCTTGTCCAGTTGGCGAAAGTGAGGTAATGAAATCATGAAAATTGCAAAAGTGAGGTCATGAAAAGTGAGGTTTAATGCATTATGTTCCTGGTGCACCATTCTGATCTGAACATTCACACTGAGGGGGTGATAGAACAATAGAACTACCCTTAATTACAGAGCTGTGTAGTATTAGAATCATAGGACATGGAGTAGTTTGTATGTTTTACACCCATACACACCTCCATGTGAATATATAGAATCATAGAATGATAGTGTTAAAAGGGATGGGTATCTTTGAGTCTACCTTCCTGCCAGTGGAGGCTGTAGGTCAGATATAGTGCTGGGGGAAGGTGTATTGTATAATGGGTGATCAATTGTATAGTTCAAATCAGCCCTATTGTCATGTTCTAGAGTTTGCCAGTGTTGAGTACAATGCCTCTCAGCCTTGGCAAGAGGGTAGCTGGCTACTTGTAACTGTTAGCAATCTAAGGGCAAAATCCAGAGTAACTATGGGGAGTCCTTGCTCCAGTGTAAAAACAACTTACTCTGGATTCCAATATGAATTTCCTATAGGTTTTCACTAGGTGGTAACTACGGGTAGTGTAGTCTCTTACGTGCTCATAACGTCTCTAATGTGCTCCCGTAGTTACTCTGGATTTGGGGGTAAGTCTGGATTCTGAACCTCTGTTCCCATGCAAAATGACCACAGCATGCAAAGATATATGAGATTTAATAAGACAGTAGGGTTACACAGATGGTCATAATTCAAAGATGCAAGGGTGCAGGGGAAAAAACTGGAATGAAATACAGCAGAATTTGAAATAACAAAGATTACCTTCTTAGGCTAGGTACCAGAATTCTCCTCCTCAAAATCTGGACAGGACCTTGTGTCCCATTTGCCAATATGCGAACACAATCCTCAAAAATCAGATTGTCCCTGATTTTTAGGACATATGGCAACCCTACCTTGGGCTCAATTCCCTGTCTAATCTTTAGTCCAAATCATCACCTTGGGCCATGTGCCTAGGGACTACGTCTTATTATGGTATCATGCTACTCTGGAGATTCACATTGTTCAGAGAGACCGGACCTCCCACCTTGGGAGTGGGGAATATACCTGTATTCTAATGCAGGGGTCTCCACACCCTGGCCCCAGGGCCAAATATGCTCCTGGCAAGGCCCCTTGATCTGGCCCTTGAGCAAGTCTTGTAATCTATTCCAATATATTCTTAGATGTAAATTTATGTAAATGTATTCAAATTTGAAATGTAAATTACTTTTCTGGCTTCCTGACACAATGTCAAAGAGTTGATGTGGCCCTCATGACAAAAACTTTGGAGGCCCCTGTTCCAATGTATTCCAATGTGCTTATAAATGATGTAATTAACCAGATAGCGGACTCCTCACTGGTTGTTTTGAATCAACCAATCTGCTGACTTTTTGCAGAGGCTAGCCTATAATTTAACCCCTTTTTGTTTCTTGAGATGCTTGCCTGCATCCCAGCCTCTGGCTCCTTCAGAGACAGTATGTAATTTAACATCTTTTGTTTACAGAGACTGCATCTTAGCTATGGCCTATTTGGCTGTAATTTCAAATTCCTTTTTGCCTCATTTGAAGCCCCATAGTGGCTCATATTATGAATATTACGACACCCATGTCTGTCAAAACCACTTCTACCAGACTTCGAATGACTGTACTTACAGTTCAGTCAAGGCATTCTGACTTATGTGTACAAGGAAACAGGAAGATAAGAGATTATCAGAGTGAAACAGCCTACTCCTATCCACCCTGTGCCAAAATGGTTGCCACTTTATCTTATAGATATGGGGCAGTTGCTAGAGATCACTGCAGAAAAAAAGCTTTCTCCCTTATTCTGGGTGACAGCACTGTGGCTCCAGTGGGTCTTCTCGGATCTGTGTCTGCTATTGAGTGGTTGCAGACTCAAGGAAGCCCCTGTCATAATTTTGTTATCCTCATTAGCCACTCACAAACAGTTACCTAAAAATGAGGGCATAGACCACATATAATCAAAGGCCATATTTTGGTTCATGCTTCTTAATAACATCACCACTCTCTCTTATGAGATGGCCACACAGGGACATGATGACTGTTGCAGCCACATTACTGAATGTGTCACAAAGCAGGATTACATCAACACTGAAATGGGCAAGAAGAAAAGATGAACAAGACATGGTGAAATTCATACAAACGGTAGCTGCAGCTACCTGTAGAAGGGCAAGTAGCCACAGGCAAAATACATTATTTGCTTGGTGTAAGGAACATATTGTTTGGGACTGAGTCTCATGAACAAACCTGACAATATTGATGATTGTCACAAGAGATGACTGCTGATCTCCTAGCACCAGTTTTGTTCCAAGTATTATAGAATGTAGTTCAATAGTATAAAATATTGGAGTAATTTTGGCATGTCCTTTGGATTCCTTAGAACTAAAGAACTTAGAACACCTGCTAACTGAGCAAGAGGCACTCTTTCAAGTGGGTGCTCCTCTTTTATTTAGCAGGGGGAGAGTAACTGGTCCTACACACCCCAGCAATGTCTGTTCTAGTGGCTTCTGCTGGTGTTTTTTGCATTTTAGATTGTGAGCCCTTTTGGGACAGGGACCCAGTAGCTTTTAATTAGCTATTATTATTCTTCCATTTTCTTGTAAACCGCTTTGTGAACTTTTTTAGTTGAAAAGCGGTATATAAATACCGTAGATATAGATATAGATATAAAGCAGATTGTGAAGAGCTCCAAAAATAATCTCTCCATATTGGGTGAATGGACAACCAAATGGCAAATGGCACAATCCTAACCAATTTAGACTGGCACAAGTCACCCACTGCCTGTTCCTGTGGTGGTGTGGGGAGGCCAGTTCATGTCTGTGCAGTGGCCTGCACCTCCCTCCCAGAGAGAGGGAAAGCACATTTGCAACACTCTCAGCCAGCACAGGACTTGTGCAAGGATTTAGGCTGGCCTAACTAAGGATTAGAAATGCAGCCTCAATGTTGACAAATGTACATATACAAGTATATTGGGGCAAAATATCCCATATGCACTTATACACTGATGGATTCTGATCTGTCAGTGATTTACAAAGAAATAGATCTTGATCTTAATGGTAGTGGAATGAAGACACTGACCCAATGTGCAACTGTGCTGAAGAAAGCAAATTCCATTCTAAATTAAATTAAAAAGGGATAAAGAGAGACCTCATCCCCCACTTATTGGACGGGTTAGGGACTGGAGCACCATCCAAAAGTGCACTTCAAAAGTGGAAGGCAGTCTTTTTCAGCTTTTCAGCCAGTCTTTTTCAGCACAATGGCCTCCAAAAAAGACATAAATATCACTTTCAAAAGCCTAAATAAAAAAGAGCCAAAATACATAGCAAATTACAGCAAAATGAACAAAGGCATGTGCAGGGTGACCAGATGCCAAACCCAAAATTCCTGAACCCCAAGGCCAAAATTCCTAATCCCAGGCCAAAATTCCTACCTGCTGAAAAAAAATGCCAAAAAATGTAATTTTTTGTTTTTCTTTTTCTGTTTTTTAACCATAACGTTTGATAGGAAGGAGATAGCTCAAAACTGATTTTTGCATTGGATTCTGCTCTTCAATACGAATCCAACAACATATGGCATGATGGGGTGCTGTGCACTATCACAAAGTTACAAAATGAAGCCAAAATGTAGGACAGTGAAGCCAAAATGTAGGACACCCGGACAGGAGGCTAAAAATCCGGACAAATCCGGGTTTTCCCAGTCATCTGGTCACCCTGGGCATGTGTGAGTAATGAATATCTTATGTATTTGAATAATGGTTATTTATTGAAGAAAATCATAAAATAATGCCAAGAACAATGTTACATGCAAAACAACATCAGGGGAGAGGATTTTAGGCTTTAGACCAGCAAAGAGGTTGAAAGACTGAAACAAATGTAGAATGAACACGTTCTGGACCTAATTGAAAAAGGTTGAAAGAGCAGAACTGTCAGAAAACAAACTTTCAGAAAGTGAGGGATGTGTGTATTAGCCCATATAAATGTATGATGTGGCCATATTGGAAAACTGTCCAGTTGTGCTTCCCTCTCCCCAAGCTCACACAGCTAGAAAGGTGCGAAATAAGGCAATCAAAATTATCAAACGGTTAGGACATCTATTAAGTAAAGGTACAATATTTGGGGCTGTGATAAGGGTTGGGAGACACAAGTGGACTACAACCGGCTGTGTACTCAAAATCCCAGCCTGCCCGAGTGGGGGAAGGACAGCAGTGAAGCCCAGGCTCTCCGATCACTGGAGAGAGGAAGGGAGGGACACTTGGAGGAGATAAAAGGGGGAAAAGGGTGGGAAAAGTTAGAATCCACCATGGAAAGGAGGTGAGAGGTTCTGAGTAGAGTGCTGGTCTTGGGGAAGCCTGCAAGAGAAAGAAAGAGAATTAGAGACTCATTTGCACTTACCTGGATGAGTATATAGATGTTGACTCCCCTGTTTGCTATACCTGTTTGAAGAGCCTGTGAGCTCAGTTGCACTTTTTGCACCTGTAACCAAGAGAGTAATCTGTGAGAAACCAATACACATATGAACTGCCTCTGGAAGTAAAGAAAACCTCTGTTACTTACCTCTGTGTGTCTCCTCCTTGGGATCTTCAGAGATGTAGCGATGCAGATACCAATGTGGCCTCCCCTAAGGGAATCTCTGTCGCCGAGGGAGGGTCGGGACAAGCAAAGGGGAACAGGGTATACCAGAGTGGTTTTTTTAGCTTTGAAAAGCAGTGATTCAGGGAGGACATAATTGTGCCAAAAAATTGTGTGGTGTGGAGAAAATTGATAGGCAGTTGTTTTTTCTTTGTTTCTTAGAATCATCGGTCATTCAAAGAAACTGACTGGTGGAAGATTTAGTACAATAAGATAGTTTTTCAAACAGTGCATAATTAGTCTGTGGGATATATTGCCAAAGGTATGGTGAGGTTGTTTACTTGGAAAAGGACTGGACAATTCATGGATGACATAGGCCTATATCCTAAAGTGAAATTAAGCCCCTTGCTCTGGAGCAGTTGACTTTTCATAAGATAACACTAGAGGGTGACGTAACTGTGTGCACCCGTAACTGCTATGGATTTTGCCAATAGTCTGTCAGTGACAGACTTAGATCCTACATCTTTCCGTGACAACTATCATCTTGGTTATTTGCTAGCTTCAGGGGACTGAAGCTAGCACTGTTTCAAAGGCTCAGTGGCTCTGAGCCACTGTTTGGCTCAGATTTGAATCTTCATTGAACAAACGTTTAGGTATTCTTCTGACAAACTTCTCTAAATTCTTCAAATGTATTATGTACAACCAAATATATCAACAAAATATAAACTGTATTATTACTGAAGCTGATCTTAGAATGATTTTTATAGAGAGTTGCCAGAATTACCTTCCACAAAATAGGGACAGGACCTCTGTCCCATTTGCCAGTTTGTGAATGCAATCACCAAAAATCAGGATTGTCCCTGTTTTTCAAGACACATGGCAACCCTACTTTATAGTCAAGAAATGCCAGTACTCACTGAAAATATGGACATATTGAATCCTGGATCCTTTAAATCTGAAAATAACAATTGCTTAATATTTGAGTAACTTCCAGTATAGTTTTTTATATAATATAGTGGGATAATTATCTATCATTGGCATCCTTCAGTCTCGTAATACTATGGTATTCGTGCTCTGAATGGAGGTCCTAAAACAGTATCTTTTTTATTTATCTATACTAGATAATTAAATAAGGGATACAAAACAATAGAAGTGGCAATTGAAGGCCAGGAATGAGCCATTGAAGGTCATCAAGTCCCAAAAGAAGGAAACTTAATGTTCCCTTAAAGATTCTTTGGGAAGAAAAGATATAAATACCTTAATCAGATGAGGATCCCACATTTTCATTCCTCATTTTGCTCTTTACCTTTTTATTGGTATAGAGTCATGTTGGTCCATTGGTACCCCTTTTCCAGCTGCTCCCCAACTACCACTATGACAAGCTCTGTAAACCAATTGTCCCTTTCTCTTCCCATCCTTTCCTCCCCTTTTCAATATTCCATTCCTCAAGTGCAGCAAAAACCCACTGTGCTAGCACTTAGGGAATTGCTATCCTTTTGTGGGATCCTGCCCCTTCTCCTAAAAAAGCAGCTTCAGCTCTTCTCCTGCTTCTTGAAATCAGCTGCTGCTACAAAATATCCCCTGGGTTTGCCATTCAAGCTCTTTCTGCCTACTGCAGCCTGCTTTTATTCCAGGGAGTTGCTTGGTATTGGCAGCTTAGTCCTGTAATCCCTGCAATGCACATATAAATCAGCAGAAATGCACAGGTAAATTGGGCCATGGTTCAGTTCCCCTCCCTTTCTTTTTGTGTGTGTATTCGAGTGGATGATGCTTAGGGTACAAGCATTGTGTGCCTGTGCACGTGAGCTTAAGAACATTTAGTACATTTAGAGCCTACTCATTTTCATGGCTAAAGAACATTGCATTACTTTTTTAAAAAAATTCCCCATTCTTACAATTGTGTTATAACTCCACAAAAAAACATTATTATTATTCCATCTTTCTATATATGTATTCCCTTTAGATGGCAAATAGCAGTTTGGGGGTGTATTTTTGTCAGGGAAATGTTGTGGGTGAAGACTAACCCCCACCCCAAATTAATTCTACAGTCCTGATTAGAATCGAGCTCCAATCATCAAATTTAGTTTATCAAATATAGTTTGGTCCTTAGTAGGATTGTCATATGTCCTAAAAAATAGGAATAGTCCCAATTTTGGGGAATTGTCCACATACTGGCAAATGGAACAGAGGGTCCTGTCCTGATTTTGTGGAAAAGAATTATGGCAACCCTAGCCCTTAAGGACTGTATATTTGCTGAAGCCTTAAAAATTAGCCTTTGAAAATTTTGCATAGTTTAGTCTGAGCTGTAATTAGAGTGCCAAACCTAGCCAAAAATGGAGGTAGACTTTAGAGAAGCTCCTAAAAAAGGTACATGATTTGAAGTGAAAGCAAATATAAGAACAAGGCTTCTCCTCAGCTCTACCACCTAGGTCAAGGCTCCCAGCTTGTTTCTTAAAAATGTATGGGCAGCCTTCATCAAGACCTAGAACCCTACAATAAGACAGGAGACTTTTTTGGAATGCTCATTTAGAAAACTCATAAAGTTCAAACCCATACCAAACTGTGCCAAGCAGAGTTTGTGGGCCTGAGAGAACAGAGTGGATAACTTGCTGATATTCATTTAAAGATCTGAAGGAGAAGCTAGATCTCCTTTTTGCAGGTCTCTTTTGTATAATTTTTATTCTGCCTTAGAAGGCTGGCTTCACTGGCTTTTTTAAAAAAATGCTTCTTTTATCTAGTGTACAGCTGGCATCTTGTGCTCTCAGGGCCCTTTCAGAAAATAAGCAGTGTCCTATCTTTATTATTCATAACAGAGACATTTCCTGATGGCAAACTTCAGATGAAAGTTTGCATAGCATAATGAACATTGCTGGTATTCATCCCTTGCTTCTAATATCAAGATTCATTGCTTCTTAAAGGAAGATATTGATTTCAGTTTCACATTTCTCAATCCTTTTGAAATTCACCGTAGCAGAATTCAATACCTTATTTAATTCAAATGAAAAAATAGCAGTCCATAGCCAAACTATATCCATTCATAATATAATATATGTGTATAAATGGAGATTCCTCCATGGTTAATTTATCAGATTCTGAGCCAAATGAAATCCTGTTATGGCACAACATTTTCACAAACAATTAGATGATTTTCAATTCTCATTGATGGAACTATGGAAAAAAAGGAGAGAACAAAGTGATATTCATTAGCTCCCTGAGCATATCCAGAGCTCTGTGTGTGGATTCCCCTTGCAAACAATGTCTTCCCAGCCCATTTTGCTCTCCATTTCAGGGACATAGCTTGAAGGGCCAGTATGGGTGTTGGCCTCCTCTGAGCCAGCAGTCTGCCCCTCCTGGTTCTGTGAAAAATCATGCACAGGAAGATCATGCACAGACCACTGCAAGATCCTATAGCCTGCTTCTCATCTCTGGTCTTCTGGCATCAGTTGGCGTGAGTTAGTGAATATTCTATTCTGGATCATGCAAATAAATTATTACAAAGCTACTGAAGTTGGGGGTGGAGTTGGATGAGGAGAAATGTTTCTCTTTGGAGAAACCCTGGATGGGTTCTTTCGGATTGGGACATCAGCCAGTCTTTTCCAATTCTGAGGCCATTGTTGAGTTTTCCAAATTTGGTGGCAGATAGAATGTATTACTTTGACAACATCATCTTTTAAGATTTTCAGGAGCTCAGTTGTAATACAATCACCTCCACTAGGTTTGTTGTTAGAGAGACTTTCTAAAGCCCTCTTGACTTCACTCTCCAAGATGACTAGCTCAAATTACCTAGGTGATCACACCACTATGGTTATCAGGAACCTTTAGATCTTCCTTATAGAGTTCTGTGTATTCTTGCCACCTTGTCTTACCCTAAAATCCAGAGTAAATATGGGAGCACATAAGAGCCATTATGTGCACCCATATTTAGTGCACCACCTAGTGAAAACCTATGGGAAATTCATATTGCAATCTAGAGCAAATTGTTCTTACACTGGAGCAAGAACTCCCTGTAGTTACTCTGGATTGCGCCCTTAATCTCATCTGCTTCTGTTATGTCCTTGCCATCTTTGCACAAAATGTTCCTTTAATATCTCCAATTTTCTTGAAGAGATCTCTAGTCCTTCCTCTTCTGTTGTTTCCTCAATAGTGGTTTTGACTGCCACATCCTGTTTAACACTATGAACCTCTGTCCACAGTTCTTCAGGCACTCTGTCTGTCAGACCTAATCCCTTAAATCTGTTTGCCACTTCCACTGTGTATTCAGATGGGATGTGATTTAGGTCATACCTGAATGGCCTAATTCCCTACTTTTTTCAGCTTGAGCCTGAATTTTCCCATCTGATCCACAGTCAGCTCCAGGTCTTGTTTTTACTATCTGTATAGAGCTTCTCCATCTTTAACTGCAGAGAACATAATCTGTCTGATTTCAATATAGACTGTATGGTAATGTCCACATGTAGAGCTGCTGCTTATATTGTTGGAAAAACATGTTTGCTATGACCAGCAAGCTCAGGTGGCAGAATTCTATGAGTCTTTGCCTTGCCGCATTTTGCACACCAAGACCAAACTTGCCTGTTATTCCTGCTACCTCTTGACTTCATATTTTAGCGTTCCAATCCTCTGTAAAAATGACATCTTTTTTGGTGTTGATTCCATGAGTTGCAGCTTTTCATTGAGCCTCCTCGGCATCAGTGGTCAGAGAATAGACTTGAATTATTGTGATGCCTTAATTCGAACTGAGATAATTCTGGCATTTTTAGGTTGTACCCTAATACTACTTTTCCCACTCTTTTATTGAGTATAAAATAAAAATGTATGTTTGGTGGATTATTAACGTGAAGCATGACTGCACTTTGTTCAGCCTTTACTCAGGTTTTTTATTGATGGTTAGCCACCTCATGCACCCTTCATGGAGAAAGGTGGAGTACAAAAATAAATAAAATAAAATAAAATAATAAATAAATAAAATAATAAAATAATAAATAAATAAATAAATAAATAAATAAATAAATAAATAAAAATATGTTTTCAGTGTGCAAAGTGTCTGATGTCTTCTATTTGCATTTGTATAGAAATAGTCCAGGGCATTTAGCTGAACTGTAGACAAAACATGTAGAAAAAAACAGAATTAGAGAATATTAGAGGCAAAAGAAGGGCATTTAGTACATCTAATCCAGCCTCCTACTCAGTGCAAGCAGCAGCTTTAGTCAGGGTGACCAGATGCCTGAACCTAAAAAAGAGGAAAAGGTCTTGGATTCCTCTCAGCCTGGCCTTTCCAGCGGACAATGGCATGTTTGCCTACTCACAGGTAAAGCCATGATATTGGGTATTTTCATTTTCCCATAGAGCTCAATGCATATTTTTGATTTTTAGTTTTTGACCATAACTTTTGATAGGAAGGAGATATTTAAAAACCAATTTTTGCATTGGGTTCTGCTCCTCTATCCGAATCCAACAGCATATGACATGATGGGGTACTGCATACCATTGCAAAGTTCCAAAATGAAGCCAAAATGGAGGAAGATGAAGCTTTTTTGGAGGACACCTGGACACAAGGCTAAAAAAGAGGACAAATCTGGAAAAATCTGGTCGTATGGTCCAGGTAGACCCTTTGCTTCCCTTTGCCCCATGATAGCACAGTAGCGATCCCAAAATTGTGATGGATGCAGCACGGGCAAGCTAATAAATACATATAATCAATATACTGATTATTACACAATAATTAATATTATCTATATATTAGAGCGTTTTGTCAATATGAGAGAGAGAGGCAGGCAGACAGACAGACAGACATGTATGTTCATTTTCTGGCAAAGAGTGCTAATTGGCCACAATGATGTCTCTTTGTTAGGGAGTATTAAAGAATGTTTACATGCAATGAAATCAGTTAGTGGTGTCCATTATTTTCATGATGGATCTGCATCAAATTAGGGTTGCCATATGTCCCAAAAATACAGGGACAGTTGCGATTTTGGGCGATTGTGTTCACATACTGGCAAGTGTGACAGACGGTCCTGTTTTGATTATGAGGAACAGAATTATGGCAACCCTACATCAAATGGATTGAGACTGTATTCTATTTATTCTAATAGAATTAAAAAATTAGCTACCTTCCAATTTGTAACAAAGCAAAGGTAAATATGTGATTGAATTAACTTTGTACGATTCAATTATAAAACATCAAATTCAAAGTGGTTACTAATAACAAAGTTATCTAACCCATGATTTAATTTCCAAAATCTTTTTCACTTCTTTATTTTAAGAAATAAAGATCTCTTTAATTTTTGCCTTAGCAAAACACTGCAGAATAATAATTTCCGTGAATATTAATGTCAAGAACGGCATGGTACCAGAGAATGGCAGTGGTTTAAAGAAAGACAGCACTAGCAATTTTTAGATGTCTGAATATTTATAACCTCATTACAAATTCATTGTTGCTGCTGCCTTATGTAACATCAGAGGCTGTACTTGCTTCCCACAGAAAGTGGGACTGAGGAAACTTTAGCACAAAAAGGCAAACAGTGTGTGCATTTTAGGAACGGAAACTGCTATAAGATGGAAATGTAGACTGCGCTAAGGGAGACTGGAATTAGAATTGATCCAAACCCTATCAATTTGCAATTATTTTCTACATCTTTGAAAATGGCATGGCTTGTGCAAGGGCAATTTTCTTCACAAGTATTTATTTCCTTTGTGTATGGGGTCACACATATGGATCTCTTGAACTCCTGTGGTAGATAAGTGTGGTAGGCACAGGTGTAGCCAGGGTGTGCAGGGGTGCAATTACACCAGGCTACAAGCTTTAGAGGGGCTACAAGCTGAGCTTGATACTAGTACCTAAAATTGTGAAAAACATGGTAGGTATGAATGATAATACCATGTTATATATCGATGGTAAGGTAATTTAATGCAGAATGCAATGAAACAAACTGCATTGCAATATCAGTATTCTATCAAATGTTACAGCCAATTAACCAGAAAATGAAAACACAAAAGCCTAAGGAACAAAAAGTGGATTTTTTTAAACTCATAGCTCTCCCATGATGCTGATTGCTCTGAGAGCCAATTCTGATACTGTATTGTTAGATATCTGAACCCAACTATTGGCTCTGGTTAGGTTATGGGCTGATTAGAACTTTCAGAATTTGAACTGACAGTTGGGTTTTGTCAGTTGGAGTTGGCAGTTGGAGCTCTGTTTGGCAGTTGGAGTTCAGATGTTGGTCATAGGAGAGGCAAGCTGTGGAGCTCTGTTATACTGATAAGCTCTGTCGTGTTTTAGACTGAAGGACTTGAATTTATGTGTATGACCCGGATTGTCTTAAACTACCTACTCTGAATTGTAAATACTGTACAGTTAATTGAAAACTACTTTGCTGTTTATGTCTTCACTCTTGTGTCACATGAACATTCACAGGACATCAATCAGTCGACATCTTGACATGTATGGAACTAATAAGGTGTTAATATGAATCAGCTCTCATTTCCATATACATATGTCATAATATAGTTACCCCTGCTAACTGGGCACTTGTAAGTGGTGCTCCTCTTAAATTTAGAAGGGAAAAAATAACCATTCCTCTTTGCCTCAGCAGTTTCCATAACCAATAAGGGACACAATTTTCACTTCTTTTAGTTAATTAAATTTGATTTTGTTATTGCAGGGGGAAAATAAGATTTTTTAAAAAGCAGAATGACTTCACTTCTGGTTGTGACATCACTTCTGGGGCAACACTTTGAGCTTTGAATGATCATTAGCAACACCACTGGTGATAGGAGTTCTGATATTTCCAAAATGTCTTTTTCTTAATTTTCAAAGAATATATGCAAATGGAGGACATAAGACACGGAGAGGATACAACAAGAAATGCATTGAGCCTAGTTCACCTAACATGGATGTTTTTATCTGTTTTCATATCCCCCTCCCATATACATAAAGAGAGTACAATAGACAGGGTGTCAAAACTTTTTCTACCCCTTATCCTCACACATACAAGGAAAACAGCAAAAATATGCGAATGGGAAAAGAAAACTCAGTTCAAGAGAGCTTTTGTGCACAACCTACATGAATGAGAGAAAAGACATGTATGAGAGAAAAGGGCCACTTTATTTAAGCTATTAAAAAGCACTTTAAAAGTACCAAGATTTGCAGCGGATGCAAAGCATAGCACAATTGATGTGGTGGCAGGATCATTATAGCCCTAGAATCTTATCTGAGTTCCAGAGACTTATCTGTCAGGCACACACCACACTCAAAGATATGCGCTTTCATCAGATGATGCAGCTTATCCTGGTCAGCCCCACTAAGGGCTGGGGCTCTGGTTAGAGGAGCACCTTATGCCGTGAGGTGCAACCTGTCCCAGTAGGGCCACCTTTGTCCAGGCCATCATCCCATTAAGCTGAAGACAGGAAGCAGGTTATGCCCTGCCATTGTAGCTCCAAGGTACACACAAAAAGGCCACGACTGTATTTTCTAACCTGCACCACCTGACATAAAGTGACCAAAGTTGGTTGGCCCATTAACAAATCCCAACCCTCCACAATCTGGGATAAATGGAAAAACTGCTCACCAATGGCTAATCATGGCAGACAACAAAAAATTTCCTACCTGGCCCAAGTTGGCAACCAGCAACTCTCAGACTGCTTTAGGGCAGGCAGGTGTTAGCAATGATGCTAAGAGAAGGTGCATTTAGCAGGGGCTCTTTAGGAACACACTTAGAGCCCAACCTGCTATCATCCCAATATCCAATCCCCACATCAGGTGACAAAGTACACATAGGCTGCAATCCTAAACACGCTTTCCTGGGAGTAAGACCCACTGAACACAGTGGGGCTTACTTCTGAGTAGACATGGTTAGGATTGTGTTCACAGTGCCCAATGTGGTGATGTACAGAGATGACAGAATTTGGAATACACTTCTTCATAGTACAAGGGGCATGAGTATTATGTACCTTTTCATTCCATCATGCAAATAGTGCTATGGGTGTAGTGCACACCAGAGAAGGGGCTATGCTAATATTTACATAAGAACATAAGAAGGGCCTCCACCTATCAGGCCAAAGGCCCCAACAGCAGCCCACTAGATGCTTCAGATCACACAGCAGCCCACCAGATGCTTCAGGAAGCACATATGACACCTGCATCCAGGTGCCTCCCCTGCCCTGAATCTGACATTTTGAGGTTGTCTTCCTCTACACACACTCCTCATGGCTTGTAATCCATGATGGTCCTTTCCTAGCAATTTGTCCAATTCCTTCTTAATGGAATTGAGGTTAGATGCCATCACCACAACCTGTGGCAGGGAGTTCCACAGACCAACTACATGCTGGGTAAAGAAATATTTTCTTTTCTCTGTCCTAACCCTCCCAACGTTCAATTTTAGTGGATGTCCTCTAATTCTGGTGTTATGTGAAAGGGAAAAGAGCATCTATCTCTCCATCCTCTGCATAATTATGTATGTCTCAATTATGTGCCCCCTCAAGCATCTCTTTTCTAGACTGGAAAGCTCAAAACTCTGTAGCCTTTCCTCATACAGGTGTCTCAGACTATCAATCATTTCAATTGCTCTCCTCTGAACCATCTCAATTTCCTCTATATCCTTTTTGAGATGTGGCGACCAGAACTGGACACAGTACTCCAAATGTGGCTTCACCATCGATTTGTGCAATGGTATAATTTTTTGCCATTTTATTCTCAACTCCTTTTCTAATGACCCCAAGCATGGAATTTGCCTTCTTCATGGCCACCACACCTTGGATCAACGCCTTCATCGAGCTATCCACTAGCACAGGCATCTCTCTCCTGCCCTGTCACAGATAGCTCAGAGCCCATTAACCAGGCATGGGCTAATACCAGTTCGGACCGGATCGGGCGATCCGGTTGTTAGAAAGAGCCTGCCGGTCGCAAACCGGTTGTTATGGGGGCGGAGGATAACGCAGCGAGCTGGTTCGGCGGCGCCGCCATCCTCCTCTGCTCCCCGCTGGCCAGGCCTACTCAGAAGTAAGTCCCAGTATAGTCGATGGGGCTTACTCCCAGGCCAGTGTGGGGAGGACTTCAGCTTCAGACCCCCATCCTAAGCAGGCCTACTCAGAAGTAAGTCCCATGAAAGTCAATGGGACCTACTTCCAGGCCAGTGTGGGGAGGACTTCAGCTTCAGACCCCCATCCTAAGCAGGTCTACTCAGAAGTAAGTCCCATGAAAGTCAATGGGACTTACTTCCAGGCCAGTGTGGGGAGGACTTCAGCTTCAGACCCCCATCCTAAGCAGGTCTACTCATAAGTAAGTCCCATGACAGGCAATGGGACTTACTCCCAGGAAAGTGGCTGGCTCTGCAGCCTGAATCCCAACCTGATTTCACAGAAGTAAGCCTCATGCCAGTCAATGGGGCTTACTCCCAGGACAGTGTGGAAAGGACAGCAGCCTCAGAGCACCATCCTATGTAGGTCTACTCAGAGGTAAGCCACATGCTTTTTAAAAAATTTTTTAATTTAAAAAAAATTCTTGCTGGCCCCACCCCTGGCCCCACCCCCTGACCTCAGCCCCACCCCTGACCTCAGCCCCACCTCCTGACCTGGCCTGGCCCCGCCCACTTCCGGAGAACCGGTTGTTAAGGCCTGCCCATCACTGCCATTAACCTATATGTAAAGTTAGAATTCTTTGCCCTGTCTTTCTTCTAAGTGTATTTATGTATACAAATACGAAGAGGTTTTGGTCCGCCCCCTGTCTCTTCATGGCAGGTTGAAAAGATCTCCGTTCAAGACCACCACGAACGTTTTACCAGGCTAATCACAGCCTAGGAATTTCTCTGGATGAAAGAGAATGTGTGAGTGAACCTACAAGCCTCATTTACCACCTGTCAAGTTACAGACTCGGGCAACAAGGCTTGGGCTCTAGCTTGATGGGGGCAAAGGCAAGTATTCCATCTCGCTCAACTTCCTGCATGATTTATGGCCCAACTGTCCCTTCTATTTCATAACTTCTTTCATCTGAGAAGCTTGAATATAATTTTCTAAGATTTATGGTAACTGCTCGGACATCTATGGCTAATTAGAAGATAGATGGAGAGATGGAAGAAACAACACACAGTAAGCTGATCTGGAATACTCTTATCTGAAAGTTTCCTGACAGTGAAGATTTCCAAAGCTTTACTACTTTATTTTGCTGGCTAAAGGCTCTGTATTTTCTTTTGTTATTAAAAAGTAAGATTTTGGAGAATGTTTATATTTTCTTACCAACTATGTCCTGTGGAAAGGTAACTTTGATCCTTGCATGAGATTCTAAAATTTTGATCCTTGCATGATCTAAAAAATCCAGAAATCTCTTTAAAAAGGGGAAAAGAGGGAAGATGTGGGGGAAAGGGGAAAAAACGATCTTTAAAAAGGGGGAAAAAGAAGACCCAGGAAATTATGGACCTGTCAGTTTGACTTCAGTCCTGAGGAAGATATTAGAACAAATCAAAACACACAATTCGTGCACATCTAGACAAGTGCTCCATGATCAAAAGAACCCAGCATGGATTTACCATGGTAATAAATCTTGCCAGACAAATCTGCTCTCTTTTTTTAATCGGGTTACAAGCTTACTGGACAGTGGCAATGCTGTGGATGTCATTTATCTTGACTTCAGCAAAGCATTCAACAAGGTCCTGCATGACATCTTAATCAGGAAGTTGGGAAAATATGGGCTAGAAAAGGCTATCTTTAGGTGGATCTCCAACTGGTTTGACGGGCCGCACTCAAGGGGTTTTAGTAAATGGTTCTACATCAACCTGCAGGTCAGTTTTGAGTGGGGTGCCCCAGGACTTTGTCTTGGGCCCAGTTCTCTTTAATATCTTCATCAATGACTTGTATGAAGGGATACGGGAAAGTCTGATCAAATTTGTGGATGACACCAAGCTGGGAGGAGTAGCAAACACAATGCAAAACAGGAAAATCCTTTTGGAGGATCTGGACAAACTGGAATACTGGGCTGTAACAAATAGAGTGAATTTCAACAGGGAGAAGTGCAAGATTCTGCACTTAGGCAATAAAAATCAAACACACAGGTATAAAATGGGGGATACTTCGCGTGGCATCACAACATGTGAGCGGGATCATGGAGTCGTTGTGGATCACAAGCTGAACATAAGTCTGCAGTGTGATGTGTCTGCAAAGAAGGCAAATGCCATTTTAGGCTGCATTAAGAGGTCTGTAGCTTCCAAGTTGCAAGAAGTTATAGTTCCTCTTTTTTTCCGCATTGCTTAGACCCCATCTTGAGTTCTGTGGTCAGTTCCAGGCACCTCAGTTTAAAAAAGATGCAGCCAAACTGGAGCAAGTTCAGAGGAGAGCAACAAGAATGATCAGTGGGGTGGAAGGGAAAGGTTGGGGGAACCTGGTATGTTCAGCCTGGAAAAGTGAAGGCTGAGAGGAGATCTGATACCCGAAAGGCTGTCATAAGGAGGAAGGGGCTCATTTGTTCTTAGCTGCCTCTGAAGAGAGAACTAAAACCAATGGGTACACACTGCAAAAAAGGAGATTCCAGTTGGATATTAGGAAAAAATTCCTGACGGTGAGGGCAATTTGGTAGTGGGACAGGTTCCAAGGGAGGTGGTGGACTCTCCCTCAATAGGGATCTTCAAGCAGGGGTTCGACGAGCACCTGTTGGAGATGCTCTAGGAGGATTTCCTTCTACAGGCCGGGGATTGGACTAGATGATCTACTGGGTCCCTTCTTACTCTATGATTCCATGAGTCTATAAGGTTAATATGAAGAGATAGCCATTAAAGACTTTAAAAACTGTAACAAGGATAGAGTCAAGCACTATCCAACATCTGGACAGTGGCATCTACTGGTCTGAAGGTAAATGACATGGGACTTTTTCGTCTTAAAGAGATAGAGGATTCCAATGACTTTGTAATATAAGATCATGTTTGTGGGATCATAGCAATGTCAATGCATAAAAGTGCCAACACAATGGAGAATCAAAAAAAGCATTCAGAGCACCAGGAATTCTTGCCATGGACCCCAAATGAAAAAAAAAAACTTAGTGGAACTTGATTTTTTGATTCATAAGTGTGGAACTTATGAACTTATGAAAGATATTCTTAATCAGTTCCAGAAAAAAAATTGAACTCAAAATTGAATTTAATTGAATGGGACTTTTTGTGTGTGAATAAAAAAGATTTTCAAAGTATGAAATAAAAAGTTAATTGAATAAATTATGTTTAAAAAATTTTATGTATGTATTTTTTGATCAAAAATTAAGAATATTGATTGTTTAAGATAAACTATGAGCACAATCCTAACCATGTCTACTCAAAAGAAAGCCACATTGTGTTAAATGGGTCTTACAATTACAGCCTTACTCTCAGGAAATTGCAGTCTTTAGGATTGCAGCCTATATGTTATATGATTTTATAGAAATTTAAAGAACAGTAAAGTTAATATTCCAAGCTTGCCAATTACTTTGCGAAATTATCTTTTTTTTTCTTTTTTCTGTATTTTCCTTTTTTATCTTGTACTCTAATCTTTTTTCTTTAATAAATAATACATGATTGAAAAAAACAAATGCAAAGAGGTTTTTAAGTAGGGAAACATTAAAAACATAAAAAATGCAGTTCCTTGTGCTCTTTCAAAGGCGATATACCCTATAATCCAGAATAACTACGGGAGAACTTAAGAGACATTACGTGTACCC
Organism: Cryptoblepharus egeriae; assembly: GCA_030015325.1. Classification (NCBI taxonomy): domain Eukaryota; kingdom Metazoa; phylum Chordata; class Lepidosauria; order Squamata; family Scincidae; genus Cryptoblepharus; species Cryptoblepharus egeriae. Next base: position 55,846,455 of record JAREYC010000004.1, on the reverse strand, counting down.
ATAATTACTGCACCACCTTGTGAAAACCAATGGGAAATTCATATTGCAATCCAGAGCAAATTGATCTTACACTGGAGCAAGGACTCCCCGTAGTTACTCTGGATTGCGCCCTAAGGCACTCCCCAAATTTGTTTGCGGGAAAAGTTTGGTATTCTGTGACTACACCAGCACCTGATTCATCAAAATGTGTGGATCTGCTTTGAAATGTGAATAGTCCTTGCTTGCATTTTTTGTATATGAGCTAGGGAAAGAGTGTAAATTTAGACTCTAGTCCTTACTGCTGCTAGAACAGTCTTAGCTTATCACCCAGTGAGAATGGATCCTATTATCCCTTCAGTAATAGCCCTTGACAACCGTTCACTCAGAACACAGCTGCTTTGCTTGGATTTTTGTCTGTGAACTTCCTAGAGTAGTGCTAAAACATGGTTTCACAGCACAGTGGTCAAGACAGAACATGGCAGCCCTTGCAGAGTGTTGCCAACTCTTGATTTGGAAGATAATGGGCCTTCACAGAGCCACAGAGCCAGATTTAGCCAGGGAAGAATCTGCTACTTCTCTGTTAAGAGTCTGGCAGCACTGGATGTAGCAGATCTCAGTACTGTTTGATAGAACAATTTCACTGGTTAGACTAGGGGTTTCCAAACCCTAGCCTGAGGGCCAGATGCAGACTTTGGGGAGCCTCCATGTGGCCTGTAGCAAGCCCCTTCCGCCTAGTCCTTGGGCAAGCCCTATAATCCTCTAGTGGTGAGGGGACCTCATGACACATTGGTGGACAAAGGGGGAACCAGGAGCATCTTAAATGCTGGGGTCCATACCATGCATGTGTAAGCATGTGTGAAATCTCCCCTCATGTATTAGAATCAATCAATAGGATTCTTTTTGCGAGCAGCAACAAATCTTTCACGGTGGAATCCAGAAAGAAGTTAGCAACTAAAGCCATTTTATCAGGCCAAAGCCTGCAGGCAAACAGCAGGAAGGGAATGAGAACACCCTGGGAAACTGCTCACTTCTGTTAATTCACATCTCCTATCCACTCGGCTACCAGAAGCCGAGACCCATTTGAAATAATGTTATCTGCAGGCTGCTGAAAAAAATACATGACAGTTTCCATCCTGGCTATCTCCTCTCCCCATGCTTTCCTTCAGATCTGTTTCCTTTAGTGCTGTTGGTTATACCCAGGGACAGTCCTGAATTAACATTATTCAGTTAGCACAGCTATTTTATCTTGTGCTGGCACAGCGCATAGCCCACACTATATCCACTGCTGAAACTGAGCAGGCCTAAGTCTCTCTAGGATAAAGGAACATTTGTTCATTTATTCCATGTCAAGCTCCAGCCTGCACAATGGTGAGCTTTGGCTCTGCATCCACAAAATTGCTGGCATAAGTCCATGAAGCGCTATTTGAGGCTTCCAGGTCCAGGTTAGAACATTGGCCTTCAAACTGGGGGTCAGGAGAGTCACGACTTGTGAAGGACTACCATCTTGTTTGCCCTCTGCAATCACAGTTATCCCCCAAGGTTGCCAAATGTGCAACCTCAGGGGAGCCACTGCACCCTTAAGGATGCACAGTGCCATTCCAGGCAGCTGGAAAGCCCCACCCCCTTGCTGCAGGAGTGCTGGAGCAGGTGCTTTTGCAAAGCGCCTTTCCCTTCAATCCAGAGTAACTACGGGAGCATGTAAGAGACATTACGTGTACCCGTAATTACTGCACTACCTAGTGAAAACCTATAGGAAATTCATATTGCAATCCAGAGCAAATTGTTCTTACACCGGAGCAAAGACTCCACGTAGTTACTCTGGATTGCGCCCTTTCTCAGTTCTGCCTTCCACCTGCCTCTCCCAGCATTGTATTTACCTAGCAACAGCCATCTGGGTTTAGGACAGGCCTTCAGTGTGGGACTCTCTGCTGACAAGTTGTTCCAAATATGCTTCATGGCACATTTGCAATGGCTAGCACTGGCACAGTGGTCACTGCACTGGTGCTAGCAACTGTTTTATATGCTGATTTATTTCAGAGAATGCCAAGAAAAATAATGCCGAGAAAAATAATGAAATGTCATGATAGTAACATTATGAAATAACAGCAATGTAGCTCCATGTAAGGCTTCAGTCTTATGCACACCTGGGAGTAAATTCTGTATTCAGCAAGATTTACTCTGATCAGACATGCTTGGAATTGTGCTGTACAATGGCTTATTTCAGGCAGTAAGATCCAGAGTAAGCTCTGATCTGACTTCATTTATTTTGTCTGGAACCCTTGTTTGGAGATAAGAATCTGTGTAACCAACTCATAAGCTGCACTCATTTTGCCTTTATAAGGTCATAAATGAAAACATTTTTAGTTAAAGGCAATCTGAGGATAAGATCTATGAGATAACAGTTTTACAAATGTGTGTATCCAGGCATCTGCATTATAGATTTTCTTCCCTCACCCCAAAAGAGATGCAAAAAGGTCCAGGTACACCAACAAAGCTGTTTTGTGAATTTTTGTTTCAAAGGTCTATAAAACCAAAGCATCTCCCAGATTTTACTCTGGATTTGAAGGTTCCTCCTCCTGTTTATTATACACTTAATGGACATTCTGTACCACTGTCGCAAATAAATGTGGATTCCAGGATTCAGCTCTGAATTCAGGACTCAGGCCTAGTACATGTTTTCAATACTAAGACATTCTCAGGGCATGTGACAGAGGAGAGTGTAAATCTATAGTAGTACAGAGTAGATTTATTTAGGCCTATATCCTAAAGTGAAATTAAGCCCCTTGCTCCGGAGCAGTTAAGATGACTTTCCATAAGATAACACTAGACATAACTGCGTGGACCCCTAACTGCAATAGATTTTGCCCTTTATTTTTCCCACTTCCTTCAAATAGCTCAGGATATCCATCCTTTTATCCTCATAACAACACAGTGAGGTAGGTGAGGATAAGTGACTGCCCTGAGGTCACTCAGAAAGCTTAGGTGCTAAGTGAGGATTTGGACCTGGATCTTTTACATCAACTCCATAATCACTACGCCACCTTGGCTCCCAATGTATATGCACCCATTCTTAATTGATCAAAACCACAACCAGATTTATATATTACCTATGTAGCCCTTTCTCATAACTTTATCTAATACAATTTCAGGATTTGACATTGACAAATGTGTGAATGGGAAGATGAAGAAATCACTTAGGAAGTGTCTAGGCTGTAAACCAGGCTGTCCAGTTAGAGTTCATCGATCTTAACTAACCCTTTATCCCTGCCCCTCCAAAAAATAAAACCTCCTTCTGAAGCAAATGAACTTTAAAACCCTCAGTCAGTTGAAGCTCTGCGACTCCGCCGTTATTTCAAAGTGAAGCTGACTAGCCACTGTTAGAAAACGGTCATTAGCATCAGTGATGGGATTCAAAGAAATTAACAACCGGTTCTCTGCCGATCTGGCAACCACTTTTAAGTGGCTATTTTAAAACTGTATATGTCCTATCTCTCGTTAACAACCGGTTTTATAGAGTAGGTGCGAACCTGCTAGTGCCCACCACTGATTTAGCACCTATTTTAACGCTCTTAAAGTGATCAGTGACGTTCTTTAGGATGTACAAAGAGAGAATATTCGAAATCTGATTCAAAAACCTCATTTATTAACCTTAAGCAAATAAAACAAAAAAATACTGAAATTTGTCTGATGCGGTCAGTCGAAGCTGGCCTGAGAACTAACTCTAGTTCAGTCAAAGCTGACCTGAGAATTAACCCTAGTTCAGGCAAAATTGGCCTGAGAGGCCACTGGGATCACCACTGCACCCCACATATGCAGCTGGAAAAATGACTGGGGGTTTTCAAACAGCACCTAAAGGTAGGAAGGTACTAGGGAGGCAGGCCTCCTGGCCATGTTAGTGCAGAGAGGGATAAAAAAATAAAAATTTCATGACCGCTTTGGCAAGCTTCCACTGAGTGTTCAGATCCAGCTGCTGATCCAGCTGCTGAGGGGGATTGGTTGATAAAGAACAGTCATGACAATGATTCTTGCCACTTTTTCCTCCTTTCTGTGAGTTCAGGATGACACATCAACAAGATGCTTGCCTCATTAAGAATTCTGAAGCTGGACAGGATCACCATCCCATAATCAGAATTCCAGACAGGTGGAAGGCCATTCAATTGTTCACTCTGTGGTTTGCATCACCTGCTGTGGAACCTGCTGTGTTACCTCCCACCCCATCTTGCACATGAGGTTTGTCCTCAAAGGCGCAGTGTGCATGTACAAAGGTCACACAAATGCATCATGCAACAAACCTTTCCAGCTTAACAATGGGCAACCTGCTTCTCAGTAGGCTGGACTACGACCATCACATGTGTGTGTTAAGCCTCTCCAGCCTGCTGATAGGCTTTATGGGAGGAAACTATGTTTTGTCTCAGAAATTGTATGAATGCAGTGTAGTTTACTCCCATATGGCTTAGGGCAGAGGTCAGCAAAGTGCAGCTCTAGAGCCACATGCAGCTCTTTGGCCCCTTGAGTGTGGCTTTTCCATTGGAGGAGGAGAACAGCTCAGGTTGCCCTCCCAGGCACACTTTCCTGGGAGTATTTTTGTTATCAATTTAATAATTGTAATTATTTTGTACTGGTGGCTTTATTATTATAAAATGAAACATTTTTAGGTGCCCTGTTTGACATGGCCAGTTTAGTATTACCCTAATTAAGTTAATAACAATGTACCTACCTATATAGTTTAAGTTTAAAAAATTCAACTCTCAAAAGAAATTTCAATCATTGTACTGTTGGTATTTGGCTCTGCTGACGAATGAGTTTGCTGACCACTGGCTTAGGGCATATTGTATTACCCAACACGAAAGATACCGTATTCATTGAGTGGAGCCCTCATTGTTGAATTAGCATATGAAAGAGAAAATATGTGAATGTAAGGATGCAATCTAGCAAGCTCAATCTAGTCAATGCAAGTCCCTTGCACCAATCCAATGGTGTGACAAATGTGCTGTAAAGCATTTCTGTGACACCTGGTGAGGATGGGAGGCTAGCACAGGGAGTTGTGCTGGCCCCTCCACAAGAGGCAGGCAGTTAAGCTATGGGAGGTAGGGCTGTAACTTAGCACTTATGCCGGATCCAAGCTCCATTCCAAGCTGTTCTGCTCTGCTGGGATTTGTGCCTTTGATTTTTGGTGCTTCAGATTCAAGCAGACCCATTGGGACTGATGCCAAATTACAAAGTTTTCCCCTTGCCCTTCAGTAGGACAGCAGCAGCCACAAATGTGTCTTAGATACAGAACAAGCACACTGGCCTGCCTGTTCCAGTGCAAGTAGATTTTGCTGCCCACAAGTTACATTCGAGAAAATCCTAACATTATAACTGCCTTCTTTACCCTAAAAAGAAAGCAATATGATTATCAACATGGCAGTGAATACTTGAATTGGAACACTCTATTGTTGTTCTAAAATGCTAAATTCCTGTGTGTGCTGAACATTTATGAACTGGAAAATGTAAAAATCTTGTCATAAATATGGAATTGACAGTTTTGACTTACATTTTCTTTTCAGTGAAAGCACCTAATTAAATGACAAGACTTTTTAGAAGGATAAAATATATATTTTTATGGAAAAGGGGAGCAAAGAAAATGTTTTGAGAGCTCTGTCATAAGGAAGCCTCTTGTGGACCATGGCCTATTTATGTGTTTGAGGTAAATGAAAGAGAAGCATGTATCTGGGAATTTCCTTTCTGGTTTAGTTCTGATGTTCACAGCATTGTGAAATGTGTTAATTTGTTACTAACTAAAACAAATTCCCTGGAAAGTCAATGGTAATGTAGTTGTTGCGCATTTTTATTTCTAACACTTCAAATAAAAAGCATTCCAGGATACTGTAACTCTAAGGAAACAACTTCTGAAAAGGAAAATGTGTGAGATGCCTGTACCTTTGGCTTGAGTAACTTCATAAGAACAAATGTGCGGAATGACACATGACAAAAGCTACAGACATGTCACCCTATCAAGTGAGTGGGCAAAGAAAGAAACGAGATAGCAACAGCAGTACCCTATGCATGCCTATTCAGAAATAAGTTTGATTGCGTGCAATATGGCATAATCCCAGGAAATTTATTTAGGATGGTAGCACTAATCAGAGGTGCTCTGATATACTGATCCACATATTGCTTTATAGTGTATGCAGCAATTGTGTACCCTGTGCATTCTGAACAAAATTCAAAAAAATTCCTGAGAGCGAGGGCGGTTCGGCAGTGGAACAGATTGCCAAGGGAGGTGGTGGACTCTCCCTCTAAATGATTCTAAATTTTTTCTTAGGGGCAGAATCATACTGTAATTGAAAGAGTATTCCAGAGTACATCTTTCAGCAAATCAGGAGTAACAACTCACATGTCACAGCTTGTCCTCTGTGAGATTTCAAGCTGCACCTGCTGAAATTCCCTCTTCCACACAATTTTTAAAGCTCCACCCACATAGGAATTGCTTAATCAGAAGCCTTCTTTCCGAACAGATAGGCTGTGTGCACATACGCAGTGTAATAGTTTTAAAAATGGCTGCCTGGACGGCCAAACTGACTCACGCCGGGCTGGGGCAGCCACTATGTTGCCAAGGCAAGCACCAACAGCCTGACTTGAGCCTCCCCAGCCAAGAGGAAAGCCCCACTCCCATTGATGTTTACTCAGAAGTAAGCCCTTTAAGTCAATGGCGCTTACTCCTGAGTCAGGGGTGATTTTAAAAAATGAAGGATGTATTTAAATAATTTAAATAGTCCTACATTTTGTCCTATATTTTTTTAAAAATCCAGATTTTCAGCTTAAAATCCGGACTTTGGGGGACATTGTCCTACATTTGAGCTTTAGGATCTGGTCACCCTGACCACAGCTGTTCCTGTTCAGTGTGATCTGAGGGGGGGTCTCCCCAGTATCAAGCCCTCCCCAGTTGTCACTTACTTGGGGCCTGCTTAGCAGGCTCAGGAGTGGCTAGAGCAGCCTTGGCTTCCTGTCTCTCTGGATGCAGCATTATTATCTGCTCTGGATTTAGAATAGTTGGGGCAGCATACCCATAATCATATGGGAATGACTTGTGGTGAGTACCAGCTCCTTTTATTTCTAGAAAAAAGACTAACCCCCAAATCCGGAGTAACTACGAGAGCACGTAAGAGACTTTACGTGCACCCATAGTTACTGCACCACCTAGTGAAAACCTATGGGAAATTCATATTGGAATCCAGAGTAAGTTGTTCTTACACTGGAGCAAGGACTCCCTGTAGTTACTCTGGATTTTGCCCTAAGATTCAAATTCCAGGGTGGGAGCTGCGTTATGACCTGATTCTTCTCCATGGCAGGGAGATGGCTGTCATGAAAGTGCCATTTGGCAAATCTGACAAACCCAGGGACAGGACCATACTGCCCCATACTAAGTGCCCCTCCTGGTATCTAGGGATCTTCAAAAAGCCAGGGAGGCCATGTGCTGCATCCCTTGCCTCCACATGCCTCCAGAAGGCTACTTCTGGTTTATGACTGAGGTAGTGCATTCTGAGATAGCAATTTTGTCCTTCCAGAGGCTTCAGAAGGCATTCATACTGCTGCGGAGGTGGTATGTGGCCTCCTCAGCTCTCTGAAGGCTCCTGGAGAATGGGGTTGTGGAGGGAGGGCAAGGAAAGAGGTGCTGCTTCCCAAATCCCTGGAGCATTTACACATTGCCCCAGCAATGCTTTTACACAGTAGTCCGAGGGAGGGAGGTGCTGGAGGAGGTTAATGAGGAAAAGCAAAGAGCCTTCACACCAGTTGGAGGTACCCCAGGAGCAGGAGCATTCTAAAAGACAACAGGACAGGGAGAGGTAAATTGGGTACTGGGAAGGCAGTTCAGGCCTGGGAGGGGAACAGGAATAGCAGAAGATTGTGCTCCTACATCCTATAAATCCCTCCTGTACCTGAAAGTCCTACATGGAACTACTTCGATCTGCACCAGCAATTTAGTAGATCCACGTAGACCCATAGAAGCTGCCTGGGCTCAACACAATGTAAGGGAATACAGGAGACCTGTGGCTGTCTTCCAGGGTATGTGTGATATAGCAGCAGATGCCCATCCATGGAGTTAAAGAAACAATCTTGATAAAACTGTTCTGTCATTCAGCTGTAGCCTAGAGCCTACTTTATCCGATGCATGAAGTATTAAGGCAATGGTTCTCAAGCATTTCTAAAGCATGTAAATGCAAGTATATAAATAGGTACCACCTTGGTGGAAAGGTAACAGTGTTCGGTGTGCCTCTGCATATAGTCATGCTAGCCACATGACCATGAAAGCATCTTTGGACTAACACTGGCTCTTTTGGCCTAGAACAGGGATGAGCACTGCTCCCTACAATTGGACACAACTGGAAGTACAAATGACAGTACAGCTTTTACTTTCCTCTCAAGCATTTCAGCCCAGGACCCCCTTATGAGAAAAACAATTCTGTCCAGGACCCCACAAAAGTGATATCAAGGCCAGAACTTGAAGTGTCTTCATTGTGATGCCTGAGCTTCTCCTTGTCTACTTAGAAGTAAGTCCCATTAAGTTCAATGAGACTGCTTTCTCAGGAAAGCAGCTTGAATGTCCCATTCTAAGATGGCGACGCCCAGTGTTGGATTCCAAGATATGCAGCTTTTCATGACCCCCTCCCCAGAAATGAAGTCACAACTCCACTTTGAGAACCACCATGTTAAGAGAACATTAAGAAAAAGGAAAGAAAAAGCCTTGGTCCCATTCCATTCAATGGGACTTCCAGGAACTTATGTATCAGAAATCAACCTTTCTCAGGAAGCAGAAACATGCTGATATACATACTAGAGCTTTCATGTATTTTAAGATCAGAATATCAGTTATTTAAGTGGTTTGAAGTGCTACTTGCTTTAGCTTAATCATTTAAAAATGTCTGCCAAAGTAGTAGGTGAAAGTTTAGGTGAGAACAGCTTTATTCACCTGCAGCCTATCAGCCCAAACATTGTCAAATTCACTGTCAGAAGCCTGCTGATTCTTGTAACTTGCTACCACAATATAAAAATAAGACCTTTGTGTCTGTTTAAGGCAGACATTCTCAGATCATATGGCTGGAGTAGGATTGTAGCCAAGGCATTATTAAAGCTGCATAGATGTTATTTTTATATGTTTGTTAAAAAGAATGCTTCAGACAATGAATATAATTATGAGCAACACAATAGCACTTGCTCAGCCAAGATGCTTCTCCCTTCATGCTCTTCTTCAGCAGCAATATGGAGCAAGTCATTTTGCCTTCAGATTGCAGATTACTCCAAAGAGCAGGAGCAGTCTTTGTGCTTGAACTTTGTGCTTTGAGAAAACAAAGGTTTCTTGGCATGTGATGTGAGGATTCATGATTGGAATGTAGGCTTGATATGAAATGAAGAATCAGTACAATATATTAAAGAATTTATTCTTGGAATTGTAATTAGAAATCTTGGTTGATAACACAAAAAGGTTCAGGAAAGTACACATTTTCATACACCTCACTTGATAACTGCAGTGGCCTGAAACTTGCATTCATATATGTGCGTTATACATTAGGACATGAAGAAATAAGAAGAAGACCCATGCGATTGTTGATGAGTTAAACAATTTCACACAGAAAAATAAAGGATTGAATGTTTCCATTCTCTCCCTTATAAAATTTATATCAAACTAAACTAAAGCTGGGCTGTGGTTGGCACAAGTGGTTAAGACACTGTGCCTGTTAACCAGTAGGCCAGGGTTTGATACCCGGGTCCCCACAAGACAGGGTGAGCTTCTGTCCTTATCCCAGCTCCGAGATGCAGTTGGAACCAATTGTATTGGCTCTGCCGTTCCATTGGACTATTTCAGTGGTGTGGAGAGGGGGGATTTGTGTGTAATAGCCTATCCTCCATATTAATCTACCCAGGTCTTCATGCTTTGCATATAGCATTGAGCATGATACCATAGTCTTTTGAGACTGATGTATGCCAATGCTATGCAAGCTGAAGCTGCAATTCTAACCTACAGTTACTCCAGCATAAGCCCAGGTATAAGTCCTTGTTGGCCTGTGTTATCACCAAAGTACTGTAAGACACTTCTGCCCCACTCCTGGGGTGGTTTGGCTGTCCACAGACATGCGCTGACTTTCCTACACCACCATGAGAAGATATGCCAGGTTAGTTAGGTGAGCCTAAATTGATTAAGATAAGGTAGAACCTCCTCCTGACATGCTAGCTTGGTTGTCATTTTCATACAATATACCACAGCATATTGGTATGCTACAAAAAGGTCTGTAGGTGTGCCACAGGCATTTGAAGCATAATGGATGAAAATTGGTGAAAAATTCTTCCAGGTTCTGCAGCACAGTTTTTAATGTAACTGTCTGTAGTAGTGTGGTCTGTTCCTCTTCCACCATGGGCACTACTGACAAAGGAAGGGGAGAGACTTGTTACTTCAGGCAATTACTGAATTAGTGAAGCAAAGCACCCAATGGAGATGAGTGAAGGACACTCTTTTTCCATAACCTTTTGTTTTGTCAAATTCCTAATCCAAGTTTTGTATAGAGCTTCCAGGTCCAAGATTTGTATGCCCACTTTAAATTAGTAAAATCCTAATTTGCACTGGAGCAGGTAGGCTGGTATATCTGTGCTGCATCTCTGTGCTGGTTTGGGGCTGCTGTTAAACTAGCCTGGAGACAAGGTGAAACCTTTCCCCTTAATCTGGGTAAAGCAGCAGCAACCCCAATGATCTAGCCTACTCGGATCTGCACCCCCAAAATTGGTGTCAGGGAATGGGGCCTGGAATCTGGCACAAGTATCCACTCCCCATCCACTCGCCCACAGTCTCATGGCACTCAGCCCTTCCCCCACCCTAAAACACCATTGACAGATATAGGCATGCCGGATAAAGCTCATAGGAAGAGCTCTAAATAACTCATATGATGGTGTGTAAAAGAAGGTAGTCAGAATGTTTCAGGTAAATTTATTTGATACACCATGTTTCAAGAACCTTTAACTTTTATGTTGGATGAAAGCCCCCTAACAACCCACCACACCAGGTCTCAGGAAAATGGATTAGCTGACTGTTACTGCTTTAGAAATTACCAGTGCCTTTGTGATATCAACAGACACTACACCAAACCCTGGTTTCACCTCAGATCTGTTTCCATACTGAGCAACCAAGAGTCAAGGATTATGGTGCTTTATAAACATGCAGGGATACAGAGGAGCCTGATCAAATTTGTGGATGATAGCAAGCTGGGAGGAGTAGCAAACACAACGGAAGACAAGAGAAACCTCCAGGAGGATCTGGATAAACTAGAATACTGGACTGTAACAGAATGAATTTCAATAGGGAGAAGTGCTAGATTCTGCATTTAGGCAATAAAAACCAAACACACGGGTATAAAATGGGGAATACTTGGCGCGGCAGCACAAAATGTGAGTGGGATCTTGGAGTCACCATGGATCAAAAGCTGAACATGAGTCAGCAGTGTGATGTGTCTGCAAAGAAGGCAAATGCCATTTTAGGCTGCATTAAGAGGACTGTAGCTTCCAAGTTGCAAGAAGTTATAGTTCCTCTTTATTCTGCATTGGTTAGACTTCACTTTGACTACTGTGTTCAGTTCTGGGCACCTCAGTTTAAAAAAGATTCATCCCAACTGGAGCAAGTCCAGAGGAGAGCGACAAGAATGATCAGTGGGGTGGAAGGGAAACCCTATGAGGAAAGGTTGGGGGAACCTGCTATGTTCAGCCAAGAAAAGTGAAGGCTGAGAGGAGGCCTGATTGCCCCCTTCAGATACCTGAAGGGCTGTCAAATAGAGGAAGAGGCTCATTTGTTCTTAGCTGCCTCAGAAAGCAGAACTAGAACCAATGGGTACAAACTGCAGGAAAGGAGATTCCGGTTGGATATCCGAAAAAAATTCCTGACGGTGAGGGTGATTAGGCAGTGGAACAGATTGCCAAGGGAAGTGGTGGACTCTCTCCCTCAAGCAGAGGCTTGACGTGTACCTGTCGGGGATGCTCTAGGAGGATTTCCTGCTACAGGCAGGGGGTTGGACTTGATGACCTACTAGCCCTACAATCCAGAGTGACTACGGGAGCATGTAAGAGACATTATGTGCACCCATAGTTACTGCACTACCTAGTGAAAACCTATAGGAAATTCATATTGCAATCCAGAGTAAATTGTTCTTACACCGGAGCAAGGACTCCCCGTAGTTATTCTGGATTGCACCCTAGGTCCCTTCCAACTCTATGATTCTATGATTCTGTGCGCAAACCATGGTAAACAACAAGCAGTCCTATTTTGCCCATTCAGGTTTATGAAAACACCCCTATGTCCAGTTTGCTAGGAAAAATGAAGAATTTTTTTATGACATTCTTCCACAAAAATGCCTGTTAAAAAAAGAATCTGGCTTTGAAAACTATTTTCATAGGAGAAAAAGTCAGTTTCCCTGGTTGTTCTTATCTTGCATGACAGGTAACTTCTTGATCTCCAACTGAGCTGGTCTCATGGAGCCAAAAAATAAAAAAAAGAAAGCCAGAAAAACTAGCACCAGGGGGCTTCATTCCGCCAAAGCCCCTTCCTTTTCCATCCCAGTTCTGCCAAGGGAGGTGTATGTTGCTACCATCCTTTCAAAGGCATGGAACCTTTTCATGTTTTGTTCCCATTGTTCATTTTTGCACCAGGCACCCAAAGAGGAAAGCAACACTCAATGAATAAAATATGGGATCTAGTCTTCCCCTGAAGCACATCAATCAGTGCAACTTGCTGAATTAACCTGCCTCAGCACTGCACTTATGCACAATAGTAGGCTAAAATTGAATTAGGTTTTATGGGGGTTTTTGGTAATTTTTAAGGGATGTGTCTTATTTTTGTGGCACTACTTAAAATGTGATTTTTTTTTTTTTTGGCTGTTATCAGCCGCTCCCAGTGAACGAAGGAAAATGATCAAGGCAGCTGGAACCTTTGGAAGGTTTGTGTGCAAGAGGAAAAAAGGAGGCCCATTGGGTGAATTTTCAGATTATTCAGATTTCAGAGACTCACAGTGCAATCTTAACCTCTGGTTAGGCCAGCACAAGTCTTGGGACAAGTTCCATGCAGACCTGAGTGTGCTATAAGGTACTTCTGTACCACTTCATGTGCTGGCCTTTCCTTGCCACTTTGGGAACGGGGAGATGGATGAATTGTGCTGGCCTAAATTTGTTTAGGTTTGCACCCTCAAACTCTCATGTATTCAGATGGTCATTGGCCTGCTTCAAGCTGATCGCTGCATTACTGAAAGAAGAATGGGTCAGTCACACCTGCAAGGGGGCAGGGTATATGTGGATATATTGGATATCAAATGGGGAGTGGGTCCCTGCACATTGGAGGGCATTTTGAATTGACAGTCTGAGAAGCTGAACCTGGAAAGATCCATGCGGTCGCTCTGCTCAAGCTGCTCAAGTTGAATCATGTGCAAAATTGCAGCCAGAACACTGTACTTAGCAGTGTCTTTTTTACACCACACAGTGCTACCAGTTAAGATGCTGAAGTGACTGGAGATCTGGTTGCCTAGAGAGTGATCATGGTTGTGCTCTATGAGGTTTTCCCTGAACATATCAAGCCCATTACAACCTTCAGAGATAGTTTTGATTTAAAATACTCATATTATTTTATAACAAATTAAGAGCCTAGTAATATTTGATTGAATGTTCTGGCTAGCGGGATTTTAAATAAGAAATATACTGGAGAAACGATTTTATCATTTATACAGCAGAATCAGTGTTCATGGCATGTTACTGAGTTTCATAGGCAAAAATGGGACACGTCTCTGCCCCAAAGGAACTTGCAATTGAAAACTGAAAACAGAGAGAACAAAAAGGAATAGAGATAAGTGATGGGTATTGCAATGCTGATTTGCACTGGAACTGACAGGTTGTATCCAGGGGCAGTGGCGTAGCTAATGATCATGTAGCCTGGTGCAAAGCTCAAAATGTTGCACCAGAAGTGATGTCACAACTGGATGTGATGACATCCCAGAGTATTAAAAAAGTTTTATTTTCCTCTGAAACAACAAAATAAAATTTAAGTAAGTGAAAAATGAAAAATTTCCCTTATTGGTTAAGGAAATTCTACAGGGGCAAAGAGGAATAGTTCTTCTTTCCCTGCTAAATATAAGTGGAGCACCACTTAGAAGTGCATGTATACCCAGTTAGCACGGGTAACTGTATTATGACATACGGTATGTATATGGAAATGAGAGCTGATTCATATTAACATATTCATCATTATTAGTTCCATATAGTATCAGAATTGGCTCTCAGAGCAATCAGCATCATGAGAGAGTTTTGAGTTTAAAAAATCCACTTTTACTAGGTTTTGTGTTTTCATTTACTGGTTAATTGGTCATACCTTTTGATATAATATAAATATTCCAATGCAGTTTGTTTTATTGCATTCTGGTTGGATATCAGGAAAAAATTCTTGACGGTGAGGGCAGTTCGGCAGTGGAACAGATTGCCACGGGAGGTGATGAACTCTCCCGCACTGGGGATCTTCAAGCAGAGGATGTTAGAGATGCTGTAGGAGAATTTCCTGCTGCAGGCAGGAGTTGGACTAGATAACCTACTAGGTCCTTTCCAACTCTATGATTCTATGATTTCCTAGAAATTATTGACATTTAGGGGTTAGATACTGACTATGCTGCATTGCATTTTGATTCCCCCCTCCAAATTATCATATTTTTAACCCCAAATTTTTAATTTTTAAATTATCATATTTTTAAAGTGATCAATCGCTGCACCTTGAACCTCACTTCTCATCTGAGTTGTGCCATGAGCCATTAGGCCTCTGGGTATGCATTGGATTTCCCCTATTCTCTGCTTGACAACATGAGAAAGATATCAAGAGAAGAAGAGAGAAATATTAAACATGGCTCATCCTGGAGTAGCAGAGATGCACTCTTAAGATGCTTTTTTTTTCAAACACATGTCCAATGAACACTCTGTACACACTGAAGGCTTGACAGCACTGAAACAAAGATGAATTTTAGTTTCCTGGATAGGTCTGATTCTTTTTCTCACATAGTGCAAGCTGAAAGCACAAAATAATTCTAAGGACTACTGATTTCGATAACCATCTACTTTATGTGTGTTATTCACAGAATTGTATTTATTCATGTTACTTATATTTGTTTCTCGGGTCGGCCCCACAAGACAGGGTGAGCTCCTGTCCTTAGCCCAGCTCTGCGACGCCAGCTGGATCCAATTGTACTGGCTCTGCCTTTCCATTGGACTAATTCAGTGGCTTGGAGAGGGGGAATTTGCTGCTTGAGTAACAGCCTATCCTCCATAACAATCTAACCCAGGTTTTCGTGCTTTGCATGCAGCGTATGCAGCGCCAAGCACGATACCATAGTCTTCCAAGACTGACGGAGGCCTGCTTTTTTCATATATATTTGTTTTACTCAAAGTGCATATTTGATCTGGTAGTTAAGGAAAGTTAAGTTGAGAAAGGAAGTTAAAGTAGTTAAGGAAGGAAACTGTACAACTACCATTATCATCACCACCACCATCTACACTAGTCCACTCCTGACCCACTGGTACCTAAAACAGTGTGTCAGATCTCATTGCTACACCTGGTGATTGGCAGTTTTTGCTTTTCTTCCCAGCTGGATCCAACTGGAATAAAATGAAACAGAAGAATTCTGTTATCCTTTTCTCAAGCAGGGAATGAGAGCAGTGGTGGGCTCCAGCAGGTTCGCACCTACTCTATAGAACCGGTTGTTAACAAGAGATAGGCAATATAAAGTTTAAAAATATCCATTTAAAAGTGGCTGCCAGATGGGCAGAGAACCGGTTGTTAATTTATTTGAAGCCCATCACTGAATGAGAGGGAAGAGAACAGTATGTTCTGCCAGGCCTCCATTTGAGTTGACTCTGGCATTTGGCCTTGTGGCCTGCCCTGCCATGTTACTACTACTACTACTACTACTACTACTGAGTGTACAGAGATAATCCCTTTGCTTAGTTCTGAGAGAATGTTCCTTTATTTGGGGGTATAATAAACTCTTTTAGGCATGGATGAATTGTTTCTAAGGCATCTAAAAAAACCAAAAGCCTCTTTCCTCAAACAAAAACATTAACCAAGCCAGCAAATGCATTTTTAGGCAGCCATCTGTTTGAGATGATTGTCACGAACATAGCCACATTCTGAATAGAAATTATTTCAGTGAATCCAGTTTTTCAATGGCATCTTAGTTTATAAATGCAGATTTGTTGCTGTTGTTTGCTAGTATTTGTACTTCAAGGTGGGGTAAACATCTTTTTGATAAATACATAAATGTTTCCCCCATGCCCATGAACAATTCAATATTCTATTGGGAATGGTGTTTCCACACAGCATTGTGGTGGGGGCAGATAATTTGAAAGATTTATGTCAAACACATAAGCATTACTCCAGTGAACCATCTATTTCATTAAAGTGACATCCTGATAACTAATTTATATTAGATAACTGGTAATGTGACAACAGTTCAGGTCAACATATGCTGTGAGATCTATGCGTTTGCAGTTTGCGCTGGAAAACATAAGGAAATATTGTTGACATGAGGCATAGCAGAACTTAATGGATGGAAAAATACTGATGTGCCACCAAATTATATACTAACAGGCAATAAAGGCAAATAACACTCAGTGTAATCTTTCTCCTGAATGTTCAAAGCTTGTGTGTTTGTTTTTATATTTAAAACCTAGCAAAATGTACCAGCATTGCAGGAATAAAATACCCCCTGTGCACCATCAGCCCTGTGTGCCATTCCCCCCATTATGCCATCTCCCCTGTGCTACATCACTCCCAGTGCAACAACTCCCCATGCGCAACCCCCATGCACACCATCCTATGTGTACCACCCCCATGCGCACCCCTCTCCAGGGTAACCAGATGCTGAACCCAAAATTGGACCTGCCAAGCTTGCCAAAATTCCTATCTGCTTAAAAAAATTCCTACCTGCTTAAAAAAATTGTAGGACACCCCAAAAAATGTGGGACAAATGTAGGATGTGTTAAAATAAAGATAAAAACACTCATATTGCATCCTGTACTTAATTTTTGCACAAATCTCATTGCAATAGACCAAACACCAACCAAAAAGGCACATTTTTAAGTGATCCAAGCAGCCAACCTTTGTCAGGCAGGCATGCACAGGCTTGGTCTTTCAGCCTTTGCCTCCTTACACAATATAAGCTCCACTGACTATAATGCTTTTGAGTGGACAATACTTTTGAGTGTGCTTGGAGGCTTAAAACTTAATAAGCCAGGCGTTATCCCCACCATCCCTGCCCTGAGAAGGTTGCCAACTGCTCCTCTGCTTTGACAACAGCAGGATGAAAGGCCCCACAACCCGAGCAAATCAAGCCCTTGTTGTGAAATACATGCTTTTTTGTGCAAAGTATATAGTGGTGGATCCATCTACAAAGGCATGGGAGCAGGAGAGGCTAGGGTTTCTCTGGTCAGTTGGCAACCCTGCTTTAAAAAAATTAATTCTTTCCCCTTTCCCTCCAATCCAAATTCACTGCAAAGTTTCACTTGCAAGGCTACCTCCTTCCCCTGATCTCCTCTCCAGCAGCCTCAGCTCCCTCTTTTGCACATAAGCAGAGTTTCCTCTCCCCATATCTTTTATCAATGCAGGGACTGGAGCACTGGTGGGCAGTAATGGGTTCGGTCCAGATCTCTAGTGCCGGTTGTTAGTGCCCCCCCCCCCGCTACCGATCCTGTAGCAAGGGGGGAGCAGATAACCAGGAGTACCGGTTCTGCGGCCATTTCTCCTTGGGGCAGCCGGGCACTTTTGAATTTGCCGCTCCAAGTGGCAGCCCGGCGAGGCGCCCCATAAGCCCCAGGGCTGGAGCGTCTGTCCTCTGGCTGCTGGAGCGGCAGCTGGCCGGAAGAGCACACAGCTTTCTCAGCCCCTTTTTCTTTTTACCCCTCAGGGAGCAAGGCGAGGCAGGTCTTACTCCCAGGAAAGGGTGGATGGGACTGCAGCCTGAGAGCCCAATCCAATGCATGACTACTCAGAAGTAAATGCCATGACAGTCAATGGCGCTTACTCCCAGGAAAGGGTGGATGGGACTGCACCCTGAGAGCCCAATCCAATGCATGACTCCTCAGAAGTAAGTGCCATGACAGTCAATACTCCCAGGAAAGTGTGGATAGGGTTGCATCTCCAGAGTCCACTCCAAATTGGTCTACTCAGAAGTAAGTGCCATGACAGTCAATGGCGCTTACTCCCAGGAAAGTGTGGATAGGGTTGCAGCCTTGGCACAATCCAATGCATGCCTACTCAGAAGTAAGTGCCATGACAGTCAGAAGTTTTCAATTAGGGAGAGGCGTGGGCGGGACTCCCCGGGGGCCTCTCCAGGCTTTACCTGTCCCCAGCTGGAGGTCAGGCTAAGGACAGGGAAAGCCTGAGGAAGCCCTAGAGTGCATGTGCGCCAACCTTAGCGCATGCGCAGTGCGCCTGGGTTGGGGCCCACCCCTTGCCCCACCCACCCACTCCCGCAGTGCGCTGGAGTGGGTGGCGTGTCCTCCTGGCCCCCTGCCCTGCCCCTGACCCTCCCTGGCCCTGATCCGGCCAGGCCCCACCCACTTCCGGGGAACTGGTTGTTGGGCCAGGCCGGGCCCACCTCTGGACTGGAACCACTGCCAGGCACAACCATCTTCCCAGCCATTAGGTGGATATAGAGGTCTTTCAAAAGGTAGCTATGAAGCAGTGTGCAAAAATGGGAATCTGGTGTGATGCATGCTTCTGGCTGGAAAGGCCCCCAAATTCCTGACAGAGAGGCCTCTACCCAGACTTCTGGTCCCAGGGCCTCATTTCAGTTATCTCAGGGAAATTCCTATCATATGGTCAGCCTGTCCCTCTCCCTTGCACACCATTCCCCCATGCACACCACTCCCCCATGTGCAACATCCCTCTCCACTCACCAATCCCCCATGTGCACCAAACCTCCAGTGCACAAGGCACTGGGCGCATGGAGTGCAGGTGTGCTGGATGATGTCAGTCAGTCTTCAGTGACTGTATAGGACAAAACACGTCGCACCTTTTTCACTCCCTTAAGGGTTACATTTCTCAAAATTGTTTGTTTGTGTTTCATGTCACAGAAGGAACACAATCAGTCAGGGATTCTTCAATGTATAAGGAGGAAAACACGTTGCACCCAGTGGTGGGATTCAAATAAATTAACAACAGGTTCTATGTTCCATTAGTAACCAGTTCTCAGAACCAAGTGCTCATTAGCAAAGGGTTCTATAGAACATGTGAGAACCCCCTGAAGCAACCACTTTTCACCCAATTTCACCCCATTTTGGTTGGAATTTCAGGAAATCAATTCTTAGTGGATGTTTCCATCACAGAAGGAACATCCACCCCCAAATTTCACTCTTTTAGGTCCAGCTGTTTTAGCTGGGCATTGATGAGTGAGTCAGTCAGTGACTTTTCAGTTTTATATATACATATCATATGTTAGTTAGTTAATTAGTTAGTTAGTTACAATCCGAGATCGAACAGCAAAAGGCAATAAAAACCAAAAACATATGTATAAAATGGGGGATACTTGGCTTGGCAGCACAACATGTGAGCGGGATCTTGGAGTCGCCGTGGATCACAAGCTGAACATGAGTCAGCAGTGTGATGTGTCTACAAAGAAGGCAAATGCCATTTTAGGTTGCATTAAGAGGACTGTAGCTTCCAAGTCACGAGAAGTTATAGTTCCTCTTTATTCTGCATTGGTCAGACCTCACCTTGAGTACTGTGTTCAGTTCTGGGCACCTCACTTTAAGAAAGATGCAGCCAAACTGGAGCAAGTCCAGAGGAGAGCGACAAGAGTGATCAGTGGGATGGAAGGGAAGCCCTACGAGGAAAGGTTGGGGGAACTTGGGATGTTCAGCCTGGAGAAGAGGAGGCTGAGGGGAGACATGATTGCCCTCTTCAGATACCTGAAGGGCTGTCATATGGAGGAAGGGGCCAATTTGTTCATAGCTGCTTCTGAAAGCAGAACTAGAACCAATGGGTACAAACTGCAAGAAAGGAGATTCCGGCTGGAAATCCGGAAAAAATTCCTGACGGTGAGGGCGGTTGGGCAGTGGAACAGATTGCCAAGGGAGGTGGTGGACTCTCCCTCACTGAGGATCTTAAAGCAGAGGCTCGATGAGCACCTGTTGGAGATGCTCTAGGGGGAATTCCTGCTGCAGGCAGGGGGTTGGACTAGATGACCTACTAGGTCCCTTCCAACTCTATGATTCTATGATTCTAAACATAAACATCAAATACTAAAACATATCATGACATGTCATATCATTTGTTGTCAATTGTATACATAAAATCAGCAGCTATAAAATCTGGCCATTACAATAGGTCCCAAGTCATTTAAAATTTATAGTTAGACTCCTGTGTTATCAATACTTTACGAATTTTCATTGCAGACACTAAAAAGCTGGCACAAGATTTAGACAATAAGTCATTTGTACCAGCCAATAAACATCTGACTAGATTGCTGTCCCCTGAAGGGTGAAAAGACCTAATTAAAGGTCGAATAAAGTTTTCACAAATACCTCTGTAAAATTGGCAAGACAATAGAACATGGTCCATAGAGTCAATTTCCCCAGCACCACAGGGTATATCATATGTAGATATGTATCCCATCACTCCTTAATATTTTCAGGTGGCTTACAATGATAAATAACTAAAAACACCATAGAACAGTATAAAAGAGAGAAGGTCATTTTAAAAGCATGTTATAAATATGGGATGGAGGCCAGTAAAAGACCTGTTGAAATAAAGTGTTTGGAAAATACTGAAAGACTTGCAAAGGGGGTGCAAAGCTTCAAATAGCAGGGGCTACAAATGCCATGTTCTGGATAGCTATGTTCTGGATAGAATACCATGGATAGAATGCAATAGACAGCTATGTTCTGAAAAGAATGCCATGTTCTGGATAGCTATCAAATGGTCCTCTATTGATGCAGAAGAGACTTATAGACAGGTAGATTTAGAATGCTAGATGCAGGGGATGGCATCAGTGTGCAGGTATCTTGAAGTCTTGTGAGCTCCTGAAGCATCTGGTGGGCCACTGTGAGATACAGAAAGTTGGAATACATGAGCCTTTGGCTTGATCCAGCAGGGTTCTTCTTATGTTCTTATATTATGTTTTTATGTATGTTTTCTTGGTCATCTATACAATAATCCTGAAAAGTAGGTCAGTTCTGCGACTTCATATAATCCCCACACTGCAGAGGAAGGACGGAGAGAACACTGGCTTGCCTTAAGTTCCAAATCTAATAGCATGAAACATTCTGGAATGAGTAATGGATTGCTATGCTTTTTCCTTAAAAAAGAAAAAGCAGTGAGGCTCTTGAACTGTATTGGTACTGTTATTCTGTGGTTTAACCCTTTCTGCTGCAGGATTTTCCTGATCTAAAAGAAGACCCAAAGCTGTTAATTGCTCCATTGGAGAAAATACATGAATATTGAATATATTTCCCTAGCAAACAAATAAAAGAGTGTGATGTAGATGGGGAATGCAAAGCAAGATTTTGGATACAGTGTAAAAGTGATTCCCAAATTTAGAGTTGGGTAAGATGATCTTTTCATCAGTTAATCCTACAGTAATTCTATAAATCCAATCAAGCACGTATGCACATGCATGTATGCACACACAAAAAAATACATAGCCACACACACTGCAGTCTATAATCTACCCATATTATGGCTCAATCCATGAAGGCCCTTGATGGACAAGGGGAGGGGAGGGCAAAACAGGGCTTCTGTGTCAGCTGCCTGTGCAGGCATGTTGCAAATTTCTGATTTAGATTAAGACACACTCTTCAGGAAGTATTATGCATATCTGGAGGCATGAATCTCATGCTGGATTGAGAACTAAGTGTGCAAACAGATAGAATGTCTACAGTTTGGGGCTGAATAATTCCAGTCAGATGATCTCCACTGACAGGGCCAAACATTTGTCTAGTACTTGACAGGATTTAATCCAATCATTGCTCCCTCTTTAGAATGATAATGATTGATAGTTTTTGTATGGCAAGCAAACTTACACTGCTCAAATGTGGGCAACAGTCTGGGATTGGGGCCAGGACAAATATGTGCACTACAACACTCGTATTTGCAAAAATCAGAACAGAGGAGGCATGGCCCAATGACCAGAAAAGATTGCTGTCCATGTAATATCATTTCTCTCATAGAATCGCAGAGAAGTTATGAACTTCTGAAAAGAGCAGCACATTTTTTGCATGATAAATTCCATAACTGGGAGAGTAATCAGAAACAAAGTGTATCAAGTCACAGAATATGCTCTTGACTGCTCTTCCGTCTTGTGTGTCAATAATGAGCAGTCAATGAAAACAAGAAAATTAAGCCCAACCAAATACCTCTTCTGTTAGGGAGATTTCTTAAACAAGCTTCAAATGGCCTGTTGAGCATTTTGATGTCACTATTAAGTTTCAATGTGGTTTCTTCAGTAGTATTCTTCTGATAAGCACATGTTTTGAACAAATAGAAAGTGGTACAGATCATTGAGTACAGATAATTTGATCTGGTACAGATCAAAGAGATGAAGGGAGTAATTTTTTATTTGATAACCTGACTGGCTGGGGTTGCCAAATGCTCAGTAAGGGTGCACTGATGAATAGCAGTCAGTCTTGATCACTTTACTCAAAAGTAAATCCAACTGATTCAAATTCAGCTGAAGTGTCCATGCTTTCAACTGCTCATACATAGTTCTTTTTATGAAACATAATTTTAATTCTAACCCAACTGAGCTCAATGTATCTTATTGCTTTGTTTTCATTGTTTTTACATTAATAAAAATTTTAATATTGTATTAGTCACTGCTGTATGAATGTTTTATTTATAAGCTACCTTGAAGGCCTTTAAGTAGGATGGAAAGGATGGGTATAAATTTTTTTTTAAAAATTGCTTAAATAAATTATTATCACAAACTGTAGGAAAGTGGCAAACTCATTGACCATACCATGTTTCACTCAATGCACATGCAAACAGGGGCTGACAAAATGGAATGTTCTTCCATGAAGTTAAAAATCAGATAAAATCCTTCTACAGAGATTCAATCCTCAATTCCTTGACGGTATGTAATTTTCTATTTATATTTTTGGGCAGAGGAGCATCTAGTCCTGTGAATCTCCATATACTGGTCCAACCTTGTTATACATGGATTTTTTAATACACAGATTTAATTTAACAATTTTTTTAAGCGGGTAGGAATTTTGGCCTGGGATCAGGAATTTTGGCCCTGAGGTTCAAGAATTTTGGCCCTGGGGTTCAGTAATAATCTGGTCACCCTGAATCCAGAGCCAGTTTTCATGGCAGAAATGCCCCTTCCCAGATCCTCAAAATTAAACCACCTCAGAAGCAGGAATAAATTTGAGTAGACCCACAGAGATCCATGATAAGCTAGAGTAAGAATGGCAGTGTTGACAAAAAAAATTTGAGTTCTTGGCCAGTATAACTGCTATCCCTGCCTCTCAGTCTCTGGAAATGGCACAACTACAACAGCTCACCAACCTCAGGATCCAGCACAACTCCAGCAGGCCACTCCAACAATCCCCTTGCATCCACTGCAGGTACTGCTGTACCTGTTGCAGGTACTGTTGCAGGTACTGCTGCAACTGTTACTGGTTGTCTGGGACTCCTGGGCTTCCTAATAAAGTAAGCACCACAGCTGTTCCTTGTTCTGTATGATCTGAGGCAGGTCTCCTCAGGAGCAAGGTTGTCAAATGCTACTGACTTGATGCTCAGCAGCCTCCAAACCCTCTGGATTTGGCCCAACTTTCTGCTCTGGATATAGCCTACTTGGGCCAGCCCAACTCAGCTATTCTCATTTAGAGATGGCCAGCCCAGCTCAGCTAGGCTCACTTCAAGATTGCTCCCTAAGTCTACTTAGGCTGGCCCAAGTCAGATGGATCTGGGCCAGCCTAGCAGGATTAACCTAGGCAAATCAGCAGGGGTGAGTTTAAGGCATGTGGGGAATGGCTTGGTATAGTGCAGTTAGGTTGTATCCAGAGCCTGTCTCCACAGTAGACATGCCCCCTCACAGCTTCTCAGAGTTAAGCCACCTCACCTCACCAGTTCAGTTCTGGGCACCTCACTTTAAGAAAGACACAGCCAAACTGGAGCAAGTCCAGAGGAAGAGCGACAAAAATGATCAGTGGGATGGAAGGGAAGCCCTACGAGGAAAGGTTGGGGGAACTTGGGATGTTCCACCTACAGAAGAGAAGGCTGAGGGGAGACATGATTGCCCTCTTCAGATACCTGAAGGGCTGTCATAGGGAGGAAGGGGCCAATTTGTTCATAGCTGCTTCTGAAAGCAGAACTAGAACCAATGGGTACAAACTGCAAGAAAGGAGATTCCGGTTAGATATCCGGAAAAAATTCCTGACGGTGAGGGCAGTTCCACATTGGAACAGATTGCCAAAGGAGGTGGTGGACTCTCCCTCACTGGGGATCTTCAAGCTGAGGCTCGAGGAGCACCTGTCGGAGATGCTCTAGGAGGATTTCCTGCAGCAGGAAATGATGACCTACTAGTAGATGACCTCCTAGGTCTCTTGCAATTCTATGATTCTATGATTCAGGCACAGGCATAAATCTGAGTAGCCGCATAGGAGCCCATGATAAGTCAGAATAGAAATGGAAGAAAAAGGAAAAAATTCTAAGTTTTAGGCTAGCCTAATTACCACTCCTGTCTCTATACCTCAGGATAGGGCACAACTACACCAGTCTAGTGAGCATGTTGCCATTGTGCTGCTGCAGTTAGGCCAGCCTAACGTAGCCCTGTGGATTTCGCCTAAGTGTCAACCCAGGATATGGCCTACTTAAGCTTAGGCTACTCTCTGGCCTAAGTCAGGATTGCACCCTATATTTAATAAATTACGTGCAATAGTTTAAAATTTAATGAGTAATAAAGTTTTTAAATTAAGCACATGAAACCAATATAAATGAGTGTTTTAAACTTTTATTATGTCATATCCTACATTTTCTTGGGTGTCCTTCATTTTTTGGGGTTGGGCTTGTCCTCTTTTGTGGTGATAACATCTGGTGACCTTGTTCTCATCATTTAAGATAAAGATATTTCTCCACCTCCCTCCTCTTTGTTTCTTCTGACAACATGAGACTGAAGCAATACAGGCAGGTTGCTGACTTCAGTGCACTTAAAAGAAGCTTTTTAATGTTTAAATATGAAATGTCCTGCTTCTGTGACAGCCAACTTTAAAAATTCATAAAGCCGGTAACCAAGTGACTGTAATGGTTCAACATAGCAGAGTTTAAATCCCAGAAGAAATTACTTTTTCCTAAAATGAAGATATGGGGTAAACGGGGGAGGGGGGGATTCAGTGGAACCAGAGCATAATGAATAAATGATCCAGTGACATACATATTTTCTTTGTGTCTCCTTCCTTTCCTTGTTGTCTTTGCATTCTCTCATCCTTTTCACCATCACCTTGAGCTTTGAACATGCCTCATTTCCAAACATATTTTCTACCATTTCTATTCTCTGCATGGATGGTGGAAGGAGTCAGCCATGTTGGACCTGTTTGAGGACACTTCTCCAGGAAAAGGGTCCTGACATCCAACTACACTTGAACCCCCCAGTACTAGTTACTCCATATCCTGAGGAACCACTTCATAAAAAAGTGATTGTGATCGAGGCCATTAGTAATATTTCTAATAATCAATTTACTGTATTACTACTGACAAAGTATTGTACTAATAATACTATCTCCTGCGCTAAAGTAATGACAGATGAGATGAATGTATAGCCACTGTCAACTTCAATCTTTAGTTTTTAGTAGGTTTTGGCATAACAAATTTGTCATGTTGTGTATGTGAGCGTGTGTGTGTTCATCCAAAGGACTGGTCAAAGTTCTCCTGATTCAGCATGCCAAATGCTGCTCTTTCCTACCTAATTATGTGCCAGCATGTGCACCTCCCACTCTCCAATGCTGTAGCTCAGAAATCTCCTCTCTTCCATACTTCATTTTCTCTCTGTCCCCCTCTTCCTGTTCTAATCCTATGAGTAGGAGGCAGAAAAAAGGGATAAGAAAGTACATATAAAAAAGAGAACCCCACCACCCAATCTGCTGCCTGATGCAACAGCTAGTTGGCTTCATGGATGTACTGGACCTATGTTCTTCCATAGAGATTGCTCACAAGATTGCACCATATATGTATACATATGGAAGTGTCACTAAAATCCAGTAAGACAGTTCTACTCCACACCCTGGGGTGCAGAGTTAGGCCAATGCACAGGCATATGCTGACCTCCCCACACCATCATGGACAGTTAGGTCAGGTGAGTTAGGCTGCCTTAAATTTCTTAGACTTGTGCAGTAAGTAAGCAAGAAAGGTTGCAATCCTAACCATACTTTCCTGAGAGTAAGCCCTATTGGACACAATGGAACTTACTTCTGAGTAGATATGCTTAGAATTGCACTGTAAGTCAATTGTGCATCTTACTCCCATACAAATGCATAATGGATAATATCCTCAACGTGGGGAGAGGCAGCATAAATCACTCATACTTCCTTTCCTCAACATTTCTACTCAACTAACTCTATCTCTAGCTAGCCCACATGCCCTTTGAAGACCAGGCAGTGGTGTAAAGAATTTTTTTCAACTTATCTCCTCTGCTTCTTACTGTCCAGTGGGCCTATTTGATCAACAGCTCTTTTGCTGGCATAAATCCGGTAGGTCCACAGGAGCATGTTGGGCCCAGGACAGGGGCTTTAAAACTCACAGGCATCCTGTCAAAAGCTGCAGCAACCTGCCCCCTTCCAGCCCAATTATGGGTGCAATCCTGAGTAACTACGGGGAGTCCTTGCTCCGGTGTAAGAACAATTTGCTCTGGATTGCAAAATGAATTTCCCATAGGTTTTCACTAGGTGGTACAGTAACTACGGGTACACATAAAGTCTCTTACGTGCTCACGTAGTTACTCTGGATTGTAGGGTAACTCTCACTCCTAGTATGATGGAACTTCTGTGAACTGTTGTTATCAAGACGTGGCCTACCAGCCTTTGAGTTCACAGCAGATCTGTGGAGCTTCTGCCACACCACTGGCCTATAGGTTGTAATGGTGGACTGTAAATTTTGCTTACTGCCCCTTAGGATTGGGCAGTAAGATGCATTGCTGTATGCTCACCAGTTCCTGACTTAAAATAAATCTCTGTGCATGACAAGCCAAGCGCTTGTTACACTGCCCTGTAGCCTATGTGCATCACCCCCAGAAAATGTTACACAGAAGAAATTATTTTCTGTATTAGTTTCAGAATAATCTAAAAGATGGCTGAGAAATGTGCCTTTTTGTCTTCCTTCCCCCAAATATGGTTCTGCTGGTCTCTTTTCATTTATGCTGCTTGGTCACATTAGCAACAAACATTGAAGCCTCTTCCTTGAAGGTCTGTAAGTAAGTGACAGGTAGGCTCATTGAAATGCAGCAGGGAAACATGTTGTTTTGAACTGGTAAAGGCAGCAAAAATCTCAGGAGTTTGGAAACGAAGAATGGCATTTTCACATGTCCACCCCAAATCTCATATCTGTTTAGCTGTAAGCTCGCAAATCATTCTAGTTACCGGTAATTTAAATTCACCCTGGAGGATGTAGAAGGAGGATGTCAGGATTACAGGAAACTGCAGCAGCTGAATGATGTAGTTGACTGATGTGAATGTAGGAGAGAATTCTGCAACATTTCCAAAGAAATCTGAATTGTGTGGAATTCAGTCCATTGCAAATATTTTTTTCACATTATTATTCCATCTTTCCTCCAATGACCTTAGGATGGTGTACACAGTTCCTCCCTTCCTTTTTGGGCTCACAACAATCTTGTGTGGTGAAAAATAGTGACTGGTCCAGGCTCACTCAAAAACATCATGACTGAGGAGGGTTTGAACCTGGACCTTCCAAGTCGAAGGGCAAAATCCAGAGTAACTATGGGGCGTAAGAACAACTTACTCTGGATTCCAATATGAATTTCCCATAAGTTTTCATTAGGTGATGCAATAACTACAGGTGCACATAAAGTCTCTGATGTGCTCCAGTAGTTACTCTGGATTTGGGGGTTAGTCTAGTTCCCAAACCTCTGCCATCCTGATGGCTTCCCCAGGCCTCCTTTTGTATTAATTAATAAGGCATTAAAATGTCCTGGTTTTACATGTCTTTTTCACTCTAAGGCACAGACTGAGCCTGGAAGAGACTGTGGATGGAAGTGCATGGCCTCTGCTGGCTTTTGTAGGTAATATGCTCAGAAGGACATGATTTGGGTGAAAGGAACCAGATGATGTTACCAGATGATGTTGCCTGTATGTTACAGCTACTGCACTTCCATTCACTTTGCCTTCCTGCTGCTTCTTTTGCTCCTTCTAATCATTTGCCTGCTGCGGCAAACAGTGTTTTATTTGTTTCGTGTAAACGGCAAGTGAGGGGCAAGGTGTAGTCAAGGAGAAGCACAGCTCAGGTTTTTCATCTACAGGAGGAGTGATGATGCCATCAGCATGAGCAGTCAAGTGCTGTCTATGAAACATTTCTCCAAACATCTTGAGCAGAGAAGAAGCTTATCAAGTTCAGCAGGAGGTGAACCAAGAAATTTGCCTAAGAGCATCTGTCACCATGCCTTCATCTTTTCCAAGAGCTGCCTGAGAGAAAGTACGCAGTGCATGTGACATGAAGACTGAAGTTCTATTAAATTTACCTGGGAGTCCAAATGAATTTATTTCAGAGTTAAGAAGTCTAGGGAAGACATACCTATGATATTAGAGGGTTTTTTTTTCCCAATTTTGGTACATTTATTTAAAAACATTTCAGCACAACCTGAGATTTTGGGTTAAAATGGATTAAGGCTGCAATCCTAAAGACACTTTTGTGGGAGTAAGGCCCATTGACTACAATTGAGCTTACTTTTGAGTAGACGTGGTTAGGATTGTGCTCTAGAGCACGCATGTCCAACAAGAGGCTCAAGGGCCACTTTTGGCTTAAAAAGCCCATAGATGCAGCCCTCGGGGCCCCTTGTTGGACATGCCTGCTCTAGAGCTTTCAAAGAACTATAGTAAGTTTCAAAGTAGTGTTTGTGCACATGCAAATGTGCATGCAAGTGTATGCCTTACACTACAAAATGTACTCCTATCCCACAAGCAAGAAATATGGAAAAGGGATCGCTGAAAGCAGTGTGTCTAGAGGAATATCCAGGGCTGCATCTACTGTCAGATTCTCAGAGCTATGAAAGGAAAAGGCAGAAATTGGGGGAAATACAGTGGTACCTCAGTTTACGAGTACCTTGGATTGCACGTATTTCACAAGACGAGCAAAGCCTTTGCTCAGTTTCCAATGTCTTGCACAATTAACAATTGGGGCCCCAACCCTTTTCCAAAGCAGCACCCTTAGAATCAGGGTTGCCTCTGGCAGCATCCCCAGTCCTAGAACTGTGCCTCTCATCCAGATAAACTACGGTATTCCAGGACTGAAGATGCTGCTAGAGACAACCCAGAATCATCCCAGTTCTGGGACGATTTGCTCTGCAACTCTTCAGTGTTGAAGAAGCAGAGAAGGGTTGTGGAACAAATCATTGGAATTTCCATTATTGCTTAAGGGAAAACTCGCTTTGAAATGTGAGCATTTTGGATTATGAACATTTTTCCAGAATGGATTATGCTCAGAAACCAAGTTACCAATGTAGCTGGATCCTCTCAATGGCATTATCAGCAACCACCTTTGTTGGGTTTTATTTCTTTGTGATCATACAGTACACAAATTTGCCCATTTCTATCAGGGATTATAGGAGCTTTGTGGATATATGTTGACACTTGGGATGGTTAGGACTTAAAGACTGATTCCAACATGCTCAACTCTACTCACTGGAGGAAAAGCACTTTTAAAGTTATCATTCTTTTATATTTCGCAGGATTAGAATACCTGCCTTATTCCCTTCCATTGTAGTGTATTTCCAGTGGAGATTTGAAGGAAATAATTTTACCCCTTTTTGCCATTGTAAGTAACTTTGTGGTATAAAACTATTTTTAAAAAAAAAATTATTTGGCTCTGTCAACTATTTGTTAAAAAGTGGCATAGACATTTTAATAAAAGTAATA
Source organism: Cryptoblepharus egeriae (assembly GCA_030015325.1). Lineage (NCBI taxonomy): Eukaryota > Metazoa > Chordata > Lepidosauria > Squamata > Scincidae > Cryptoblepharus > Cryptoblepharus egeriae. The sequence continues at coordinate 55,816,353 of JAREYC010000004.1, read as the reverse complement.
AAAATAAAAACACATCATGACATATAGTACCAAAACTAGCTTTTTGCCTTTTCCTGATCAGCCTAATACAGTGCTTCCCAAACTGTTCAGGGGCCCAACAGTCTGCTGCCTGACTTATAAATGCCAAAGAATGTGGCTATAATAGTGGTTGGGCAGCAGCGCTCCCTCCCCTAGGAGCACCTTGTCAAATCCTTGAAGCACATAGTCTGTGTTCTCAGTTTCACAAACCAACAAAAGTGGAGTCACAACCTACTGGTAGGGCATGGAGAGACCCTGGGTTCTAAACCCGTTACAGCTCTGGAATACTATTGTTGCCCACAACCCAGATTAGATGCTGAGACACACACCAGTGAGAGCATTTAGATTCTGGAACTTTTAATTCTTCTCATGATTCTTTCAACTCCTTATTTGTATGTGTGGGAAAAGAAATAAAACAGCTTAAGATGCCCTGCATCAGTGTGGTTTTCTTTGTTATTCAGTTTTCTTTGTTTTCTTCTTGGTGGATGCTCTTTTAAATTCTGCATCCATAGGGACCAACACTGACACATAATGGAAGAGCTCTGGGAAATGGGATTCACCTCATGTACTGGTGCCAGACACATCAGCACTGGAAGGCAACTAAATAGAAACCTTCCATTTGTGTATTCTAAGCAGATGGAATTTGATTTTTCTTTAACAAAGCTTTGATGGGCAAGCCTAGTCCTTGATCAGCAAACTTGAAAATTGTGTTGTTCTTTCAAAACTGTTTTTTTCTAAAACAGAACAAGTGAGGCATGACTTGTTTTTCAAGATATTGCTGCTCTGTTCTTTCTCACTGTCAAGACATTTTAAGAAACTTTGACATGTCTCCATATGTCTCTCTCTTCATCTCTCCCCAACTCCCAATGTTCCATCACACCTTACTGTGATCAGGAAACAGAACCCAGGATGACATTATTATGTGTACATTCTGCTTATTTAAAAGAACAGACATTTTTTCCTGATCAGTTAGATAGTCAAGATGGCTGAGAATATATGTAATTCAACAACATATTAATATATGCAAAACTAATTTTTTCAGTGAGTTAATCCAAAGTAAATACAGCAGCTATATACATTTTGGCCTTACTGCCTAGCCTATCCAAACATTCCTTTCTCCTTTCCAATGTTCACTTTTTGGCTAATTATCACCTTCCTTCTCCAGAAATGGCCACAGTGGTGTGCAAAGAAACAGCTAAAGAAGTCCTTTAGCAAGTCACAAGTGACTGATGAGATTTATTACTACACAAACTACCCCAGCAATGTGAGACTACCCAAGATCCTCACAGACCTATATACTCACAGCCTATATAAAAATAATAGTATGCACCCGCAAAACCAGCTAGAACTCAGCAATCTATATGAATGCTTTTGGTACTCCATGATTGCAAAGGGCATGTTAACTAAGCAAAAGAGTTCATGTGGTTCTATAGAGAAGCAAAACATTTTGATCTGCCCGTATGAGTTATTTTATCTAATGGTTTAATGTTTCCTGTACAATTATCATCATGCTCGCAAGCAATCATACATTCTGTATTCCTATCTTAGAATTTTTCTTTTTGAAAGGATCAGAGGTTTGGATTTTTAAAGTCTTCCTCCTCTTCTGACATACACTCTATTTTTGAGGCAGAACACTGCAGTTCCCCAACCTCATTTCAACCCCTTCACCTCTGCAGATTTCATGTTCTACACACTGATGATAGAATATGCTTTGCCTGAAAGTGATGTTTTAATTCCACTGATCCTGTGGAGAGCAATTTCTTCTACTTCCAAGCTTTCTGTTTTTGATATATGTTCATACTAAATGTACTTAATGACAGTGGCTGCAATCCTAACTAAGCAATTCATGGCTGAGAAAAAGTACAACTGCACACTTTTTCAGGAGGCATATCTGCAAATCCCAAACCCACAGATTCATTATCTGTAGATTGGATCTGGTCCCATCTTGCAGTGCACGCCCACACCTGTGCCCCTTCAGAGGCAAGGAGGGTGGCCTGCCTGTATTCACAATTTCAGATATTATTTTATTGTTATAATGTTGTAATGTTGATTGTAATAGTTTATTCTTAATATATAGGCTGCAATCCTAACTTCCAGTTAGGCCTGCATAAGCCCTGTGCTAACTTTGGGGTATCACAAATGCGCTGTAAGACACATCTGCTCCATTCCTGGCAGGATTAGGACAGTGCACAGCCATATGCTGACTACCCTACACCCAGTGATGGGATTCAAAGAAATTAACAACCGGTTCTATGCCCAGCTGTATTGCCGGTACTGTTGTATTGCATTCTCATGCTGTAGCTGTTACTGTTTGTCAGGAACTTCTGGGCTTCCTTATAAGGCAGGCACCACAGTTGTACCTTGTTCAGTGTGATCTGAGGGGCATCTCCTCAGGAGCAAGCCCTCCCCATGTGTCACCGACTTGATGCCTACTGAGCATTGTCTGGAGCAATTAGGGCAGCCCAGGCTTCCTGACTCACTGGATCCAGCATAACTCTCTGCTTTTGCTACAGAATAGTTGGGGCAGCCCAGCTAGGGCTCTCCTCACTGCCCTTACTCTGAATTGTGCCCGTAGTCTCCTTTACACACGCTCTATCTCCTCTTCATTTCTTTTATGTTCCATTTCCTTTTCAAACCTAGCAAATTGAAAGAGGGGAAAGTGAGGTGGAGACAATGGCAGTGTGTGGCTGTGTAAGCTAGCAGCAGTGCTTGGTTCACTGCTTCAGGCCCTTGGAGGTCTTGGGTCCACCCAGCCTTTCTGACATTGCATATGAGGGAGTATGCACTATGGGTTTACAAGTCCCTAGTTTCCTAGTTTGGCGTACTAGTCATGAAGAGTTGGACATGACTGAATGACTAAACAACAGGAAGAAGTTTCTTAATAATTTACCTGCACACCACCTATGGCCAAGGCATTACTGTGGTTTACAGGAGTTGTCTCAGGCTGTTGAAATGAGTTGTCTCAGGATGCTGGGGATCTCTTCAAAGACATGAGCTTTCAGCTGGAGCTTTTCTTCTCCCATCAAGTGTACAGGTCTTTCAGTAGTGCCTAGGAAATGGGGGGCTGGTCAAACCCCAAGCAGGATTTCTTACAGAGTGGAAATGTGTGAGGGTATCTACGGAGATGAGAATGCCATCAATGGGAATGCCACCTGCTGGTGACACAATGCTAGCCCCACTCCTGCAGTCCAACTCTCCCTGCATTTGAGCAGGACACAGAACAGCTTATGTGACAGTCTCTTGGTTGAACTGCTTTATGAGACAGTCTCTTCTGCAACTTCTGGGGCAAGCCTAAAGAAGACAAAGACTATAATTCTATAAACCTTCTAGGAATTAAGTCGATCGAACTCAAGCAGGACTGATTTTGGAGCAGATGTGTCAGATTGTACTGAAGGGCATTCTTTTGTTTAGATGATGTACACTACATCTACCATAAATATTCTTGTATGTGTGACAGAAAAGGTAATGCCTTTTCTGAGATGGTCAGGCTCCTGTAGTCTGCATAAGGATCTGAATTTTTAAAACTGCTGTACATTTATTTATGAAATTTGTATCCCGCCTTTCTCCCGAATGGACCCAAGGCAGGTAACAATACAATTAAACACTTGTACAGTCAATACATAGTTAAAATTTAAAAAACATTTAAAAGCAAGTAAAAACATATTAAGAACACTAGCGAAAACATACCCACACTGTGGGAGTAAAATTCCCTTTGTATGCAATCCCCCACTGCACATCAACCCCCCCCATGCCCACTGACCCCCTTGCGCATTTTGCATTGTCTCTGCATGTGCATTGTCCCCTCGTGCACACTGTCCTTCCATGTGCATTGTCCCCCATGTGTACCATCCCCCCATGCACATCAGTTCTCCATGTGCAATACCCCTGAACAACATCCTCCCATGTGCACCATCCCCCTCTGCATTCTGCACTAGTTGGAGTTTCCAAACCATCTTCTGAGGCAGCTCCACAGAAAGAATGTTTGTGGAGTAATGATTCTATGATTGATAACAGTAATGATTCTATGATTGATAACGTTGAATGATTGATTCTTTTATATATATACAGTACTACTGAAAAGCATTCCCACACTGCAGGAATAAAATTCCCCTGTATGTCATCCCCCACTGCGCATCAATCCCTCATGCAAATCAACCCCCCCATGAGCATCCACCCCTATGTGCAACATTCCCCATGTTCATCCACCCCATGTACATCATCCCCCTATGCACAACAACCCCCCATGCGCATCAACCCCATATACAAATCCCCATGCGCAGCTACCTCCCATGTGCAACATCCACCATGTTCATCCACCCCATGTGCATCATCCCCCTATGCACATCAACTCCCCATGCTCATCAACCCCCATACGCAAAATCCCCCATGTGCAACATCCCTCATGTGCAACATTCCCCATGTTCATCCCCCCATCTGCAACATCCCCCATGCCTGGGGCCTGATGCCCTGGGAGGGTGGGTGCACTGGGGGGATGTTGAAAGTGGGGGCTTGATGTGCGTGGGGGGTTGATGCGCATGTGGGCTGATGTGCATGTGGGATTGATGCGCATGAGGTTTGTGCGCATTTTGGGTGAAGTGCATGGGGTATGTAATGCATTAGGAGTTGATGCACATGGGAATTGATGCGCATTAGGGGTTGATGTGCATGGGGGACGTTTTGCATGGGGGACGTTTTGCATGGGGATGTGCATTCGAGTTGATGTGCATGGGTGGTTGATGTGCATTTGGGGTTGTTGCGCATGGGGAATTGATACACATTGGGGTTTGGTGCTCATTGAGGGTTGGTGTGCATGGGGGATGTTGCACATTCAGGGTTGTTGAGCATGGGGGATTGATGCACATGGGGGTGTTGCACAGTGGAGGATGGGACACAGGGTGGACAGGGCACAGGAGTATTTTACTCCCACACTTTACTCCCACAAAGTGGGTACATTTCGCTAGTTAAGTAATAAAAGTAATCATGTGTTCATGATTACTTGATCACAATGTTTTACCTCTCACACTCTATCTTGCCAATTAATTAACCAGAACAGTCCAAGTAAAAGTGTCCAAACTTTTAACTTTAGGGTTCTTGGACCTTTAACAAGTGTGTGGAAGAGGGAATTTCATCTTGTGATCTGGGAGATGAGAAGATGCACCTGCTGAAAATTCCTCCTTCACACACTTGTTAAAGGTGCAGGAGCCCTGAAGTTTAAAGTTTGGACACCTTTGGACCAGAAGTTGCAGCCTTTTTATGTGTCTGGATAGTGCACATTTGTAGAAAACATTCAAAATTTGAAGAATGGCAATACTGAAAGATGATGGTCTCAAAAATCTCCTTCATCCACATCCAAACTGAAACATTGTCTGTGTAACTGCATTTGTTCACATTAATCCACCATTACTTGTTTTTCTGTTTTCTTGTCTTCTCCTCCCCTTTTCTTGTCTTGCTTTCTATTAGAATCTAAACTGTACGTTCTCTGTTTCTTTTCTTCCCTCTCTTCTCCTTGTCTATCGGTATTTAAACTGCAAGTTCCTTGGAGAGGGGTCTTTTCATTTTTTAATTTAAAAGATTTCTAATAGCTAATGTAGGGTGGAGTGCTGGCACAAACTACAACACACACACACACACGAGAGAGAGAGAGAGAGAGAGAGAGAGAGAGAGAGAGAGAGAGAGAGAGGGAGGGAGGGAGAGAGAGAGAGAGAGATTTGACCTACATAGGTAAAGGCAACTATATTAGAAATTGTGTCCCAAGTGCTGGCCTGCTTAATGAATTGGTTGAATTTGATTTTGAGATCAGACTAAAAAGGAAGAGCTGAGTTCCATATAGAAGACGCTCTACAAAGCATATTTAAGAAGACATCAAATAAAGGTCATGACAGACTCTCCTCCTATTCTGATTTAGCTGACTGAACTGTAGCATAAGATCATCCTTGTAATGTGAGCTTTTACTCTTAATGAGAATTTTATGCCCCTTTAATATTTAACTAATCAGAGCACACTTAGTTTCTATGGCAACTACATTCTTCCCCCCCACACCCCCCTCCACACACACACACAAGCCAAGACTTTCCAAACTGACTAATGATTCTGGTTTCTAAACAAAAAAATATGTTAAAGTAACTTAAGAGTCTAGCATTCCTGCTCTTACTGCTATTTGGAATTGTATCCCACTGATTATTTACACCCAATCAAATGTATTTAGGATCACTAACATCTACAATGATATACATCAAGACAATTTTACGGAATAGTCTTGTTTTCAAACAACTGTATACAGAATGTATTAGCCTGTCATGCATTTAAGAAGCAAACAGAATAAATGTCGTTAAGATGGGCCAGAAAAATTGCAGGAAACAATTTCAATGGGAGTGGATTGGCCTCAATGCCAACAATTTTCAATCTTTTCTATCTCACAGCACACGGAGAAGGTACCCTGCTTCTTTCCAACTACTGGCACCAACATGCTTCTCTCATCCACTGCCATACAGGCTGACCAGATATCATAGGGGAAAAAGAGGAAAAGTCCATTATCATTATAATAAATACATTTACAAGAGGTACATCAGTTACAAGAAGACTACAGGCTGCCTGCTCACAAGGAAAAGGAGGACAATTAAGAATTTTACCAGGACATAAGTCTAAAGAAGAGGACAAGTCCTAGAAAAAGAGGTCATATCATCATCCTAAGGCATATGGCCCAGCTGCTCACCACTTGGAGTGGTGGCCAGGCTGTACTCAACAGCTAATCACATTTTGGGGCAGCCATTAAAGACTTTACACCACTGGAATGAACATTCTGGGTATCCAAGGCCTAATTCAAATAGGGCCATGAAGCTAAATTTTCAAATGCTTTGATGTAACTTTTTAACTGTTGTGCACTTTTGGGGGATTCTATTTATACATTTACCGTATATACTTGTGTATAAGCTGACCCACGTATAAGCCGAGGCATCTAATTTTACCACAAAAAACGGGGGAAACTTATTCACCCGTGTATAAGCCAAGGGTGAGAAATGCAGCAGCTACTGGTACATTTCAAAATACCGTAAAAATAGATACCAATAAAATAACATTTACTGAGGCATCAATAGGTTACCGGTAAATGTAAAGATTTTTCCCAGGACACAAGAGTGAAAAGAGAACCTGTCCTGGGAAAAGAGGACATATGGTCACTCAGAACTTTCCTGGTAGTCAGTTCATTGACCATGATGGCTCAATGCTGCCAGCTCACAAGAAGGGCAATGTATTTTTTCCCCACCAAGATACAAGGCTAAAAAAGAAGACCTGTCCTGGAAAAAGAAGACATATGGTCACTCAGTACTTGCTTCTGAGCAGGCATGCAGAGGATTGGGCTCTGATGCTGCAATCCTGTCCACACTTACCTGGGAGTAAGCTCCGTTGACTAGGATGGGACTTGCTTAGGAGTAGGCATGCAAAGGATTGGGCTCTGGGACTCCCAGTGAATGGAGAGAAGAGAGGACTCAAAGGTCCTCCCTCCTCAGGAATTCTTAGTGGGGCATCTACGAACGTGCCTCACTCAGAATACACAATGGGAGGAGGGAGGGGACCTCATTTGCATAGACCCTCCTTTGCAAACAAACAAGAAAATATCTCCTCAAAACTTGCGGGGAATAAGATTTTTAACCAAAATAAGATGTTTAGCAGAGAGATGCTTCCTTAATAGGCTCCTACAAGTCTTCAAGGCAGAAAATGCTTCTCACCCTCACTGGAAAGTATACAGCTGTTTTGGACACCTACTTGTTTAGGCTTAGTGGGAACGGAGGGGGCGGAATGGAGGAGCCCCCAGGGAGAGGGAGGAGGAATGTAAAGAGACCTGTCCCTGCCAGGGAACTCCTGGTGGACTAGCTGGCTGCTTTCCCCATATATAAGCCAAGGGAGCTTTTTAAGCTCAAAAAAAGAGTTTAAAAAACTCAGCTTATACGTGAGAATATATGGTATTTAGCTATCTAAAGTGATATATGAACTACATTGTGTCAAAAAGTGACATAACTCCTCAGTGGGGCTTACTTCTTACTTCCAATATACACTCAGTATACAATAGGTAAACCCCACTAAACACAGTGGAAGTTATTTCTGAGGAGATAGATTGCACATTTAATTTATGAAACATAAAATTTAAAACAATTGTAATGTGAGTACATTTAGCATTGCATCAAGTTAGCATTGCATCAAATCAAAGTTATTGAAAGGGAGATATAACTGAAGTGATGAGATTGTGCTGGGTCTCTAACCCTTCTTGACTTTTGTAGTATCAGTCTTTCAGATATGCGTAACGTGCACAAATTTCCACAACTGCACATCAGTAGGTTTCACAGACCTGACTAAATAAAGGTCAGGCAAAAATAACCTTTTACTAAATATGTTGACGGGACAGTGAATTATAATCAAGAAATAATTTTGTGCTACAATTAGTCTTTAAAAAAGGAGAAAATTAACCGGTGCAAATCAGCCTTATTTGCTTTTCTGTATTTTTATGTGCTTGAAGGTGTGCAAGATGCTCCTCTGATGTTATTTGTCACTTTCTTTGCACATTGAGGCTGCAGGTCTGAACACACTTCGTACTGGATAGGAAGTCCTATTGAATACTGTGGAACACAGAGTAAAACTAAAGGTCACATTAAGGATCCACTTCTGTCCAATTTTCTAGCTCTTATTTGCAGTCTCAGTGCAGCCCTGAGGAAAAGAACATGTTCATTTACCTTAGGAGGCCTCCATGACTGTTTCCTCCTCTCAAAGGACGCAGTGCATGCCCCAATGGCACAGCTGCATTGACTCTGGAAAGTAGGATAGGATTAAGCCCTAATGTGTAATGTAAGCAGTTCCAGTGTATAGTTAGGTCCCGAAGCCATATAAGCTTGAGGTCCCATTGTTAGAAGAAAGTAGAAGTCTCCGTCAGGTTTCTGGACCTAGCTGTTCAAGGTAAGTTGTAAGCTGATTGGCAGGCAGAATAATGTCTCTGCCTGAGTTTCCAATCACAGACCAGTATGTGACATATTCTGATTGGCTGCTGAGTGGTTGCCATCACCTTTAAAAGCAGCAGTTGGTGGTCAGTCAGAGCTGAGGCGAGCTGTGAAGCTCTATGGTACTGTGAAGTACTCTGAAGTGATTTAGACAGCTGGACTTGGCACTTTATAGTGGTGCCTCATGTAACAAGTTTAATTTATTCTGTAGGCATGCTCTTTAAGTGAAACGCTCTTTATTTGAAGCATTATTTTCCCATAAGAAATAATGGAAAATCAGATGATTGGTTCCACAACCAAAAATATTCATATAAAAATATTAACTGTATGTAAAAATGATGAGAAAACACTGTAATATAATACAGAACACAATTACTGTAATAAAACATTTTTTTACTGTATGTACAATAAAACAGAAAAGTCATTGGTGTCTTTCCTCTCACATTCTTTATCTGGTGGTGCATTACAACTAATGCTGCCTTTGGTGCCTCTTCTCTTTTTCTGAGTCCAAGAAGTCTTGCAGAGCTTCTGCAACCATCTTTTTCTCTGTCAATGAGGCAGAGAAGAGCTGAAGGAAAAGCTCCATGTGTGTGAAAGAAAGGATGTGGCAGTATACACTGCCATTTATTTTAAAAATTTGTATCCCACTTTTCTCAGGTCATAGATCGACTCAAGGCAGTTTTTATATGGAGTTACACTCAGCCTTAGACCAGGGCTGAGCCAATGTTAAATTTCTGTATCCAACTATACTTATATACAGCTTTAACTCAATTATCAGCAGTTTTACCCCACCCTTGTTGTATTTTAACATGAATGAGGTTGTCCTATTAAATTAAAAGATAAAAGTTGCTTTAGATTTTAAAATAGTCTGCTTACCATGGCATTGCAATCAACCTCTCTTTCCCTGTCTGGGGCTTTGTTATGTCCCCCATGTCCTGAGGGGGAGTGTTGGGTTTGGTAAAATAAAGGTCTCTGGGTTCCATGGCTTGCTGTTCCATGAAATGAGACCAAAGACTGCAGGTAAGTATCAGTAGGTAAGCTTACTTTGTTTCTTCCCCACAGGGAAGCACAGTTTGTCAAATAGTTACAATAAACTTGGTAAGTATAACAACTGTTAGAATGAAAACAACCTTGGAGTATGATAGCTAGGGCTAGGCCGGCTCTCCCTCAGCCATATGGTGTGGTCTAAGGCTCTTGGTTGGGGCAGGGCATTGATGGCACAACCTCTCTCCACCTTTTCTCCACATCCAACTCCCAGGTTCCCCTTGATGTCCCCCTTTTATACTTGCCCACCTCTTCCTCCTCTCCTTGGGTCCTTCCAGGGAAGATAAAGAAGTGGGTACCTCCTCTCGTAGTCTCCTGGATCAGGCCTATAAGTCAGTCCATGGGATGGCCTACTCTTTGGGTGACTCCTTGGCTCCCTCGACTCTTATCATCAGCACCTTCCCTTGGATCAGTCCTGTCCCCCCAGGCAAGGAACCTCTCCCTTGTACTCCCACCTTCCTGATTCAAAGAAGAGCATGAATGTCTCTTCCACCTCCTCTTCATCAGAGATGTTTAAGTACAATAGGTACCTTCGTACTTCATCGAAGGGACTTCTTCTTCTTCCTCTTCATAGGCTGAAAACAGTTTTTTTACCTCAAAGGCAGACTCCCTGACTCAGCAAAGTAACTGGCAGTGATTATTACTTTGCTTTCTTTCTCTGCTTCACAGGGGTAGGGGAGGGGTCTGCCCACAACCTTACATTAGGAAGGTTTACCTTATCTCTAACATTCTTGGAAGGCAATTATATACTTGAAATGCTATTAGTGTTGAGCAATGAGTCTTCTACACATTAGCGACTGCATGCTGCCATATTTCCCCATTTCCCTGCACAGTGATTTAGAAAGAAAAGAAAAATATATTTAGACAAAAAGAGCAAAATATTAATCATACTGAATGTTTTCTACCTTCCTAAGAAGGAGCGTGGGATGCAAAATAATTATGTTAACAAACTGCCCAGACTTATTTTAGTATTTCACAGATCATTAAACATGGATGATTCATTCCTGTGGTGAGGAAAATAATGTTTGGGGCATTGGAGGTTCATCATATGCTCCTTGAGTTGACTGATAGCATAATACAGCTATTTAGATCTTTGGCCAGCAACTGGCATCCCTTGTCAAAGGAATAACATTGGGGGAGGGGGTGGGGTTGGATCATGTCTTCAGTCTTTTGTCTCCAGTAACCTCACATGCCATGAATACAAATTCTGTTCCTTCGCACATCACCTTTGCCTCTCAGTTGGCACCCGATGACACTTGACACCTTCTGAGATGCTGTACTTGATCCATGCACTTCCAGATTTGATCCCTCACATAGATGGGCATGGGCAAAGTAGAAAACTTAAGAGCCCTGTTCAGTCATTCCCTCAACATCTACATGAAAATCAAGGATGTGAGAAAGAGATAATGACAACCAGCTGCAACTCTAGCACCAGTATGCCCTACAGTCAGATCCACTATCTGTATCTTTAGCTAAACAATCTTTATACAAGTGAGAATCCTATCCTCAGAGGTGTGTCTAGGGCACAACCTGAGAGTTGCCTGCTTGGGGTGCCATGCCAAAGGGTGAAATTATTTTTAGAGCCCATATTCTTAAAGTATACATGCTCTCCCCACGGTCTGGAGTGACTTTCACTAGCCACCCATAAGGAGCATGGTCACTGCCAGCTTGCAATCTCTGCCAGAAGTTCAGGCTGTGCTCCAAGCTATTTATTTTTATCTCTATGGGCAGACTGGCAAAGCATTAAAGCATGACAAAAAGGTAAATGTGAGAAAAAAGTATAACAGTAACTTCCAAATTACAAGAAGTAGTAGTTCCAATGGCAGTCAATGGTAAATAAAACAAGTAAACACACAACACAAACATATGCAAGCATTTTACTTGCAATATATCTAACCATGCTAAAAGAAAGAAAAACACAGTTTTTAAGGCACAATTATGAGGCCTCTTATAAAAATCAGTTGTTACTTTTGTCTCTATGCAACTGAAAGATTTTGATGTACAGTAAAATGAGGCACATGTACATATCAGTACATATGTTGACCACCTCTGTATGTTGACCATTACCCTTCAGTACCTTGGGTGGTCAGTTTCAGAAACCATGCTTTAGTAGTGTGTTTGCAAAATGGGAACCAGAATGGGGCAGTACAGGTGAAACAACCAGACAGTATACATGATAATGGTCCAGTTCTTAGTTGTTCCCATGGTGTGCTATGGGCAGAGCTTGCCCATGACCTTCTGGTACCTTAAGCAGTATACCAAACAGAACCCCCATACTTAGAATCACAGAATCCTAGAGTTGGAAGGGATCCAGTAGGTCATCTAGTCCAACCACCTGCCTGTAGCAGGAAATCCTCCTAGAGCATCTCCAATAAGTGCTCAATAAGTGCTTCTCTGCTTGAACATCCTCACTGAGGGAGAGTCCACCACTTCCCTTGGCAATCTGTTCCACTGCCGAACTGCCCTCATCATCAGAAATTTTTCCCTGATATCCAACTGGAATCTCCTTTCTTGCAGTTTGTACCCATTGGTTCTAGTTCTGCTTTCAGAAGCAGCAAAGAACAAATGAGCCCCATCCTCCATATGACAGCCCTTCAGGTATCTGAAGAGTGCAATCAGATCTCCTCTAAGCCTTCTCTTCTCCAGGCTGAACATACCAAGTTCCTCCAACCTTTCCCTTCCCTCCACTGATTATTCTTGTCACTGTCCTCTGGACTTAGTGCATTACCAGCTGGTTTTATTCTTTCTCTTTCTCCCTGGATTCTGGAAGTCAGAGATCAATGAGCAGAAGTGGGTGTGAAGGAGAGGAGAGTGTCTCCTTCCTGTCTGATTCCAGAGAGACTATTTCAGTGGGTTGGAGAGGGGGGATTTGCTGCTTGGGTAACAGCCTATCCTCCACATCAATCTAACCTAGGCCTTCGTGCTTCGCATGCAGCGTTTGCAGCGCCGAGCACGATACCATAGTCTCTCAAGACTGATGGATGCCTGCTTTTTAGTTACTAATGGTGCAATCTTATACACACTTTCCTGAAAGTAACTCCCATAGAACATAATGGGACTTACTCTGGGTGGACATGCTGAGGAATACACCCTTACATCCTGTATTTATATCCTGCTTTTCTCTTGAAGGACACCCAATGCTGCTCATAAAAAATCAATATTAAAAAACACCTTTAAGACATCACATAAAATCCATCAGTGAAAACACCATAACAGTAATAAAATACATTAAGAGTAAAATATTACAATAAAAATTACTACATTAGAACAATAAAATAATATCTGAAACTGTGAATACAGGCAGGCTACCGTCTTTGCCTCTGGAGGGGCACAGGTATCAGTGTACCCGCCAGGATGGGACCAAATCCAACAATTGAATCTGTGGATTTAGGATTTGCAGAAATGAAAAAGTGTGCAGTTGTACTTTTTCTCATGCCAGTGATATCAACATATTATGGAGCAATGCTATATTCTATGATTCTGGTGGGGCAAAAAGATTATCTTTGTCCACTTTCTCAAACCACCTTCTTTTCCCTCCCTGTTTTTCCCCTCTTTTGTGGTATCTGCCTCTTTTTCCTTGTCCTCAAAGAAAAGTTGTTGTTATGTGTTCTGCTCCCTTCCCTTTATCTGTGAGGCAGATGAGTAGAGTCATGAGGTTTCAATTCCAATGAAATGAAAACAGGTGAGTGTGTGCATGAAAGAGAACATTTGCAGTTTGAATTTAGATAGAGAGAGAAAAGGAGGCTGAGCATTTAACTGGAGCTGGCTAAAGTGGAGTGTATCCTTTGGAAGGAGCTGCAACAGCTGTTCTCTGGGAATCCAATCCAAAGGTCACTAGATTTGCTGCTTGCTGAAAGACAGCCTGTTCGTTTCCAACATGCTCTGCTTCTATATTTGTAACAGGGGAGCTTCTTATTAATTCAAAGAGGCTCGCTTGCATCTCCTAGCTCCCAGAGTGATTTTTAATAGTGTTACAGTATCTTGTCCTGAGGACATCCCTGTTCTTACTTAGATGCCATGAAGGCTATCACATCTGACTACCTCTGAGCATGCTTAGAGATGCTTTCCATTGAGCGTGCATATTTGTCTCCTGCTGATTTCTTCCCTTATCCCTTTATAGGCTCTAAACAGTGCCAACAGGTCATAGTAACAATTGAGAGGGATTCACTGGGGTGCTCACTGGCAGAAGACACCCCATCAAATGTTGCTGGGCAGCCCAATCAGGCATGGGCCCAAGTGGGTTCGGGCCAGATGGCCCGAACCACTTGTTCACAGGACCCCACCGCTACCGAACCGGTAGCTGCAGGGTGGCCTGAAAACCCAGCGTACTGGTTCGGACGCTGAAGGAGGAGACACACTGCACATCTCCACCAGCCGGAGGAGACGCACTGCGCATGCGCCAACCCCGGTGCTTGTCTGGGGTTGGCGCATGCGCAGTGCATAGGGGTTGGGGCCCGCCCTCACCCCGCCCCCGGCTCTGCCCCTGACCCCACCCCCACCCCAACTTCTGGCGAACCAGTTGTTGGGGTGGGCCGGGCCCATCTCTGAGCCCAATCCTAAAATGCCTGGAGCTTCTGGACAGCAACAGTGTTGAAATGGCTGCTGTGGTATCCTGTGTGCAACCAGGCAGCTGCTGGCACAAGTTTCATTCCCTTTTCCTGTGTAAGGGAAGTAGCCCTGCAATGGGATTGTTATGCGGCAGCACTTGGGCTGCTGTAGAATCAACACTACAGCAGCCTCTATGTCAGGCTGATTAGCTGGTCACAGAAATAATGGATCCAGAAGCATGCCTCCTCCCTGCTATTTCATGACTCCTCTTCATGTCATCCCACCATGCCTCTTCCCTGCTTCTCATCATTCACCTCTCTGCTGCCTGATGGCCCGCCTAACAGCTGAGGTGCAGGGCACCAGCATTTCACCAGCACTAATGCAGCACTGGATGGCACTGCGTTTGTGCCATCAAACCCAGAGGACGGCCAGAAGTCAGAGCTCAGAATGTGGCTCTCAGTCCCTTGCTCTTCACTGGCATTTTTCCACTTTATTCTGAGTGTTTCCATTTCCCTTGTTTCATTTGTGACTGGGCAATCTGGGGAGGCCCCTAGGTCAGCACAATTCCCTGCAGTTGGGTTGGCACATGGATCACTAGGATCATACTGGATCAGGGGCATCACTAGGATTCACGTCACCTGGTGCAGGAGGGCAGTGCATCACCCCCATGCAGTGGGCAGGGCAACAACATGGGTGGTGGGCATGGTTATATTTTAATAGAATAAATATATTTCAAAGTGGTTTGTTTTACTGCATTCTGCTGCAAATTATGCATCCAGCAGTATATAGCATGATGGGATTATTCTTGAAAACCATGGTTTTTAGCCATTTTGTTCACCACCTCAAGGGTGCCACCTTTCTAAAAACTTATTGCAGTGGTTCTCAAACCGTCCAGCTTGGGACCCACTTTGTAGAGGGACAACCTGCACAGGATCCACTAAAAGTTATGTCAAGGCTGGAAGTGACATCATCAAGCAAATTAAAACAAATAAATAATTGTAAATACTTTAAAGTTACTGGTAATCAAGTAAATAACCTCAAAATCCCCCTCCCCAACCAAAAAAAAAAGTTCAGTAAGATTTTCAACACTCAGTTCAATTTTTTAAGTTCACTATATTACTGAATATTACATTTAAATAGTTACATGTAATTTAGTATATATACAGCATAATCATGTCAACTCAAAAGTAAATCACATTGTGTTCAAAGGGTCTTACTACCAGGAAAGTGTCTTTAGTCATAGTGTTTAAATTAACCACTTTAAATATATATATTTCAAGTGGTTAATTTAAACACTGGCTGCAATCCTAAATCCTGGGTGTAAGACCACTGAACACAATGAGACTTAAGCTTGAGGAGACATAATTAGGATTGCACTGTTTAGTAATTACTATTAAATTTAAAATTATTAAATATAATATATCAATCTCTCTATATATCTATCTGTATAGCTATCTATCTATATCTAGATCTAGATCTAGATATAGATGAGAAATGCAGAGATAATGCGCATGGGGAGGTGATGCACGTGGGGGGGTGATGCACATGGGAGACTGATGCGCATGGGAGACTAATGCGAATAGGGGGGATGATGCTCATGGAGTGGATGAATTTGGGGGATGTTGCACATGGGTGGATGTGTATGGGCGGTTGATGTGCAGTGGGGGGAATGTCATATGGGGAATTTTACCCC
Source organism: Cryptoblepharus egeriae (assembly GCA_030015325.1). NCBI lineage: Eukaryota > Metazoa > Chordata > Lepidosauria > Squamata > Scincidae > Cryptoblepharus > Cryptoblepharus egeriae. Next base: position 55,800,066 of record JAREYC010000004.1, on the reverse strand, counting down.
ATTTTTGCTAGTTACATATAATTGATGAATTACAAGCACACTACATGCTGCCTGCTCACATGGAAATGGAGGACAAGGAAGGCTTTTCCAGGACACAAGGCTAAAAAAGAGGATTTGTCCTGGAAAAAGAGAACATCTGGTAAAAAATATTTTATAAGTCAAAACTGCCTTAACACCCACTCCAAAAGACATTAAACTCCAGAGAGAAGAGGGCTGGAGATGCAGATGAGGTTTGAGTAGAGGGAAATGTTTAAACTGTACAAAGGCTTTAGAAATAATTTTTTAAAAAAATTCCTTTACCTGCTGAGCCAGTTTCAGTGTTGGGGGGAGGTCTGCCTTCTGGAGCCCTTTCAGGCTCCAAGTGCCTGGGATCAGGACCATTCTGAAGCCTTGCACTCTCTTGCATCTTTCAGACCAGCCAAAGCACGTCTGGTTACTCACCTGTAAACAATGCAAAGGGGAACATTTTAGGAGGGAACTTCCTCCAGTGATGAGGAAGTTTGTGGAGGCTGTAGTTCTTTGTGGAGGTTCCTTTGTGGAGGCTGTAGTTCTTGGATCAGGACCCTTCCAGTGTCCTGGGCTTCCTCTTAGCGTCCCCTTTCTAGCAGACTAAGGCCCATTTGCCTACTGGTGCGTAAGCCAATATGCAAATTTTGGGGCTTTTTAATTGTTTGGCCATAACTTTGGCTAGAAAGGTGCTAGCTCAAAACAGATTGTTGCATTGGACTCTGCTCTTCAATACAAATTCAATGACATATGGCATGAGGGGGTAGTGATTCATGAACTTCATTTGGGGGGGTCTCACAGGCACCCCCCACTGTGCGTTAACCCCCTAGGCACGTCACCAGGTGCAGGCCAAACCCCTGCATCCCCCTGATGATGCCACTGTACTGGATCATTATAATACTGGATCATTAGGCAGTTAGGTCAGTACACAGAGCATTGTACAATACTCTCCTGGGGCTGCAAGGACCTGGCTACCATTTGCAGTGAAATATTTTGCAACGATATCATTATGAAGATGGTAATAAACTCCATATAATCATAACATCACAAAAACAATCATGAATCACACAACTAGAAAGATGTAGTACATATCAATCAAATTTACATATCAATCTCCTAGTGTAAAGCATGCAAAGGTTGCCGGGCCTGTGTAAATTGGTGTATCACAGTTTGTAGAAGATTCCAGAAGGTTCCAGAAGCTATGGTGTCATGCTTTACCAGCATCATGTGATTAGCAGGCCACACTGTGGAAACAGAATGCTGCAGGAGAACCCGAAGGTGTCAGCATTTGATTGAATGATGAACATTAAATATATGTATAATATTGGATCACAAGCTGAATATGAGTCAGCAGTGTGATGTGTCTGCAAAGAAGGCAAATGCCATTTTAGGCTGAATTAAGAGGACTGTAGCTTCCAAGTCATGAGAAGTTATAGTTCCTCTTTATTCTGCATTGGTGAGACCTCACCTTGAGTACTGTGTTCAGTTCTGGGCACCTCACTTTAAGAAAGATGCAGCCAAACTGGAGCAAGTCCAGAGGAGAGCAACAAGAATGATCAGTGGGATGGAAAGGAAGCCCTACCAGGAAAGGTTGGGGGAACTTGGGATGTTCAGCCTGGAGAAGAGGAGGCTGAGGGGAGACATGATTGCCCTCTTCAGATACCTGAAGGACTGTCAGAGGGAGGAAGGGGCTCATTTGTTCATAGCTGCTTCTGAAAGCAGAACTAGAACCAATGGGTACAAACTGCAAGAGAGGAGATTCTGGTTGGATATCCGGAAAAAATTCCTGACAGTGAGGGCGGTTCGGCAGTGGAACAGATTGCCAAGGGAGGTGGTGGACTCTCCCTCACTAGGGATCTTCAAGCAGAGGCTTGACGAGCACCTGTCAGGGATGATGTAGGAGGATTTTCTGCTGCAGGCAGGGGTTAGACTAGATGACCTAATAGGTTCCTTTCAACTCTAGGATTCTATGATTCTATGACCTCAGCTTGAGTATTGTGTTCAGTTCTGGGTACCTCACTTTAAAAAAGATGCAGCCAAACTGGAGCAAATCCAGAGGAGAGCGACAAGAATGATCAGTGGGATGGAAGGGAAGCCCTACGAGAAAGGTTGGAGGAACTTGGGATATTCAGCCTGATTGTCCTCTTCAGATACCTGAAGGGCTGTCATAGGGAGGAAGGGGCTCATTTGTTCATAGCTGCTTCTGAAAGCAGAGCTAGAACCAATGGGTACACACTGCAGGAAAGGAGATTCCAGTTGGATATAAGGAAAAAATTCCTGACAGTGAGGGCGGTTCGGCAGTGGAACAGATTGCCAAGGGAGGTTGTGGACTCTCCCTCACTGGGGATCTTCAAGCAGAGGCCTGACGAGTACCTGTCGGGGATTCTCTAGGAGGATTTTCTGCTGCAGGCAGGGGGTTGGACTAGATGACCTATTAGGTCCCTTCCAACTCTAGGATTCTATAATTCTATGATTCTATATTTCTGCTGGGCAGAAGTCCCAATATAGGGTTTTTGGGACCCTTCAAAGACCGGGTGATGTTTTCAAGGACCTGTGGCCTGGGTTAAAGTGACCCTTTCCAGTTCTCCAAACAGTGGTAAATAGCCCCCTCTGCACCCCCTTTTGGGCAGGAACATGGAAGGCTGGGGGTGGGCCTGGTGACAGGTGGCCCTGCACAAAAAAGAAAAGAAAAGCTGCAGTAGTGTTGGTTGTTGGAAGAAGTGCTGGGAGAGATTCTGTTGGACTTAACTGTGACGTGAACAGGACACTGGTTTATGGACACTGATCTGGATTCTGTGTTACTCTGATCTGTATATGACCTCTGGACTCTGAACTTTATCCCTTGTTAAACTCAGAGTCAATACCTGGAATGCTACCCTTTTACTATTTTACAATTAATTATGGATAAAATAATGGCACAATAAAGTGAAACTTTAGAAGCATGCATGAAGGAAGCATGCAGTTAACTCTTTATGTAGGCTTTTGGCCAAGATTCCTACTCCTGGGAAATACAAAGAACAGGTTGTAAAATCAGACAAACTCTTTGGGGCATTCGTTTCTCTGAGAAAGCAATAACTACACGGAAAACTAGGTTTTCAAAAACAAATTGCATTCTTAGACTTGCAATCTCCTTTGGCACATTTTTTCCCTAAGGCAAACTACAGTTATATTATAATGCTCGAAGACAGCTGATGATAGATGAACCTTTAAAAGTTAAGGATTGGTTCAGATAACAATTCAAAAGCACCAAAGATTCTTGATGCAAGTGTAGAAAATGCACCTGAACTTGAGCACTTTAACAAAGACCTAAAGATTCTCTGAGTGCAATCTTAATCAATTTAGGCTAGCACAACTCACCCATTCCCTGTTCCTGTGGTGATGTGGGGAGGCTGGTCTAACAACCACCACCACCCCCAAAATATGGCACAGAAATACCTTAAAGCACTTTCACAAGATTCCCCAGGCCAGCACAGGACTTGTGCTGAAATTTATGCCAGCCTAATTTGGGATTAGGATTTTCATTTGATAAGGTATTTTCCCACACTTCCTATCCAGTATGTAATGATGGATCAGCCTTCACATGTGGGCTGGATATGAAGCTATTTCAACACCAGAAAGACATGCTTAAAGCAGTCCTTCTTGTCTCACTGCATATGCATTTCCATTTTGTGTTGCATTTCCTTGAGAGGTAGGATGTTTCGGGATAACTAAGGGGGGGATGTTTATTGGAGAGGTTAGGGACCAGAGCACCATCCAAAAGTGAAAACCATTGAAAAGTGGAACCTAGTCTTTTTCAGTCTGCAAATGCAAAATGGCCACCAAAAACCATAAATATCACTTGCAAAAGCCTAAACAGCACACATTTATTAACACATAGCCAAAAATACATACCAAATTATACTAAAATAAACAAAGGAATTTGAGTTCACAGAAAAAGGAAGGGACTGCTTTCTCTGCTTCAGTACAAATATTTTTCTAAGATATCTGCTGAATTTGAATGATGGTGATTTACTGAAGAAAATCATAAAGAAATAATTGAATTAAATCAATATCTTTCTGCCTTCATAATTCAATGAATATACCGGGCTTAAGCATGCATTATGTGGCTTATAGTCTATGTAATCTGGTTTTGAATTACCTGATCTGAATCTTGAGTCTACCTAATCTGGTCTTGAAAAACCTTTATAATTTTTTTCCCATAAGAGCAATTAGGCTGCTTAATTTAAGCATGCAAGTTTAACCATGTATAATTTTTCCTGAAATTTGAGTTATTTACAGCTTGTTATAGCCTTGCAGCCAGCCTCTGACCTGCCCCTATAAATACAGACTGGCACAAATCAAAGCAAAGTGCAAACCTCAGGAAAGGAATTCATACTTCCTGATAACAGAAAACAGGAACAGCAGTCGCAAGTCTATTGAAAACAATGGAGCTCTGGGTGTCAAAAAGTGCCACCATGTGGTCAGTCTCAAAACTACATCTTTTTAAAGTGAAACAGTCTCTCCTGACAAAAAAACACACTTCTGGTTATATTTTAAGATTGACAAATGAATTGATGGAAAATGGAGTGTTAGAAAGTGGGGGGATACCTGTGTTAGATACTGTGTTAGACAGATTGGACAAAGGATTGCAACTGTATTTGACTTTTATATGCTGTATATTTGAAGCATATTTAACTTAATTATGACACTGCTCCCCCAAACAGCCCAAACAATGTGCTATTGAGACAAAAGGTAGGTAGCTGCATCTTCTGCATCCTGATTTATTCAAGGGATCCCTCCCTAATTTTTAAAAAGTAATCATCCTGTCCTTTGCTCTTCACAACCTACATAGTTGAGAGGTAGAACAAGATTCCCAGCCCTTTCTGTCTCATGTCTGATGGAGGCATAAACTATGAGAGGATGGTTAAGGATGCAGGCCACTGTCAAAACCAAATGTTGCATTTGTTGATTTTCTGAACCACTAGGGCTCTTCTTATGAGCCGTTGATGGTAGTCAACCTAATGAGAATACAGAATGTGTTTAGTCTCAGAAACACACTAAGATCATCATGCAAATATGCAATTTAATTACTATTTGTTTTTCAGCAAGAGCAGAACTGGGCTCTTCAGAACTGTTTATCAGATCCAGCTTGAGCATTAGGTCTCTTAGGAAATTTGGAAAGCAGCTCATTTTATGTGAATATTTAATTTTGTTTTCCATTGGACTAAATATCTGACAACCACTTGAAAGTACAATTGTCAACTGGGGAGGAAATTGTATGTAATTAATTCTTCTGGTTACTTACACTGGATTTTTAATGACATGCAGAGATATAAGGAAATCAAAGTAAAGCCATGTAATGATGGTCTAATGATTTGAAATGTCTATTATGCTAATCCAAAGTGAGAGACTGCTGTATTTAAGGTACTGTATTGGTGGACTACATTTAAATTTTATCATTAAATCTATTGTTGGAAAAGCCTCTCAAACCACAGTTAAAGTTGTATTGGCACCAACAAAATATTACTTCTCACTTCAAAGGATTTGCACTTGAGTTTGGAACAGACTATCCCTTTTGATGTTTCATTAGAAAATGTATTAAGCTGCAAAAGTATGTGTTTGTTTTAACTGCTCAGGTGCCCAACTGGGCTGGTACTAGAAGATAAATATTCATAAATAAAGTTTACTTTTTCTAGGAATCAGCAGTTTTGGAAATGGAGGTCGTGTTACTTAAAATGTCATATAAAAAGATACTGTTCGTACCTTTCTATGACCAAAATGTAAATAAAAGTTGAATATAGAATCCTGAAGGTATAGCATGGTATATATATATATATATATATATATATATATATATATATATATATATATATATATATATATATATATATATATATATATATATATATATATATATAGAATCCATTTTGCCAGAAAAACTAGCCCAGTTCTACACAAGTCTACTCAGAAGTAATTCCAATTGAGTTCAGTGGATAGTCATGTGTAAGTGTACTAAGGATTGCAGCAAAATTCTTTGCTTTCATGACCCTCAACAGCTCCCTGACAAGGGCAGAGGGTTGTATCCAAACTCTTTATGGTTCCCTTAAAATTATTTGAATGTTTTTATCAAGCAAGAATTTTCAAATGAGCTTGAATTGAATTTCACTGTAGGTGAAATGTTTTATCAGTTCTAGTATTGTGATCCTTCTCTCTCCCATCTCCAGTCCAAAGCACTGTAGTTCTGAAATAGTGTTGCTTCAATTGCAGCACAACATTTTAAATAGTTCCCAAATTTAGTAAACTGCTCAGTTATACAGCAAAGGCTTCCAGAGTACTTTGTTGCTTCTACACCTAAGGAAAGAACTTCAGCACAGGAGTTTGGATTTCACATACATTGCTCAGTTTTCCACCCCAATACATGTCACACTGAATTTTGACAATTTTGACAGTTGGTAAAACTGGGCCAAGTTTGAGCCCCCAAACACACCCATTCCCAAACTAATTTGGAATAAAGCAAAAAATTCCTACCAGCCCCTAAAAGTGGCAAGCTAATCCCAGATTATGTTGAAAGGTGTGTATTGGGGTCTTCACTCACCAAAATCTTGTGGATGTGGAACCAGGTAAGGAGTCTTCCCTCTCCACATGATTTGGAGGCTGAGGAGCACTTGCATAAGCAATTCTATTTCTCTCTCTCTCTCTCTCTCTCTCTCTCTCTCTCTCTCTCTCTCTCTGTTTGTGTGTGTGTGTGTGTGTGTGTGTGTGTGTGTGTGTGTTTAATTACCAGGACTGTTCAAGCATCCTTCTGCTTCCTTCCGGCCTCTTTTCAATATTCAACTACCCCAAGAATCTTTTAAATTCTTTCATCTGTTTCTCGCCTGCAGAAATGCCTGAATCTAAAGAGTTAAGAGGTTCAAAAATAACTCAGCATTGTGGGGTTGGAAATTAAACCTAAGATTGACAAGTGCACCTTTAGATTAACATATTATACAGAGCTGTCATCACACCCTCTCATAATTACATTTTTAGCCGTTTGAGTCTTGTATAGCAGTGTCAACAGATGGCTTGTTAGCAATGCAATTTGTTCAGGTTGCCATGCTGGAGATATAGGTGATAAAGCAGCCTTTCTTAGGCTTGGCCTGAAGACTTTGGTAAGCAGATTTTGGGATGAGTTTGTATAGCTGTTAACATATCCTAACAAAACCAAAACTGTCATATTGGACTATATGTGCATTTCTTTGGCCATTGAAGAATCTTGCAGTGCGACTATGAATAGACTTTCTGTATGGAATGAAAGAGAAATGGCTGAATGCTTTTCTTTTCCAAAAGGGAAAAAAGTCTCTTTACTGCCAGCGTTGGTCCTCAACTGTACCTCTGCCTATTGAAAGTACCACCAGAAATAATGGACAATGATGTCATCATCAGTAACTTCCGGGTTGACAGGCAAGATGAACCATTACAAACACCAGTAAGAGGCTAAAGGTGGACAGGAGTACTTTTTAGAACACATGAAAAGGATGCTTTGGCACTCTATCACTGAGCCAAGCCCACTATCAATGTTTGTTTCTTCATGTCACTTCAGAACATCTTCAGTGGCAGGCAGCAGGTGTCTGCGGGTCCCACAAGTACCTACAGAAACCACCTCAAGTACCACTGGTTGTTCCCTTACCTCTAGTTGAGAAACACTGCTCTACATGGAAAAGTAATGGAGAAGCATTTTAGCACAGTTTTCTTCCTTCCATGCCAGTTTTTTAGTTGCAAGGATTTGAAGAAAAAAAAAGTGTGAATGAGTACTGCACCACACCAGCCTCTACCTGATATCGGCAGTTGCTCTGTCCAGTCATTCACTTACAGCCTCCATGAGAATTGGGCATAGTAGCTTTTGCATCATTCAAAAATGGTACTGCATGAAAGAACAGTACAGAAAACATTTGATTGGTATTGGTTGTTTCCAACTGAAAACAGCTATTTAGATGGTGATCAATGCCAGCCAAACAGAAGTTTCCAGTAAAGATGTGGGTGTACAGCACCCATCTCTGACTTCAGCATTGTCCTTCTACCCAAGCATTAGTTATCAAATAGAAGTATGGCTCTGTGCCATTATAATCTTTCCTTGGCTACACAGAAGAGCTTGTACAGCACATTGCCTCTGTAGTTAAACCAGCAAACTTCCCATTGACTCTGCAAGAAAGCTTGGAGATGTTTTGATTGATGCAGAGTTGGTGAAGATTTTCCCTTTCATCAGATTTGTTTGCTTAAAGATCAGATAGACTTTTGCATTGTAGACATGAATGACACCTTATCATAATGACTGTACACTGCAGTATACACTAAAACCTTGGATTGAGAGTAACTTGGAATGACAGTGTTTTACAAGACTAGCAAACATTTCTAATAATTTTTGACTTTATGTACAAGCAATGTCTTGATAAACCAGTGAAAAAATAATCCCAGCCATGCACCCTGCTCAGCCTCTCCTGAGAGACTCTAAAGTAAGCCATATTATAATCAGAGATGGCCCCGGCCTGCTCAACAACTGGTTCCCCAGAAGTGGGCAGGCCAGGCTGGGTCAGGGGGTGGGGCTGGGGAGGGCACGCCACCCACCCAGTGTGCTGCAGCTGTGGGTGGACGGGGCGAGGGGCGGGGCGAGGGGTAGGCCCCAACCCAGGTGCACTGTGCAAGCACCAACCTTGGCACCTGCGCGGTGCGTCTTCTGGCACCAACCGGTGTCAGAAGACGCACTGTGCAGGCGCCAAGGTTGGCGCCTACCCAGTGTCTTCTGAAGCCATGATAAGGCCCGAGTAAGAATGGCAGTGTTGACCAAAAATCTGAATTCTTGGCCAGCCTAGCTGCAACTCCTGCCTCTCAACCGCAGGATATGGAACAAACTATGGCTGCCCACAAACCTCAGGATACAGCAGGCCACTCCAAGAAGCCCCTTGTATTCACTGTAGAATGTACTGGTCTCTCATCAGGGACTCCTTATAAGGCAGGCACCCAGTGGCATCACCAGACTGGTGCGGATGGTGTGAGCTGCATTGAGTGATGCATTCCATATGGGGTGATGCGCCGGAGAGTTTGACTGTCCTTTGGCAGGCCCCAGGCGTCAGCACGCCCATTCAGGCCTGCTCCAAGGCGGAGCAGCAGCCAGAAGCTGCCACTTGTCTGAGGAGCTGGCCCGAATGGCCAGCTGAGGTGCACTGTGCAGAGACACACTGAGCATGCCGAATAGCTTCAGAGGAGACTTCCTTAGAGCGGAGGAAGTCTGCGCCTCTGCACGGCCATTCGGCCTTACTCAGGAGGTGGCGTGGCAGCCGAATGGCTTCAGAAAGAGTACTGCACAGGCACCAACTCTGACGCCTTCACAGTCTTCTCTGAAGCCAAAAGACTTCAGAAAAGTACTGCACATGTGTCAGAGATGGTGCCTGTGCAGTACTCTTTCTGAAGCCAGTTGGCTTCAGAAACAACTGCACAGGTGCCAACTTTGGCAACTGCGCAATCCAGGTAGAGGGTGCGCGCATCCCAGGGGTGACGCACAGACTTCCGCACCGGGTGATGCACAGAGTCGTGTCACCACTGTAGGCACCACAGCTGTTCCTTGTTCAGTGTGATCTGAGGGGTGTCTCATCAGGAGCAAGTCCTCCCCATGTGTCAATTACTTAGCATGCTATGGAGCTGTTAGGGCAGCCCAGGCTTCCTGACTCTCTGGATGCAGCATAACTTTCTGCTCTGGATACAGAATAGTTAGAAGAGAGCAGTTAGGGCAGAGCAGGCTGAACTTGCTCTGGATTGTGCCCTAAGTGCAGATTAATTTGTTTTATATTTCTTGATATTTTCTATTTTCTTTATTATTTTTATGGCAGTATTATATTATATTGTATTGTATTATATGGCAGTATTGTAATCATTTTTATATTAATATTTTTGGATTGTGGAATGAATCATCTGAGTTTCCATTGTTTCTTATGGAAAATTTGCTTTGATATACAAACATTTTGGATTCCAAGCATGCTCCTGGAATGAATTATGCCTGTAAACCAACGTACCACTGTAATATTATTTATGGTTCTCTGTCTTTCAAATGATTTACAATAAGGACCACACTGAATGTAATGGTGTTTAAACAGTGTTTGTTTTGCAGTAGAAAAACATTTCTGCAAGATGCTTGTGCCTTAAAATTAGAAATCCTGGAGAAGTACTCCTCCACCAGGATCCAACCTAATGCTGGGGGTTCATTAAAACTTTTCTCAAAGGAGATGCAAATTGTTAGATATCCCAAAATTAATCTCTGACTCAAATTAAAATCTCAGGCAGAGAAGAAATGATGGATTTTTTTACACTCTATTTAATCTAAGGAGTTCCATCATATTAAATAGCGAGTTACTCAAGATGCTGAGGGGCCAAAAACTAAGGAGGGGGGGAGTCAGTCCCAATGTAGGAGACAACAAAGAGGTTGGCTCCCCCTGCATTTTCAGTTTCACTTTTCATTACTGCAGTATTGTCTGTATTGAAGTTATTGAACATAAAGGAACATACAGGTGGAGCCTAATTCTATGTGTTTTATTTATCCACGGACCTGAGTCAATACAACTGACTGAGCTGCTCTCTTTCATTGTTTTCAGGAAGGCAAGGCAGGTAGAAGTGTGTAGGGGACATTGAATAGTTTGCTAACCCTACACACTGGGTCCCCTTCTCCTCTTGCATTCCATTGCAAATGGCACATTGCAGGCAGACTATAATCTTCTGTCCCCTTTCATAACTTTCTTATGAAAGAAAGAAAGTGATGGGCCACTACCACACCAGTGATGGGCTTCAAAGAAATTAATTCTCTGCCAATCACTTTTAAATGGCTATTTTTAAACTTTATACGTCCTATCTCTCATTAACAACTGGTTCTATAGAGTAGGTGCAAACCTGCTGGAGCCCACCACTGCCCCACACACTCTGACATACACACCCACTCTCACACACACAGACCCATACAGACATACAGAAATTCTCTCTCACACACACAGACACACACACACAGACAAACACTGCTGTGCGTACATTCTCCCAGCCAACCCAATCTGATATGCTCGCAAGGAGAGGGACCCTCTTAAATGAAGACAGTAAAAACTTGCAAGCCAATCTGTCCCTTTAAGAGGGTCCCTCTCCTTGCAAATGTACCAGATAAGGTAGGCTGAAAGAAGGCATGCACAGCAGAGTGAGTAAATGAGTGAGTGTGTGTGAGTGACAGAGAGAGAGAGGGGGGGGGAGGCTGTTTTGCCATACCTGATGGGGACTATATTTGCTTCCAGCATTGTTCCCCAGAAAAAAACCCACATATAAATAGGCTTGACTTGTATTCCTTAACATTCAATACAAGAAGTCAGATAATTGTGCATCCGTCCCCCATGCACACCAGTCCCCCATCTGCATCATCTCCCTATACACATCAACTCCCCATGCACATCAACCTGCTATGCACATCAACCCCCAAGGTACATCACCTCCACAGGTGGGCTGAAACTGGTTCTCACGGAACGGTTGTTAATTTGGGGCTGACATTAGCGAACTGGTTGCTAAGAGGGGGCCGTCATCTTTGAATTGAATGCAAGTGTGTTTGAATTTCTCTTAAAGGGCCTCTGGGTCTGTCTTCCCAGAGGTGAAGCTCCACTCCCACTCCTTCCTCCCCTTCTGAACCTCCCTCCCCTTCTGAGGGGGGCTCTCTCTCCCCCTCCTTCCCCTCCCTAAGGGTATTTTTTAATTTTAAAATGCAAACAGTCTGTAAAATACAAACAGACCATCATTCAGACCGGGCATTGCCACCATCCCATAGCAGCCACTGCTATACAGATGCCAGAGCTATTGAGAAAGGTCAGTAGGTGAGTAGGAGTGTAGCTGAGCATCTGAGTGTTGTGAGGATGAGATCCTTCAGGGCTTTTGGTGGGGGCCATGCCTGCCTGCCTGCCCAGGTGCCTTTGCAGCCCAGTACTAGGCATGGAGAACTACTCAGTACTACCCAGTACTACTCAGGAGTAAGCCACACTGTATAGTAGAGGACTGCAGCCTGTGGCCACAATCCTAGCCACACTTTCCTGGGAGCAATTCCCATTGACTATCATGGAATTTCCTTCTGAGTAGCATAGGATTTGAGGCTACTTTCCCATCCACACTTTCCTGAGAGTAAGCCCACTGACTATAATGGGACTTGCTTCTGAGTAGACATGGTTAGGACTGGGCTCTGAGGCTGCAATCCTATCCACACTGTAGTCCTTTTGCCCCGCCCAAGAGATCTCCCCACCTCATCCTGCCCCTCTGAGAAATCTCTCCACCTGAGATTATGGGGGGCACCTGAAGAAATAGTCCCAGTTCCCATCCTGCCCCCCAGGAGCCCAGTCCATTGCCTAGTCTGAAGTAAATCCTATTAAAGTCAGTAGGTTTTACTCCCCTGTGAGGAGTGTAGCCTCAAAGCCCAATCATCTGTCTACTCAGAAGTAAGTTCCATTATAATAGTGAAGCTTACTCCCTGGAAAGAAGCTGGTTTCTAAGAGCTTGTAATCCTATGCCTGATTACTCAAAAGTCAATCCCATTTCAATCTATAAAGCTTACTCCCAGGAAAGTGTGCAGAGGAGTGCAGCGTTAGAGCCCAATCCTATTCTTGGCTACTTAGAAGTAAGTCCCATTAGAGTCTGTGGAGCTTACTCTCAGGAAAGTGAATAGGATTGCAGCCAAAGGATGGTTACTAAGAGCTCAGTCCTTTGCTTGACTAATCAGAAGTCCTATTATATTCAATGAAGCTTACTTACAGGAAAGTGTGGACAGGATTGTAGCCTTAAGTAGTGGCTTAGAGGCAAACCTCAACCTGCAGAGGGGATACCACAGACTCTGGTCCTAAACTGTTGATCAGTGTTTCTCAACCAGTGGTATGAGCACCACCTGTGGAACTTGTGGTGTGTCTGCTGGTACTGAGGCACCTGGATGCAAGTGTCATATGTGCTCCCTGAGGCAGTTTGTGGGCTGCTGTGTGATTCAGGAAGCTGGACTAGATGGGTCTTTGGTGTGGTCCAGTGGAGGCTTTTCTTATGCTTCTATGTTCTTATTTGTGGCACACATTCCCCCTGAGAGCATAACAAAGTGTAATGCATAGGAATAAATTACACTGAACTCAGGGGCTTAATACCGATTGATGCGGTCACAAGTGATACATTTTTTTGTAAACTAAGGGTTAAGGTGGTGTGCCCTCCCCTGCCCCGCCCCCTCACCCTGGCCCTGCCCCTGACCCATCCTGGCCCCACCCACTTCCGGAGAACCGGTTGTTGGGGCAGGCTGGGCCCACCACTGATCACCTCCCCAATGCGCATCACCCCTCAGGTGCGTCACCTCTCCATGCACATCATCTCTGCCCCATGTGCAACACCCCCCATGCGCAGCATCCTCCCCAGTGCAACCCCTCCCTCCAAACAGCATCCCTTCCAGTACCCCAGGGACCGAGTGCCAAATTGGACCAGTTTTCGGAAATTCCAACTGGAAAGGGGTGAAATGGGGTGCAAAGCATTTTCCTCCATATACTTTACATTGAAGAATCCCTGACAGATGCTGTGTCCCAACCCCCAGACCTAGAAGAGTGAAATTTGGGGAGAGTGTTCCTTCTGTGACATCAACACCCACCAAGAACTGATGGATCCCTCCATCACGGAAGGAACATCCATCCCAAATTTTATGCTTCTAGGCCAAGTGGTTCTGGCTGGATATTGATGAGTGAGTCAGTGAGTGAGTCACTGAGTCAGTGAGTGACTTTTCAGTTTTATATACAGTGGTGCCTCACATAAAGAGCTTAATTCATTCCGCAGGCATGCTCTTTAAGTGAAACGCTCTTTATGTGAAGTGGATTTTCCCATAGGAAATAATGGAAACTCAGATGACTGGTTCCACAACCCCCAAAATATTCATATAAAAATATTAACTGTATGTAAAAATGATGACAAAACACTGGAATTGAATTCAAAACATACATTCAATGTGCATGATCCTATGAAGTCTACTTAGGCTGCAATCCTAAAGACACTTTACTGGGAGTGAACATCATCCCCCATGCGCATCATCCCCCCATGAGCATCAATTCCCCGTGTGCATCAACCCGCCATGCACATCAGCCTCAAATCCGTATCACCCCTTTAACACAATGGGGCTTATTTCTGGGTAGACATGGTTAGGAGGCTGCAATCAAAGACACTTTCCTGGGAGTAAGCCCCATTTAACATAATGGGGCTTACTTCTAAGTAGACATGGTTAGGAGGCTGACTTGTATTCCTGGGAGTAAGACCCACTGAACACAATGGGGCTTACTTCTGGATAGATATGGTTAGGAGGCTGCAATCAAAGACACTTTCCTGGGAGGCTTGCCTGGGCTGCTGCTGGAGCTCCAAGGTGACCGGTGAGGGGCACTTGGGAGCAGTTAGGGGGCAGAAGCGCTGGGGGCAGTTAAATGCAGCAGCGCTCGCCAGCAGCCCTTTTAAAGAGCCTTTGTGCAGAGAGTCAGGGCTGCATAACACATGTGCCCATAGCGCGCTTGCTTGTTAAGTGAAGCGGAACTTGTTATGTGAAGCAAGATTTCTTGGAACTTTATACTTGTTCAGTTCAATTTCAAGAACCTTTATTGGCATATAATAAGTTAAAACAAACCAAAATGTTACAAATACAGCCACAAAAGGACAAAACAAAAGACAAGTACTTAGAACAGGATATATACTAAACAGCTATTACAGATTAAAAGAGGGGGTAAGAACCCTTACTAAAAACTCAGCAACAAGGGCTGTTGTTCCGTGTACAAAATCGTTTAAAAGGAATCCTACTAAAAGGTGGGGAGGACCACAGTAATTAGAGAGGGTGGGTCCTAGGAGGAGACAGTGGATTTTGCTGAGTGCAGGGCAAGAGCAAAGGATATGGGCAATAGAATCGGGCTCAGTACTGCAGCAGGTACAGATCCTTTGATGAAATGGTGTCCTAGAATACCGACCTTTCAGTATTTCGGATGGGAAGATATTTAGTCTGGCAAGCATAAAAGCTCTTCTCGCTATAGGGTTGATTAAAGACTGAAAATAAGAATAATCATTTCTAAAAGAAGGAAAGATACGAAAATAGCTTGGAGAGCATATTTTATTTAAGTTGGAAACTACCCCGTGGTATTCAGCTTCATACAGTTTCTCAACAATGAGTGTTGACGCTTGATTGAGAGTGCAATTAAAAAGGGAATCTAAGGGAATGCCAACGGAGGCTAGTTTAGATTCACATAGCAAAAACCAAGAAGAATGGAAGGGGTCTTTAAGAAGCTGTATAAGAAGGGTATCCTGATCAGTAATGAAGAAAAGATGCAGCCAGAATTTAAACGTTAATTTCCAAGCTACAGTAGATGGAAGGTGTACACCTAATTCAAGGGACAGAGTAGTCAATTTAAGGATTTTAGAAGGATATACTTGTTATGTGAGACGCTTGTTATGAGAGGTACCACTGTATAAAGATAATGCGTAGGTCATCTTGGAATACTGCATTAAATCTCCCCACAGGAGTTTATGAGAATTTAAAATGGCCAGCCTGGAGCATGGGTTACTTGAAGTGCTTTGGGAAGGAGAGAAGTTTGGATTAGAAAATTTCCTGAAACCTGACCCAAAAAGTCTTGTAAGATGTATAGTGTAGTGACCAGAGTGGTGAACATGGGAGTTCAAATCCTGAATCCTCATTCTCCACAAAACTTACTAGGTAGCCCTGTGCCAGTCACCAGCTCTCAGCTGGAAAATTCTTACAGAATTGTTGCATGGATAAAATAAGGCTGAAGAGGAATCAGAGCATGCTAGTTTTGTTGGTCTGATTAGAGACTGCTCAGATCTGTGCCATTAAAATTGGTGGTGCAGATCCAAATAGACCCATTGGGGCTGCTGAAACATTTCCTGGGATAAGCGAGCAGCTTACAAAGTTGCTCTGCCTACAGTACAGTCGCACAGAACTGCATATTAGCATTGTGCTGTAATCCTAATAATAATGGCAGTGAATCCATTCTAACCTGAGAAATACAGTAGCAGCACTGTTAAAGAGAGAGGCTGCCTACTAGTAATTTTTCATTGATCTTTTGCAGAGTGGGGAAAGTCTGTGATTTCCAATGTACTTCAGCAAAGTACAATCAGGCAACTCTTTATTTATAGTGCCATTGTAAATATAGTGCGGTTTGTGCAAGAATAATTTGATGTATAAATAGAGTGAGGCATCACAACTACAGATGGCTATGGTTGTAAACACAGCAGAGCCCATAAACTGAAATCCAAATAAAGAGGCTTTGTATAATACAGAAGGACAATGATAAAAGTTTGAGTCTCACACTTGCAAGCCCAGAATCATGGGCTTTGATGACAGACCCCAGAGTGCTCCCTGAATGCCCTCTGCTAACCTCATTTCCAGTCTGCTACCTTTTTTATCTTGAGGATGCTTCATGTGAAGCCACCCGAGTGGGTTAACTGCATTCTGCTGATTAAGTAAATCACAGCATTCAGATCACTGCAGCTGCTTTCCAGTGCCACCTGACCTACTTAAAGCTTATCAGTTTTGATAAAGAGGCAGAAATATGTATATAGAACAAAAAAAGAGTAAGGGCCTGTCACTGCCACTGTTTCATTTATCAAGAACAATGCATTTACAGGTCACTTTTTTCTGTACGTGAACTCGTTCAGGGGTTGGCATTCTCAAGTAGAAGTATTAATCTCACTGGCTTGAAGCAATACCTCAAGCCCTGATTCATATCAGGGTGGGTGTGGGTATGTGCCATTGGCCCGCCTCCACTAGTTCTTTGACCATACATTTTAATAGAATAAAAATATTTCAAAGTGGTTTGTTTCACTGCATTCTGCTATTCTATTCTGTCCATAGACCAACTTCAGGGTGTCCACTGTGGCTGTGCTAAGCTTAGCACAGCTGCAGTGGACGCCCTGAAGTTGGTCTATGGACAGAATAGAACAGAACAGGCCCGCCCCTCGCCCTGCCCCTCACCTCGCCCACTCGAACCCGCAGCACGCTGGGGTGGGTGGTGTGCCTGTCTCTGCCCCGGCCCTGGCCCCGGCCCCTGACCCACCCCCTGACCCCAGCCTGGCCCACCCGCTTCCGGCGAGCCAGTTGTTGTGCCAGGCCGGGCCCATCACTGCCCACTACCCCAAAGGAAACCCCCACCAGCCCTGCATTCATCCCTCCCCCTCCCTCCTACTTACCTACTTCCCCCACCCCAGAGAAACCCTCCACCAGTCACCCCTGAATGCACCCCCTCCCTCTCCCCCTAGAGGGTGTGTGTGTCTATTAGCTTAAAAAGGTAATATAGTGTTGAAATTAAGTATAGGAAAGCAATACAAGTATTTTAAGCTTATTTTAATATGTCGTACAATTTTTCCTACATTTTGGGGTGTCCTACAATTTTTTTTAAATTTCAGGAATTTTCTCAGGAATTTTGGCTTGGACAGGGTGGAATTTTGGCCTTCTGGCAGGAATTCTGGGGTTGCCTTTCAGGAATTTCCAGTTTGGCGTCTGGTTGCCCTGGGTTAGGCCACCTCAGGAGCAGGAATGAATCTGAGTAGACCTATAGGTATCCATGATAAGCCAGAGTAATATTGGAAGTGATGGCAAAATGTACTGAGTCCTAGGCCAACCCCAGCCTCTCAACCTCAGAATATAGCACAACAACACCAGCCCAGTGAGCATGCTGCCCTTGTGCTGCTGCCTCGTCAGCAGCAGTTAAGCCAGCCATAGGCTTTCCAGCTCTGTCTTTTTTGGTCTCCATGTCATCCTAGAGGCTTCCTAGCCCTGTGGATTTGGCTTGTCAGGTCAGGATATGGCCTACTTAGGCCAGCTTAGCTGGGGAATTTTTCTTACCTGAAGTTAGGATTGCATTGTCTCATTAAACACAATATGACTTACTTTCAAGTAGACTTGGAGAAGCTGACATCACAGTAATATCACTTCTAGCCATGGCATCACTTTCAAGTTGATTACATCACTTCCAGGGGGTCCTGGACACATGTTCTCATAAAGGGGGTTCCAGGCGGAAATGGTTGAAAACCATTGACTCTTTAGTTTCCACAGAAATATTTAAGGTGCATGGGATGTGTCATGAGGACATCTAGTCCACATCTTGCTGAATACCAGCAACTGCATCAGAGCCAAATATATACACACATCAAAAGAAGCCTCCTTGAGATCAACAGCTGGTTATTTTTAAACATTAAACATTTGTTATGTTTCACTGATTGGAAGGGTCTTGATCCTCCTGTTTTCAAGGAATTTTTGTTCTTGCTTCAAAAGATGAAAAACATACTTTCCCCAAATTGTCCTGCTTAACTAAATTTCACATAATCTTTTAGTCAGTTTTTCCACAACAAATGTTTTGACAATTGCAAAACTACAATATTTTAGCTAGCAAAGTCTCCTTTTTCTGGAGCTGGAATTAGAATTGCTTAGAATTGCTACACTGAGATGCACTAGAATGGCAACACATAGGGCTTAAGGACTAGCCCCTTGTACTGACCAAGGAGATTCATGAAAGCCAAAAGAGCTGTTATAACACAGATGAAGTATGCTCCTGATAACCACCTCCAGTTAACCTTTGGGTTGTTGAAGATGAAATCACCAGAAACTTCTGAATATTTTTTTTGTAGGGCGGCTCCATCTGTTCTTTTGCAGGGCAGGTCCATCTGTGTTATAGGAATTTGAGTGGGTAGCTTTTAAGATGGAGGGGAGGTGAAAGGAGTCTGTGCTCAAGTGTTTCTCTCTTCCTTCCAGAAATCTTAGAAGAGAAAAACTGTTGTACCTGAAAGTATTTCTTTTTAAAGCTATAAAGCCCACACATTTTTTTAATCTGAATAGAAAAGGACTATTTAATCAGTGCTTTAATCATGGCCCCCTGGTAGCATTTGATCCTGTTGTGCTTTTCCATTTTCACAGCTATAGACTCCTGGCTGAGATGCAAAATTCATTTTCAATGGAAGCAGCTGCTACCACTGTGATACAATCAAGTGCAAAGGAACAACCAAATGCCTTGTCTGTTTATATGCTCATGACTAGGGACAGCTCACTGCTCCCAGCGGGTGCAGAGGTGCTTCCTTTCTAGCAGGCTTAACAAGCAGAATGATGCCAGGCTGGTTGAGGTAACTGTCAGTGGCATAGCTAATGATGTTGCTCTGGTAGTGATGTCACAATTTGAAGTGATATCATCCCTGGGTATTCTAAAAAGAAAAACTGGGGAAAACCTGCTGCCTCCTCTTCAGCCATTTACTATCCATTTGCTCTGATAGCAAAATACTATTTACTATCTGGAATGGAAGATTTTGCTCCCCAACCATTATGTTCCAAGTGGGTGGTCAGTTTGCAGCAGCATCATCAGCATCAGCATCAGCTTCAGCATTATTATTATTATTATTATTATTATTATTATTATTATTATTATTATTATTATTATTATTATTATTATTATTATATTGAAAATCAAACATAAATACACAGCAAACAATTTCGTGCCGGTTTCATTCATATCACCAGTCGGACCCTTCCCAAGAGTCTAGGACTGTGTGATGTAGCGGCGTATAATTCTAGCAGAACCCAGAAGAGCGGCTTTCTGCAATTGGCAGAGTGATATTTTGTCAATGCCAATAGTTTTCAGGTGCCTGCCAAGGTCTTTGGGCACTGCACCCAGTGTGCCAATTACCACTGGAACCACCTGCACTGGCTTACACCAGATATGCTGTAATTCGATTCTTAGGTCTTGGTAGCGGGAGATCTTTTCCAGTTGTTTCTCCTCAATTCTGCTGTCACCTGGTATGGCAATGTCAACAAGCCACACCTTACTGCTTTCGATGATGGTGATATCTGGAGTATTGTGTTCCAAGACCTTGTCCGTCTGTATCCTGAAGTCCCACAGAAGCTTGACCTGCTCATTTGTGACCACTTTTTCAGGCTTGTGGTCCCACCAGTTTTTTGCCACTGGCAGATGATACTTTTGGCATAAGTTCCAGTGGATCATCTGGGCAAGAGAGATTTGCCTCAGTTTGTAGTCAGTCTGTGCGATCTTCTTGCAGCCGCTCAGAATGTGGTCAATGGTTTCATCCACTTCTTTGCAGAGCCGGCATTTTGTCAATTGCCGATTTGTCAGCTGATTTGTCAATTCTGACCTTGATGGCATTTGTCCTGATTGCCTGTTCTTGGGCAGCAAGTAATCCACCTTTGATCTGACTGGAACATTTGATTTTGTCTATACTGGATGATTCTGGCTTCATATCTTTCAATTTTTCTGGCTGTTGCTGTTATCTGCTGTCTCACAATTTCCATGGCTTCTTCAATCTTCCTTGTGTTCAGCCAGTACTTTCTGACCAGGTATTGCTTGATTTTATCATTCCTCAGTGTTTTCTCCTTCATATTCTTTAAGTTACTTGCATCTGATCGCAAACTCTTGATCTTCAATTCCAGTCTGATTTTCCATTTTGGTTTTCCAGTTGATTTTCTAGGGGTCTTTGATGGTTCAATCCCTAGTTCTTCTGTTACTATCACTGCTGTGCTGTAGGTGAGCTGATTTGTTTGTTCAATAGATGTTATGTGAATTGTTGCAAGTGCAGCATTGACGTCTTTTATTAGTGGTGCTAGGTGCTTTCTGGGTATATATTTCAGAGTTCGAAGCCTTGTCCTTACTGCATTTGAGGCGGCATGGGTCAGGATTTTATCTTTCAGCTCACCAAGGCTGCCGCTGCCGCCTCCTCCTCCTCCTTCTTATTCTTCTTCTTCTTGTTCTTATTCTTATTCTTATTAGTCCAGAAAGTAACAAGTTGAAAATAATAATAAATTAATATTAAGTCAGTATGTGTATGTATTATATGTATATGTATGTATGTATGTATATGTGTGTGTGTGTGTGTATATACACACACACACATACATATGTATTTATACACAGACAATCAAAAGAAATGTTAAAATATGGCAACAGATTACTACACATAGATTTACATGATTACTCTATATTATTTTAGATATCTTAAACTTAGCACGATTCAGATTATTCAGATATAAAAACTGTGCCACAGGAATGACTGTACATTCAGAATCACCTGATAGTAGAAATTGTACGATGGCATTCTCAGACTGCCCAATTATAGTTCTAAGAAATGGGGAGAGATGTTTAAACCAAAGTGCTTGATTACTAGTACAGTGCAACTAAATGTGTATGCAAGAGACTGTATTTCACCAAGACTACAAGTACAAAATAAACCTTACTGGTTAGGGAAACTATGCTGGGACAAAGAGGAATGGCTATTCTTTCCCTGCTAAATTTAAGAGGAGCACTGCTTAGATGTTCCTTTATACCTAGTTAGCATGGGTAACTCTATTATGATACATAGAGTATGAGCTGTAGTATTAGCTCAGTATGAGCTGAGGCTGGCCAGGAGAATCAAGGATAACAAAAAGAGCTACTTTAGATATGCCCAAAGGAACAGGAGGAGAAACGAGAGGGTGGGGCTACTCCTGGACAAAGATGGACAACAGGTGTCTGGAAATCAGGAGAAAGCGGAGCTGCTCAACTCCTACTTTGTGTCCATTTATTCTCGGAAGGAGGGCTGTGCAAATGGGGGTGCAGGATCATTGGCTGATGCGGTGATGTGCTTGCACCCCCAAAGTGGTAATGGAAAGATGGATGGTACAGAACAGCAGATTATGATTGACAGAGAACTGGCTCGGAACAACTTAACTGGCCTAAATGAATTCAAGTCATTTGGACCGGATGAGCTGCAGCCTAGAGTTCTGAAGGAACTCGCAGATGTCCTTGCAGAGCCTCTGTTGATCATTTTTGAGAAATGGCTGGAAGAGGGTGAATGTATTTTGACTGGAAGAGGGTGAATGTAGTCCCAATGTAGTCTTCCATTTTGACTGGAAGAGGGTGAATGTAGTCCCAATCTTTAAGAAGGGGAAAATTATAGGGGAAGGGGAAATTATAGACCAGTCAGTTTGACTTCAATCCCAGGAAAGATATTAGAGCAAATCATAAAACATGCAATTTGTGCACACCTAGACAAGTACTCAGTGATCAAAACAACCTTTACATGTTTTGTAAACCTTTACAAAACAAACAGCATGGATTTACCAAGAATAAATCTTGCCAGACAAATCTGATCTCCTTTTTTGATTGGATTACGAACTTACTGGACAGTGGCAGTGTTGTGGATGTCATTTATCTTGACTTCAGTAAAGCATTCCACAAGGTCCCACATAACATCTTAATTGGGAAGTTGGAAAAATATGGGCTAGACGAGGCAATCGTTAGGTGGGTTCGCAATTGGTTCAATGGCCGCACTCAAAGGGTTTTAATAAATGGTTCTGCATCAACCTGGAGGTCGGTTTTGCGTGGGGTGCCCCAGAGCTCTGTCTTGGGCCTAGTCCTCTTTAACATTTTCATCAATGACTTGGAGGAAGGGATACAGGGGAGCCTGATCAAATTTGCAGATGACACCAAGCTGGGAGGAGTAGCAAACACAACAAAAGACAGGAGAACCCTCCAGGAGGATCTGGATAAACTAGAATACTGGGCTATAAGAAATAGAATAAACTTCAACAGGGAGAAGTGCAAGGTTCTGCATTTAGGCAATAAAAACCAAAAATACAGGTATAAAATGGGGGATACTTGGCAGCACAACATGTGAACGGGATCTTGGAGTCGCCATGGATCACAAGCCGAACATGACTCAGCAGTGTGATGTGTCTGCAAAGAAGGCAAATGCCATTTTAGGCTGCATTAAGAGGATGTAGCTTCCAAGTCGCAAGAAGTTCTAGTTCCTCTTTATTCAGCATTGGTCAGACCTCACCTTGAGTACTGTGTTCAGTTCTGGGCACCTCACTTTAAGAAAGATGCAGCCAAACCAGAGCAAGTCCAGAGGAGAGCGACAAGAATGATCAGTAGGATGAAAAGGAAAGTCTTACAAGGAAAGGTTGGGGGAACTTGGGATGTTCAGCCTGGAGAAAAGGAGGCTGAGGGGAAACATGATTGCCCTCTTCAGATACCTGAAGGGCTGTCATATGGAGGAAGGGGCTCATTTGTTCATAGCTGCTTCTGAAAGCAGAACTAGAATCAATGGTAGAAACTGCAAGAGAGGAGATTCTGGTTGTATATCCAGAAAAAATTCCTGACGGTGAGGGTGGTTTGGCAGTGGAACAAATTGCCAAGGGAGGTGGTGGACTCTCCCTCACTGGGGAACTTCAAGCGGAGGCTCGACGAGCATCTGTCGGAGATGATCTAGGGGGATTTCCTGCTGCAGGAAGGGGACTAGATTACCTACTAGGTTCCTTCCAACTCTAGGATTCTATGATTCTATGATATGTATATGGAAATGAAAGCTGATTCATATTAACCCCTTATTAATTCCTTACAAGTTCTGAATTACATTTCATTGGCTCCCAGAGCAATCAGTCTCATGGGAAGGTTTTGAGTTAAGAAAATACATGTTTTGTTCCATCGGCTTTTGTGTTTTTATTTTCTGGTTAATTGGCCATAACTTTTGACATAATACAGATATTCTACAGCTGTTTGTTTCATTGCATTCTGCATTAAATTATCTTTCCCACGATATATAACGTGGTGGTACTATCCTTAATATACATACTCTTGCTTACCACTTCATTGTACATACACTGTTTTTCACAATTGCCCCCCTAAAGCCTATTGCCCAATGCAACTGCACCTCCTGCACTTCCTTGCTATGCCACTGGTAACTCTTTTAGCATTGTTGCTCCCTTTAAGATCACAAGTGGGCTGTTGTGAATTTTGCCCTCAGTCTCATGAGGATATCCAAGAACTGGAAAAAAGTTTAAATAAAATAGACAACTGAAATGATAAGGGTTGGGACACTTTTCCCCCAAGGAACACGTAAAGCATTTGAGGCCATTTAGCAAAAATCAAATGGTGTTTGAAGTTGCTTATACAATTAATTATGAATGGGGGGAAAGCATTGAATGGTGAGGAGGGCTGCAGTAGCTCGGTACTTAGAATGCTGGAGTTAGAACACTGCTTGACTGGATTTCTGCTCAGCAGGCCAGCAGTTCAAAGCAAATGGATGTTGGGCTTATTGGTAACATACATACAACCACTATTAATGCTTACAAACAATTGCAGAGCTTTGCAGGACAAATCCAAATGTTATTAAGAGACCAGGGCCAGTTCCAGCACTGCACCGTCCCCTGCCCATCTATTTGTCTCCTAATGATTATCTTTGGTATTTAGGGTTCAGGTAACAAACAGTTCTAGCCCAGCTATGTGGATCTTCTAATGCAGCGGTTCTCAAACTGTGGGTTGTGTCCCCTGTGGGGGTCAAATGACCCTTTCACAGGGGTCACCCCCCCTCTAGCTACGCCACTGCTGCCCAGCACCTTCCTAGCAGATGAAGGAGAGTCTCCCTCCCTCCCACCCCGAAAGGGTTAAGTGCTGTTGGGGGTGGGTCTGCCTCCCCCTGCCCCACCCCCATCCTTCCAGGGAGCACATCCTGCAAAGACTCTGGTGTGGGGCTCCCTGCTGGTAGATGCCGGTGCACGCTGTTGGAGCCAGATGAAGACGAACTACTTGTACCTGAACTCCTACAACTCCTGTATGGTGGCCATGGAGGCATCAGCGGCCTATGTGGACTTCAGCCCCTGCAGCCATTGGTACCTCTTCTCCCCGAAATGAAGCTGGCCTGCCTGGCAGGGCTGATGCGGATGGACGTCTGGAGGCTGCTTGGGGGTAGCCTTTTCTGGGGGTCTCCATCTCATGTTTTGCCTGGACACCTCGACTGCCCCATCATGGGACAGTCTTCCCCATGGACTTCCAAACCCCAAACCCATGCATGTCTACTCAAAAGTAAATCCTATGATAATCAATGGGGCTTACTCCCTGGAAAGGATTAACGTTACCCCATGGTATGGTTAGGATTGCAGCCCTAGTTGCTCTTCCCACCCAAACCCCCACCCACATCAAGCAGATGCAATGTCCTCCTTTTACTTGTGTGTGAGCAGCAGGTAGCCTTCTTAAAATTAATACATCAGATTAAATTAAGTGTAGTTGTTTAATAATAATAATAACTTATTAATTATTAAAAATTAATAATTGCTAAGTGATAAATTATTTATTTACGTATTATAAATGATTATTAATATTATTATACAGGGTGAACCAAAAGTAGGTGGAAAGTAAATGTATATTTCTTACACAAACTCTATTCAACCTACTAACCACCTATTTTTGGCTCACCCTGTATATACTATTGTAATATTATTATTAATAATAATATTTTATTATTAGTTGTTAATAGCAGTTTAACAATCATTAAATAATAAATATAAAAATAAATCTACATACCCCAGCAATGTCTGTTCTAGTGGCTTCTGCTGGTGTTATTTTTGCATTTTAGATTTTATGGTTGAGGTCACAACTACATGAGGAACTGTATTAAAGGGTCACGGCATTAGGAAGGTTGAGAACCACTGTTCTAATGAGTTTGGGCTCTTGACTAGTATCCAACTTGGCCAGGCTTGGATGTCATCCCTGCAAGAGAAACAGACTGTTTCTTTCTCCTCTTTGCCTGGTAGAATCTAGTATAAAAGTAACAGTCAATGATGTGAGACAGGGAAACTCACAGCACAATGATACTGTGTCATACATGGTGTCATAAAGAGATTACCAAAAAGAGAGGATGAAGGGATATGGTGCTGTGGGAGCTCTATGTGTCTTTTAATCTCTTGTTCTCTCCAAAGTCCTGACTTAGATGATGTCTATCAAAACTTCAGAGTAAGGCTTGAGTTGCCATTTGCTTTGTTACGATAACTAAAAAAGGAGGGAAATGGGTGTTGGGCTTATTGGCAACACACATGCAACCACTATTGATTCAGCATTTAACACATGGTTTTTAATATTGTGCATTTAAGTAATTTGGCTGCTGGATTTTTTTTCTATGCTTCATTATAAATTTGATTGGGTAATTGTTTTTCCCCCTCCCCTTTTGCCCTGATGATTGTACAAGAAGGTGGGCTTTCTCTCTCTCTGCCCCTCCCCTTCCCGCCCTGATGATTCTAGAAACATGCCACATTTATGATCCACCAACATCTGGCACAGGATAAGGAAATTTCCTGCCCAGGACATTTATGATCCATCAACATCTGGCCCAGGACAAGGAAAATTCTCCCCCAGGACATTTATGATCCACCAACATCTGGCCCAGGACAAGGAATCACCCACTCGGGACATTTAAGAAAAACTCCCATCTCAAACCTCCACTGCCTTGTGGCTACACCCATCTATTGGAAAGGCTTCAGGAGTAAACCTTGAGGAAAAATCTAGAGCCCGGAGTCCCGAAAACAGTTTATGACTGTGCTACAACCACGTTCTGGTAACTCCTGCGATGCAGCTGGAACCACTTGTATTGCCATTCCATTGGATTATTTCAGTGGCATGGAGAGGGGGGATTAGCTGCTTGGGTAACAGCCTATCTTCCATAATAATCTACCCGGGCCTTTTTGCCCTGGAGGGGACACTTTTCTCATTTGGATCACGATACCATGGTCTTTCAAGACTGATGGATGCCAATGATTTTTTTCTACTTCTTTCTGTTTTTTTCACCTATTTTTCTTACAGTCTTTTTCCTTAATGGTTCTGTTTTTAATGTTTTGTTGGCCACCGTGGATTGCCTTTGTCAAAAAAGCTGAAACAGATCTGTTTTAAAATAAACAAAAACAGCTCAGTAAATCTTTCCTATCAGAGCATAAAAGAATATGTACTCTCACACTGGATAAACGTCTGTGCTTAACTGAATTTGGCTTTCACCAGCTGGAAAACTAAGAGGACAATCCTAACCATGTCTACTCAGAAGTAAGCCCTATTGTGTTCAGTGGTTCTTACTCCCAGGAAAGTGTCTTTAGGGTTGCTGCCATCTGCTGGAGAAGGGAAAGCAATCAGAATCAGAAGCTGCTGCCACAAATTGTAAGCTTGGAACCTCAAGGAAACACTTCCCTGATTAGTTGAACTGCCTAGAAAGGCAAGACTTGTACTCAGCATAGCCTATACACACCAGCTTTCAAAATTACTCTGGTTCCAATGAGTGTTTGTGGATAAAGAACACTTCAGGTCCTGTTCATATGCTATCAGAAAGTGATGCTTGCCAGATTCTTGATAAGCAAAGTATATATGCTGAAGCCAGAATCACATGGTCCATGGTGTTACTAGGATGATATAGAGGCTATTGGGGTGACAAAATTTCTCCCTTTTTCATAAATCATAGAATCCTAGAGCTGGAAGGGATCCAGAGGGTCACCTAGTCCAATCCCCTTTGTGTAGCAGGAAATCCTCCTAGAACATCTCTTATATCACATTTTATGTGATAGAAGTTAAAATACTTCCAGAAATATACATAGGCCGTCCCAGGATTTACATGGAGGTAAGTAAAAAAAATTCACTAAGTCCACAATCCAGAGTTACTACAGGAGCTCTTACATCAACATAAGAAAAATTTACTCTGGATTGCCCTATGAATTTCCCATGGGTTTCCATTAGGTGCCACTATAACTACATCAACGTAAATATCTCTTAAGAGCTCCTGTAGTTACTCTGGATTGTGCACTTCCCTTTTGCCTTCAATTGTTCACCTATCATAGGATACATTGCATATAATCTTAGTGCTGTTGCATAGGCTTTGGTGGACATGCATAGAATTGGGGCCCTTGTCAAGGTGGGACATTTATATGGGAAACACACTGTTATCAGAATGGTTTAGATTTGGTATCCCAAGACCAAAATACATTTTATATCATGCCAGTCATTAGGAGAGAGGATTCAAATAGGATGTTTTTTAATGTATTCCTCTCCCCCAACTCCCACCCAAGAAAAATTGGCACTGTTCTTTACCTATAGATTAGATTGCTAGTATCAAGGTAAAGAGTGTCACTTGTAGGAACCTAACCAGTGATGGGCTTCAAAGAAATTAAGAACCGGTTCTCTGTCCATCTGGCAGCCACTTTTAAATGTCTATTTTTAAACTTTATATGTACTATCTCTTGTTTAGAACCGGTTCTATAGAGTAGGTGCGAACCTGCTGGTGCCCACCACTGAACCTAACTGGCCCTGTTTGTTATCACAATGAACTACTGGTGAAAGGCTTGCACGTAAAAGGCAATTTTCTTGATTGAGCTTTTAGAGTTTTCTCCTTGGCGTGTAAACTGAAGAAGAATTTTCCAGGTCAGAGAGTTTCTAGCTCATCCGTGCAGTGAGAGAACTCACTGACAGGTAAACAAGTTCACTCCCAATTTTCTTCCTTCTGCAAAGATAAAATAAATACTACTTTGATGTGGATATATACTAATGTTTACATTCATAAAAACTAGAACCCTCCTATTGCATGCTATAACAAGGGTAGGAATATGACCTCTCAGCCTAAAGAAGCTGGGGTAGCTTTTGAGCTCCAGTTTCTAAATCCTGTACTGATTCCACACCCCCACCATGTTTTCACTTGGTATGCCCACCCAGGCTGCAATCCTAACCACCAGTTAGGTTTACTTAAGTCCTGTGCTGGCCTGAGGATGTCACAAAACTGCAATAAGTCACTTCTGCATCACCCCTGGGGAGGGGTGGTGTGGGTGGTTAGGCCAGTGCACAGACTTGCACCAGTCTCCCCACACCACCACCAGAATGGGGAGCAAGTGAGTTAAGCCGGCCTAAATTAGTTAAGATTATGTCATCAATTATACATTTAATTGGCCTTTTTACATAATTTTAATAATATTTAAATCATAATTTGATTAACACGAAACTTTTGTACTAGGTAGGAGTATGAAGAAAGTGATCAGTGATCATGATTTGTGATCATCACAAGGGCCAGTCAAAAGGTGTAAGCAGATCCACAGTGGAGTTACCAGTCAAGCTATTTATACACTTCTTAAGGGCAGTCAGCCTTCAGAATAAAAATTTTGCACTTTTGGATGAAATTCTGCAACAACAAAAAAAATGGGGTAATGCATTTTAATATGTTTTTGATAATCTAATTTTGAATCATTCTATTGTGAATCCAGAATCATCTGACAATGTATCAGTAAATCCTGATCTGCCTTTTGTATTATGCTAGATCCCTTCCTGCATCCCTTGCTTGGCTTGCCTTGCCAAATAGTTTGTGACATCAGATGCATATAGTTGTAGTTTGTTCATTATTAGGTCATACTATTTGTCAGATCTGATGAAAATTAGTACAGTGGAATGTGACATAGAGTAAGTTTGCAAAACCATTTTGTTGCATACTATTCTGCATATCTGCCTAACCTAACCATATTATTCATGAGCATTATAAAATGAACCCTCTAAAATTCCTAAAACTCAGCAGCTTTATAAATGATTTTGCTGAAGGATAAATTATTCTGTGATAATGTAGTTTTGGTTAACATCTCAGCGGTAACCAGTCTTTCAAATGAAAACCAATATTACATCTCAGTCAGGAGTCTCTCAAAATAATTTTTACATATATATATATATATATATATATATATATATATATATATATATATATATATATATATATATATATATATATATATATATATATATATATATATATATATA
Source organism: Cryptoblepharus egeriae (assembly GCA_030015325.1). Taxonomy (NCBI): domain Eukaryota; kingdom Metazoa; phylum Chordata; class Lepidosauria; order Squamata; family Scincidae; genus Cryptoblepharus; species Cryptoblepharus egeriae. The sequence goes on along the minus strand of JAREYC010000004.1, from coordinate 55,770,463 downwards.
AAAATCCTGGGAATAAAATGTAGTTGATTGGTTAAAAGGGAAGGAATCCAATCATTTCAGGTTCTTTCTGTAACGCTGAAATAGGACGCATTAGTTCTGCAGCAATGAACTGCAAGACAAGGCTAGGACGTTTAACCCTTTCAATTAGGAACTCTGTCGGGACTATTTTTCATAGCTGAAAGCAGTGATGTAGAGTGGTAGACCATAACAGGCAAAACAAAGAATGTTAATTGGAAGCAAAAATAGATTAGCTCTGAATGCTTTTTGAAAGCAAACAGGAAAAGTAAAGATAGAAAAGCTTCATTGGATCATAGTATTTCAGCTGTTTTCTCTGCAAGATTCTTTTTTTACTGAAGTTACTGGCTGGGATCCAAAAAAACAGTATAATTAGTTCTGATTGATTGATTGATTGATTGATTGATTGATTGATTGATTGATTGATTGATTGATTGATTGACTGATGAAATGGGGGAAGAACTTCCAGTGACCACCATTGAATCCAGGGCAGTGATGCCTAGTACCAAGCAAACATTCCCTTCCGATCCCTCACTCTTCCAGTTTACGGTGCAGTTTGGTGGGACCAGACCGTATAGACCTTGACCGCTATCATACCTCTCTAAGAAGGCTATGCAAGATTATCAAAATGCTATCTCTCTGCCAGGAATGCCTGCAGAAGAGTAAGGCTGACAATCTACTGATCCAGAAAAGGCAGAAATTTTGAACAAAAGGTTTTATTTACAGATGAGGAAAAATCATTTATATAGGCTTGAATTGCAACAAATAAATGTTCCCCAAATGGGGCTGACTTTGCAAGCGAAGTCTAGGATTCACACTCAGCTTAACCCAGAAAGAAAAAAAATTTACACTGTCCTCCTTTTCTTTGTGAGCATGCAGCATAGTGCCTTCTTGTAAAAATGAATTCTATGTAATAGTTTTAAATTTAATAATGAGTTATATACTGTAGTGTTTAAATTAAAGCAATATAGTGGTGCCTTGGTTTCCAAGCATAATTCATTCTGGAAGCATGCTTGTAATCCAGAGTGGACTTTCCCATAGGACATAATGGTGTACACCCCAAAAATATTCATGTACAAATGATTACAATATTGTAATATAATACAAAATAATTTTTTAAAAATATGTCAGGGTGATAGTTTTCAGGCAGGGAGAGGTGTGTGTGTGTGTGTGTGTGAGAGAGAGAGAGAGAGAGAGAGAGAGAGAGAGAGCTGACTTTGTTTAGAAGCTAGCTTTCGGAAGAGCTGAGCACCTTCTGCAGTTCAGCTCATTTTGAAGAAGGTCAGCTCATTTTGCAGGAGCTCATTGTCTGCCTTATTATCAGGGTTACTAACTGCCTTTGTATCACATGAAAAACAATCAGTTTCTTAGAACTAACTGCTCCGAGACATTGCTCATTAACCATGTCAGAATTGTATAGAAATTTTTGTTCATTTTCCAAAACACTTGTAATTCAAATCACTTGTAAACCAAGGCACCCCCTGTGTGTGCGTGTGTTTTCACTTTTGTTTTTTCATGTCCTAAATTCTTCTTGGGTGTTGTATATTTTGGGAGAGCCTTGTGTTCCATTTGCTTTTATGACATCTGGTTACCCTGCCTAAAGTGAACTCTGGGATGTGCCCACCCTGACATTTAACAAGCATTAGTAATGTGGCTTAGTGGTTGGAACACTGAGGTTAAAACACTGCTTGACCAGAATTCTGACCAGCGAGTCAGCTGTTTGAGACCCAAGGACTGCAAGATAGGGTGAGCTCCTGCCAACTTAGCAGTTCAAAATGTAAATGCAAGTAGATAGATAGGTACCACCTTGGTGGGAAGGTAAACAGAGTTCTGTGTACCTCTGCATTTAGTCATGCTGGCTACATGACCACAGAAGTGTTTTTGAACAACACTGGCTCTTTGGCCTATTAACAGAGATAAGCACCACTCCCTAGAGTCAGACACAACTGGCAGTACAACCTGTTGGGGACACCTTTACCTTTACTTAGTAATATTGAAGTCTAAAAAGGTTTAATGAACCTTTTACTCTTGGTTCTGGCCATCATTGTGAGGTAGATTGTCAAGCTAGGATGACCTACTGAAATTTCACTGAGCTCCAAAAGATATCCCCCCTTAAATAAAGCAGGTCTTCCAGCACTTGTGAAAAGAACTCTGCACTGTACTGTGCCTATTCTGTTTTAGGAGCTCCAAAGTTGTGGAAGGAGGAAGCCCAGGTTGACAAGACAGTTGGAGAACAGAATGTCTATACCATTAACCATTGTATAGAAGAGGGAATTTTGACAAGTGCTTTAGAGATAGAGGTTAAGCTAATTCCTCTTACTGGGTTCATTATGGGGGAAGGGTGAGAATGAAAGCAGGGACTTCTGAGTCTCATATCCATTATTCTGCACTAGCCATCTTACTGTAATCCTGGTATATGAATCTGATCCATTAAATCTCCAGGGCGATCTTTGAGAGCTGACAAACCTAGAGGAGGTTGACTCAGCCCTATGTATACACTGGGTGTGTGATTAATGTGCTCTTTTCACTTAATGCTCCACATGCTAACTTAATGAGAGGAAAAAACAGAACTCCACCTCCTTATAGTAACCCCCACTAACTCACACTCACCCAGCAACTTCAGTTTTGTTTTTTAAAAAGTGGGGAGAAAGGAAAGCCCTATCTATACTTCATGTGAGCAGAAAAAATTGATCATCCGGAATTCCCACTCTTATACCCCAATCTTATCATACTTTCCAGTGCCAATGTAGCCACATCTTGAAGAGGCCTCTGTAACTGTCCTCCCACTGCAGAATGCAGTGCATACCCAATTGGCACATCTATATCAACATAGAAAATTTGGATTGGATTCGGTCCTCAGTGGAGTAATACCATATTTACTCAAATGTAATGTGTCATCAAATCTAATGTGCACCAAAGACTTATGATAAAACTATCATATTTACTCAAATTAATCAACCATCAACTTTTAATGCGCATCCTGATTTTGGAGATTGAATTCTGTTGGAAAAGGTGAGCATTATATTTAAGTAAATACATTACTTGTGAAAGTGAATTGCCAGTGGGCAAGTTTGCATCACAAAGCAGATGACATCAGTCCCCGACCCGCACATACACATATACACACACATACATGCAGTCAGTAAATAAATGAATAAACTCAGTAAATAAGTGAAGAGATCTAAAAGCTATTGAACAGACATTGGCTGGTGATATGAACCCAACCCCTGTTAAACATGCCCATTCACCCAGACTCCGATTTAGAACAAGGCTCCAAAAAGAAACATGTCTCACTGTAACATAAGGATTGCAGGAAAAGATCAGCAATGGTAGATCAGCCTTTTTCTAGAGACATTTGTCCCCCATTAGTGATCTTTTTGTTAAGGATGTCCTGCAAAAAGTTGCAAAGAATCCTTGAGTTCCCTGGGACACATATGAAAACCTCAGTGTTACCACCAGAAAACAGACATGCTGTTGCTTTGTCAGAAGCCATTTTCCCCCCTCATATCCGTCTTTTTTGAAAGAGAAAGCAGGAGAGATGAGATTTCTTGAATACACAATCCTGCCTTCACAAAGAATGTGGCCACACTCAATCCATAAAAAGATTTTTCCAAATATTGGATCAACAGAATAAATTATTCCTTACCATTAAGAACAATTATTAAGATTCTTACTCTACATAGTAAGGTACAGGGTTGTGTATTATTTCTTATCCATTTTTCTCTATATTTTGATTTTTTAAAAAGGATATTCTTCAGTATAATGCAGAGCAGTAGATTTTTTAAAAAAGCAACAAAAGCTCTTTAAAAAAAATCTCCCTTTGCTGCAACAGGGAGCTCTTTTGTGAATTTTCCTCTCACTGGAAAACTGTTGTATTTCCACCCTCCCCTTTCGCAATGAAACTGGGTTGTGTCAGTCAAGCTTATTTTTATTGGTTGGAATTAAAGCAGTATAGCAGGTTAAAGAGCTTAAAAGGACCAAAAATAGAAAGGACTTTGGTGTTTGAAAAATGCTCTTCTCAATTTACAGCTTAAACTGGAGAGGATTTTAGCATGAAAAAAACTTAAAAACAAAACCCTGTAGCCTGAACAGCTAGGCAGCTTCATAATTATTGTGTTATTTGTGAGGGGGAAATCCTTTATTGGTAACACTGGGATAATATGATTTTCAGAATTTTGCATTGTTCATTATGAGTATGGCATTTTTTAATTTTTATAAAATGTCATGGGACTTGCATCTGATTAATAATATGCTATCTTGGCTGTTGTACACTGACATTACATCATGTCATGCACTCCAGTTTTCCAGGGATAGTCCCTGTTTATTCCTATTTATCTGTTCCTCAAAAATCACTGTCCCTATTTTTACCTGGATGCGTGTGAATCTTCCACCTTTTACAAGCCCCCCCCCCCCCCATTAAGGCTGCAATCCTAACCCCTAGTTAGGCCTGGGAGTGTTTGGCATTTTTTTTCTATTACATATGAATGTAGGTACATCCACTTATTAAGCGCAGCTCATTTCAACATGTAACCACTGCTCAGTTCTATTTACCAACCAACCCTCCCACCCCACGGCTCTTTTACGGACTGCTGGCACTGAATGCTTCCTGTTTGTGGCGGACTGACAGTGGTCTGGCCACTGGAATGGCATGTCACATATTGTGACAGCCATAAAGGACCTTGTACTGCTGGAACACATAGATTTTTAAATGCAAACTTTGCCCTGCATGTGAACATTGAATATCCTTTCATAGGGTGTAATCCTAAGAAATTTAGGCTGGTCTAACTCACCTGGCCTGTCTTCCCTTGATGGTGAGGGACAGTTGGCATATTCCTGTGCATTGCATAATCCCCCACTTCCCACTTTTGTGACACCCTCAGGTCAACACAGACCTTATGCTGGCCAAAGTGGAGCGTAGGATGGCAGCCTTAGAGCACCATCCTAACCATGTCTACTCAAAAATAAGCCCCATTGTGTTCAGTGGGTCTTACTCCCAGGAAAGTATCTTTAGGATTGCAGCCTTAGACTATTATTTATGTTTGTTATGATGCTGAACGTAACAGGGGGAAAGTGGTTCTGCATAACATTTCATTCTCAGACCTACTGTACATAAAGGACAGTGTCATAAGAAGTGGTTGGATTAAATATGTAGAGCTCTGCTACGCCAGCTGGATCCAATTGTATTGGCTCTGCCTTTCCATTGGACTAATTCAGTGGCATGGAGAGGGGGGATTTGCTGCTTGAGTAACAGCTTATCCTCCATAACAGTCTAACCCAGGCTTTCGTGCTTCGCATGCAGCGTATGCAGTGCTGAGCATGATACCATAGTCTCTCAAGACTGACAGAGGCCTGCTTTTAAAGTGCCACCAAGAGGTGCCAGGAAAAAGCATTCACTATAATGCTGAAAAACTATCCAGATTTAGGGTATTTATTTGGCAAAATGCATACTGAGGTAATGATTCTCTCCAAAAACACATCTGAAGTGGATGTGGCAGCAAAATATCAATTCTATATTTGTCACTTTTTCATATCACAGCTGTATCTATGGCTACAATCCAGAGTAACTATGGGACCTTTTACACTGATGTAGTTACAGTGCCACTTACAGGAAATCTATGGGAAATGCATAGAGCAATCCAGAGTAAGTGCCTCTTATGTCTTCCTATAGTTACTCTGGATTGTAGGGTTCCAGACATATTATGATAATTCCAGTGCTTGAAATTAAACCAAAGCCTTTTTAACTTTTGGAAAATTACCATTTTTTGAGACTTAGCTGATTGACATGCACATTTGGTGCATTTTTATACCTTGGGCTGATTGTGTAGGTGAGAGAGGACCAAATGGGACCTTTGATGTCACATGCAGTAGTGCATACTGATGTCCCTAAATATAAGCATGAAGTTGTCACTGTCAGGCAGAGGCTTCTGAGCATTAGGACAACAGAGGAGCCCTGCTGGATCAGGCCAAAGGTCCATCTAATTCAGCATCCTATTTCTAGCAGTGGCCAGCCATAAAGAAAAGCAACCTGCTTGAGCATGGATATGTCAACCTTTTTTAAATTTTTATCAAGCATGTCATGGCTCAGTCCTACCTCACTTTCTAGTGTTTGATACAGCCATGCCAATGGGGCATCCTGTTGGGGGAAAATACTATACTGGATGCTATATGAAATTAAATCTTCAGTCATGCTGTCATTGGGAACCTATGAAATTTTTTTTAAAGAAACATAAACTGCTTTAGCTTTTCATAAAAATCTCTTAAAGCAGTTAAGATATTGATAACTGGTTCATGTTCAGGGTGACCAGATGCCAAACGGAAAATCCCTGAACGGCAAGGCAAAAATTCCTGCCTGAAGGCCAAAATTCCTACACCCCCCCCCCCTCGCCAAATGTAGGAAAAAATGTAGGACATGTTAAAATAAGCTAAAACACTCATATTGCTTTTCTGTACTTAATTTCAACATATAATACTTTTTAAATTGAAAACCACTTTGCAAAGCCTGTTTTCACCAACAATTCACATGTAAGTGGCTCAAAGCAGACATGATCCTCAACCAGGGTGACCATAAGCCATAACAAAAACAAAAAAAAAGAGCAAGGCCCCCAAAATTCAGGAAATCCAAACAAAATGTAGGGCATGACAAAGTCTGAAAATACTCATATGCTGAAAACAGTCAAATGCTGCCCTGTGGAGCATTTATTAAGCTCCAAGTGCCCAGGATCAGGACCATTCTGAAAGCCTTGCACTCTTTGGATTGACCTTCCACACCAGCATGGCATGCTTGCTTACTTGTGAGTAAAAATGGCTGTGCAGTCTGTCTTTCAAAAGGGTTTAATGCAGTGGAGCTTGGAGGAAGGCTTGTGAGGTGCCTGGAAGGGGCTTCATTTATTGGATCAGGACCAGATTTCTCTCAGCCTGCCCAAAATATCTAAGGCAAATTTACCTATTTGCAAGTAAAAGCACAATAAAGTTCCCTGTCAGTTCCCATAGAGATCAATGCAATTATCAGGGCCCTCTTTTGGAGTGATTTTGGAGGCTCCATTCACTGGATCAGGACCATTATGGTGTCATTGGATTCCTCTCAGCCTCCCTTTCTCGCAGACTATGGCAGGTTCACCTACTCATGAGTGTAGCCACGATACTGGACTCTTTCACTTTCCCATACAGCTCAATGCATATCTTTAATTTTTAGTTTATTTTATTTTTAGTTATTTACTTTCAGGAAAGTGTGGAAAGGAGAATGGAAAGGAGGAGAAGGCATAGATCCAAGCTTCTGCCAAGCTCCTCAGATGTAAGCTCCATTACTGTCAATGCGCTTACTCTCAGGAAAGTGTGGATAGGGTGAAAGGAGAAAGCTGGGAGGCTGGTGAGAGGCATAGATCCATGCCTCCTCAGATGGAAGCTCCATTACAGTCAATGGGGTTACTCTCAGGAAAGTGTGCACAGGGTTGGAAGGGGGAGGATGGTGAGAGGCAGCTGCTCCTGGAGGAGCGAGGCTGGGGCATACACACTCTCTCTCACACACACACTCACTTTGTTGAAGTGCTGCCAGAGGGAGGAGAGGAGCTGCAGCTGAGCTGTGCTGCTGCTCCTGCTGTTGCTAGTTCTGCTCCCAGCCTCGCGCGCCTCCTTCATAGTTTCAAAGGTGTGCGGGGAAACCCTGGGGAGGCGTGGCCAGGCAGGGAGAGGAAATTCAGTGCCTTCCTGGCTTCCCCCGGCTGCGGATGCTCCCAACAGGGCTGCAGCTGCCTCTAAGTCTGCCGTTGCTGCCTGGGGAGCAGCAAAGTAGCCCCTTTCCAGAGGGGCCCGGACAAGGGCGAGGGGCCCAGACCAGGGGCCCAAATGGGGGACACACCTGGTGGAATCCGGACGTCTGGGAACCCTGTTCATGCTTAAGGTTGCCAACCAACCTGTATTCATATTGCATTTACTCAAATCTAATGTACACCCAATACAGTAGTTATAATCAAAATACCACATGTACTCAAATCTAATTACCATATTTTTCCCTTTATAAGATGCATCTAACCATAAGACTCCCTAGGTTTAGAGGAGGAGCGCTTTAATCCAACCTCTGATGGATGCATGCTTTAATCCAACTCCTGATGGCCGCTGTGGCTGGCCAGAATCAGCCATGCCAAGCCGCAGCTGCCTTTAAAGTTCCCCCCACCACCCTCCTCCAAGCACCCTCCGCCAAGCACCCTCCACGGTAGCCCAAGTAAGCCCTCTGTCCATGTGCCCCTATACATGTGTATTCAGAAGTTAGCCCATTAAGTCAATGGGCTTACTCCTGAGTAAAGGGTGACATATGTTGGCCCCCAAAAAGGAGGACAAGGTCCTCTAAAAAATTTAAAGTCTGGATTTTTAGTGGAAAATCTGAAATTTTAGGAGACCCTGTCCTACATTTTGGGTGCCAGCATATGGTCAACCTGGCTTACTACAAGGTATGTGACTCACCTAGAACAGGTCTAAGGATGACTCATAACCAGTTGTGTGGAGTGACTCTGTTGGTAAGCATCAAGATGCAGTGGAAGTCAGATGGTGGGGACTTTTAATCTGTGATGGTTCATTCACATGTGTTAATCACTGACAGACATTTATACTTGAATGGCCCCATTAGATCTTCTGAAGCCTTGGCTGCCAAGACTACATGTGGTTGTATGAATGGAGACTGTGAAGGAGATTTTTGCATCTCAAATTTACATTACTTTTACTTTCCAAATTCCAATTTTATTTCTAAGACAAAAACAATAAAGGCCCCAAACCAACTAAGGGCTTGAGAATTCAAAAAAAATGCTCACATCTGTGTCCTTTTTGGGAAGCAGATAGCAAAGTTCAAGATGCACAAGAAAACAATCAGCTTCCTTAGGTCCAAATTTAGTGCTGGAATCTGCTACTTTCAACAGCGGAAGCCATTGGCATTTAAAGCAATTATCCCCTCAGCATTCAATGCTCCCTGATTGTGACAGCGACACAATGATGGCATTCCATTTACAGGGCTGGTCTCAGACAGGATGACAGATGGCATCTCCATTTCACAGTGTTGTCCCAAAAAGGATTTTAAAACCAAATGAGTAGCTTTGAAAGGAGATAATAATGTCAAAGAATGGAATGTGTTGATTATTCATGTAATTTAGACGATGTGAAGTCACAACCAGTGAGTAGACCCCTATTCACAGAAACTTAATTCCAAGAATTTAAATTCTGCAAAATTGGTTCCTTTTGCTGCAATAGCAATGATACCCCTTGAAGCATAAAAAGATTGCTTTTAGGGTAGATACCATACAATGAGATCACTCAGACTTGTTTGTGGCCCAATCCAGCACTCCAAATCCAGCCCTCCTCTAAGTATAGTAAACATGCCATAAGGTACATCTGCAGCCATTGGCACTGGCCCAGCACCGGAGCTGGCCCAATATGAGTCCACACAGAGACAGCTCCAGTCGGAGCCCAGTAGACCACTGCCTAAAGCTCTATGAAAAGGGCTGAGTGGGGAGGCATTCCAGTTCCAGAGTGGAGAGAGGCATGACAGGGAAGGGAGCATTGTGAGAGGGTATAAGACTAGTGGAGCTCAGATCTACCACATCCAGAACCCCATGTCAAGCCTTGCAGTCTGACAAGAGGTGACTTTACTCTTCGCCAGCTAAATATAGAAGAAGCCACATTGCAGGCCATCTTACCCAGGAAGGTTATGAATTCCACGGCATCCATTTTGGTGCCACGGAGCCCCATGCACTGGGTAGCTCAGGATTGAGGTGTTAATCACAGACATTTTGCCTGTGTTTTTGCACACTGATATTCTCATTTCATCGATGACAAATATGAAACCTACTAATGGCTTCTGTGATGGTTGACAAACAGGATCTCTGGCCTATATAAAATTACTATATAATTGAGAAAATCACCAACAATTTTACCAACCTTACCCAATGTAGGCAAAGTTTTCAACCTTTTTCATCTCATGGCACATTATCAAGGCACTGAAACTGACAAGGTACACTAGGCTGTTCAAAACACCCAATTTTCCTATTAATTAATGTCAATCCCCAAATTCCCATGGCACACTGAGGACTAGCCATGGCACACCAGTGTGCCACAGCACATTGGTTGAAAATCACCAGCCTAGAGTATAAATTACAGGCATTTCCCTACTGTCCTCAGTTCCAGTTTGAGTCAATAAATGCTGTTGTAGTGATGTCCAGAGGAGAGCGACAAGAATGATCAGTGGGATGGAAGGGAAGCCCTACGAGGAAAGGTTGGGGGAACTTGGGATGTTCAGCCTGGAGAAGAGGAGGCTGAGGGGAGACATGATTGCCCTCTTCAGATACGTGAAGGGCTGTCATATGGAGGAAGGGGCCAATTTGTTCATAGCTGCTTCTGAAAGCAGAACTAGAACCAATGGGTACAAACTGCAAGAAAGGAGATTCCGGCTGGAAATCCGGAAAAAATTCCTGACGGTGAGGGCGGTTCGGCGGTGGAACAGATTGCCAAGGGAGGTGGTGGACTCTCCCTCACTGGGGATCTTCAAGCAGAGGCTCGATGAGCACCTGTTGGAGATGCTCTAGGAGGAATTCCTGCTGCAGGCAGGGGGTTGGACTAGATGACCTACTTGGTCCCTTCCAACTCTATGATTCTATGATTCTATGATGGTCTGCTTCTTGCCTACTGAAGCCCACTAAACAATAAAGATATTTTACTGGGAAGATTATGTTATCTTCCCCTTGAATGAGGCAACCCACCCAACAGGATTCCCAGCCTGTGCAGGGCATTCTATACACTCGACTTAGAAATCCTCTAGGACAGTTGTTCTTAACCTTGTTGGAGGTACTGAACCCTGTATATTTCATATGTGCATTCACCAGACCCTTCATAGTTGTAAAAATAACAAAAGTATACATCGTAACAAAAGTATATTAATGCACGTGGCAACCCTGGCGAATGGAATAGACATATACACCTCTGCTGAACCCCTGAGACTGACTCACTGAAAACCTGGGGTTCTATCAAACCCAGGTTAAGAACCACTGCTCTAGGAGAATTTCCTGCTCCAGGCAGGGGAGTTGGATTAGATGACCGACTGGGTCCCTTCTAACTCTATGATTCTGTGATTCAATCTATACCATGGGTAGGCTGAGGATTGGTGACATGATTTTCTGCAACTTCAACAACTTGACACCAGTACCAACATGTAGAGTTATGTTTCTGGCATGGCTTCACTTTCATGCTATAGGCCTACTGTGGAGGTTTGATGCAGATCCTTGTGGCATCATGATTTTGTTCATGCACACCACGTCTCTTGCACTTGACACTCCTTATATAACCATTTTGAGTGGTACTGTGGGATGCAGTGCACACCAGGTTGGTGCAACTGCATCAGTGCTGGAATGTTGAATAGAATTGGGCCCTAGAATATTCAAACAAAGGAATTAATTGCTGGTTTTACTTAACAGGTAAACTAAGCCAAACTGTTTGGGAGAAGATGCAGTAATCCTTGTATGCTGCTGAATTCCTGTTCCCCAATTTTCCACCCAAAGCCTTTTTGTTGGAGATGGGGAATATCTCCTTCTCATGTTTTAGATCATATTAGATTATTCCTTAAGAGTACCCAAAGACCTGCCCTACACAGTGCCTGAGTACAGATGACCCACTCCCAAATCAAAGCAGTTGATCTTGGAGAAGGTTTACCTTTCAGGGATAGTTCTCCCCCAACTTGGCTTGCTACATTGAAAGAAAAGCCAGCAACCTGCTGAAAATGTGCAATTCTGCCCCCCTTCTGTAAATTTGGGGACACTGAGGTTTGATTTTCATCACTGATCCCCCCACTATAAGAGGTAATCACCTCTTCTTCATTCCCCGTTTTTCACCAAACATGTTTTCATGCAGAAGTCCCAATGAAAACATAGAGAGCTCTGTGCTTGAAGAGTTCAAGTCAACAGTAGCTTGGATGATTTGCTTTTCTTTCCAATGACTTTGTTTTTGATTAGGTTGATTAGATGCCCCCATTTCATAGTTCATATGAATTCCACTCTCATTTTGTTTGGCAGAGATTTTGAAGGTGTAACTCATTAGTCACACAATCTGTGTGGTCAAGTAAATTTCACCTGTCTCCTTTTGTGTTCAGCATGAAGCATTAATTTTTTTGACCCAATGTCAATTAACAACATCCCAGTTACAAAGTATCATGGAAGACTTTAACAAGATGGCTGGGAGTGTTATTCAATGATAGCAAACAATAAAAAACAAAATGGAGAAGTGATGTGTGAAATAGGCCAGGGTAACTTCCTACTTAGTGCAACTCTTGAAAGCATACTTGCTTTCTAGAAGCAACAGATGGTCTGCTGAGCCATGTGATCTTACTCATCCTTATCTCAGGATAATCATTACAGTCGGTGGTGTAGCCAGGGTGTGTAGGCAGATGCACTAGGCAGCAAGCTTTAGGGGGCAAAAAGCTGAGCTTGATTCTAGTGGCCAAGACAGTGAAAATTAGGGTATGCATGAATTATTATTATTATTATTATTATTATTATTATTATTATTATTATTATTATTATTATTATTATTATTATTACTAGCAAGATGTACCCGCATTGCAAGAGTAAAATATACCCCTTATGCTATCCCTCATTCTGCAACACCCCACATGTGAAACACCCCCACCCACGCAACACTCCTTCCATGAGCAACAACCCCAATGCATAACACCCCCATGCAATACCCCACCCATGCGCAATACCCCCTGCGCAACACCCCCATGCGCATCAATCTCTCTTGAGCAACAACCCCTCCCTTGAGCAACAACCCCTGCGCACAAATCCCCATTGGTGTCAACCTCCCCTGCACAACACCTCCATGTGCACCAACCCCCTGTGCAACACCTCCATGTGCACCAACCCCCTGTGCAACACCCCCATGCAGATCAACCCCCCAAATGCACCATCCCCCACATGCACCATGGCCCCCATTGCTTCAGGCACTGGGCCCCAAATTGGATGGATGTTGATCAGTCAGTCTTCAATGTTAAGTATAAGACAAAAACACCTTGCACCCCTTTTCAGCCCCTTAAGGATTAAATTTCTCAACATCAGTTCTTGGTGGGTGTTGATGTCACAGAAGGAACACCCTCCCCAAATTTCATGCTTCTAGGTCCTGGGGTTGGGGCAGAGCGTTTCTCAGTCAGGGATTCTTCAATATAAAGTATAGGAAGGAAAATGTGTTGCAGTTCATCCCCTTCCCGTTTGAATTTCTAAAAACTGGTTCTTAGAGGGTGCCTCCATCATGGAAGAAACACCATCCCCAAATTTCACGATTCTAGGCCATGATTCAGTTTTGGCGGGGCATTGATAAGTCAGTCAGTGAGTCATTCAGTGAGTCAGTCAGTAAGTGACTTTTCATTTTTACATATAGATAGATTATTATTAATAGGGCTGCAGTGGGTAAGTGGTTAAAAATGCTATGCCTGTCAATCTGAAGATCGGCAGGTCAGTGATTCGAGACCCAAATTCTGCAAGACAGAGTGAGTTCCCATCAGTTGCTCAGCTCCTGCCAATCTAGCAGTTCGAAAGCATGTAAATGCAAGTAGATAAATAGGTACCACCTCGGTGACAAGATAACAGCATTCCATGTACCACAGCATACAGTTATGCTGGCCACATGACCATGGATGTCTTCAGACAGCTTTGGCTCTTCAGCTTAGAAATGGAGTTGAGCACTGTGCAGGATAACCATACAAAACAGAGGACAGAATGTCTCTACCTTTAACCATTGCATAGAAGAAGGAATTTAGGCAGGTGCTGCTTTTTAAACCATTCTTGATCAGCTTAACCTGCCTAAATTTCCCTCTTCTGTGCAATGGTTAAACGTAGAGGTACTCTGTCCTCCATTCTATATGGTCACCCTGGCACTGTACCCTACAGTCAGTCATGACTAGCAGTACAACCTGTGGGGGATACCTTTACCTATGAATAATAATTCCATCAAGTTATGTATCATTGGAAAGGTAATATAAAGAAGGATACAATGGATCTAAATGAATTGGAATATCTATATTCTAACAAACATTATGGCCAGTTAACCAGAAAATGAAAACAAACAAAACATGGATTTTCTTAACTGAAAACTGACCTATAAGACTGATTGCTCTGAGAGCCAATGAGATGTAAATATCCTTAATGGTGCCCTGACAGTGCAACAGGGATCATGGTGCCACAAGCATCCAGGAGCATTTTAACATATCCAGGAGGACTGTGTTGGTTCTCAGAGAGACCTGAAGGCTCACAGACCCATCAGTGAGCTTCCCTTCCACAGCTGTTAGCTCTTGGTGCCCACATCTGGTTTACAGTCAGTTCCAGAGTGCAGAGCTTTTGAATCTGGAATTGAGCTCTGATTTGCAGTCAGAGCCCACTTCCAGTTTCAGAAGCTTTGCACTCTGGAACACTGACTGTAAACCATATAGGAGACTCACCAAGGGGGCTGCAAGCCTGTAGGTCTCTTACACAATCCTCCTGGATATGTTAAAATGCTCCTGTGTGCTTGCAGTGCAGCAATTGCTGTGTTGTTGTCAGAACACCACCCATTCTGGTCCCTGGAGATCTCAGACTCCCAACCTAGAGGATGTTGGGATTAGATGATAGTGGATGGTATGACCTGCCGAAGTTCTGAGGCAATATGTACATGTGTCATGCAGCTTCTCATTTCCAAGGATGGTTGCAGAAACCCATCAAGTTCTATTCTGGCCACAGAGCAGCTGCAATGATTGGCTATGTGGAGAAGCTAATCTACACTATTTCTTACAGTTTTGACTAGTTGCAAAGGGGCAACTGCACTGTGCATCTAGTGTCACCATAGAAGATTGGTTGTTGCGCACACAGTTGTAGCTTCTAAGCAGGGAGATTTTAAGACTACAGCTCCTGCAGCTGGCTCACTTTAAGCATCTTCAAAGTATCTGAACTTAGATAAATCTTCCTACAGAAATGGGCAAATTTAGGCATCTGCCTTATGTAAATGCCAGTTTTAAAGCACTGCGATTCAGTCAGAGCAAGTGTGGGAGCTTGGTTCTATTTTGGGCAAATGTTCTCACTGAAGAGAATTGGTGGGTATTTTCTTAATCCTGAAAAAGATAAAAGTTGTCACTCATTCATTAATGTGAAAGGAATGCTGGGTGGATGTGATCATCTTTTGTCATACAGGACAAAGCTTTCTCCCAAAAATGTTACCAAAGGTCTAAATTTACTTTGCTAACAGCACGCGCAATCATTCTGCTTGATTTTACAGTACTTTTAACGCTAATTGAAGGGAAGGATAATAATGCTCCTTTTCAGCTGCGGACTAATCAGTCCACACAATACTCAATCTGTTGAATTATAGTCCAGCTATTTGCTGGACCATTAAAGTGATGGTCAAGCTGCATATAATGTTAAGCACATCCTTAAAGCCGATACAAATTTCTTTTAAACTAAATAGCAGCTGGACTAGGCCAAGAGTGGGAGATGACAATATCATCTGGGAAGGCTCTAACCAACTGCCATGGTGCTGATTCACATGAGGGCGCATGTCTGATACTTGCCTTGTAAAAAAAAAATCCCATGGCACCAACTTGAATTGAGATTAAGATGAGAGATTATTATTATGGGTATCTCACGTTAAGGAAGATGAAACCAAACTAGAGCAGGTTCAAAGAAGATAGTTGAAAAACTTTTGACAGGTGTAAAAATCTTGCCCCAAATCCTTGATGGTCAAGTTGAAAGAATTAGGATCATTGGGCAGGCTGGATCAGAAACCTAAAATTTAGAATATGAATATGAATATACAAGATCAGTTAGGGCTGCCAAATAAAGATGGGCATAAGATTTTAAAAGTTAAATATTTGGACATTACGGTTTGAATCTCAGCATCCATTAAATTTCTACTTCAGGAACCTTAGTTGATCATAATTTTCATGTTAAACTAACAGCGTAATCCTAACTTGCACTGGAGCAGGCAGACTAATTTTAAACAAATAGCTAAAGTACTGGAGCCACACCAACCTGAGTGCTGCTGCTGCATTTAGACTGTGCATATGATATTGCACTTTATTCTGCATGCTCTGTTATGGGAGGAGTCCATACTGGGAGAGACTGAATAAGCTCTTGCACAGTGGTGTAGCTAGGAGGGTGTAGGGATTGCAGTTGCACCAGGCTACAAGCTTTAGGGGGGCTACAAGATGAGCTCTACTCCAGTGACTAAAATTGTGAAAACTTTGTATGTATGAATGATAATACCATCAAGTTATATATAGTTGAAAAGGTAATTTTATGTAGAATGCAATGAAATAAACTGCATTGGAATATCTATATTCTATAAAAGGTTATGGCTAATTAACCAGAAAATGAAAATACAAAAGCATATGGAACAAAAGTGGATTTTCTTAATTCAAACTTTTCCATGTAACTGATGGCTCTGATAGCCAATGAGATTTAATTCTGATACTGTATGTAACTGAGAAGGTGTTAATATGAATCAGCTTTCAGTACATATATATAGTACATATATCATAAAACAGTTACCCGAAGCTAACTGGGTATACAGGCACTTCTAAGTGCCTTCTCTTTAGGAGGGAAAGAATAACCATTCCTTTTTGTCCCTAACCAATAAGGGATACTATTTTCATTTTTTATTTAATTAATCAATTTTGATTTTGTTTTTGCATGGGCATGGGGGGAAATCTTCTTTGTCTCCAGATAGCAAAAAAGTTCTTTAGTTATGTTACTAGCAGAACAAATGATGGTGAACTGCTGGGGAGGAGGAGGAGGCAGGTTGTCCCCAATTTTGTTTATAAAAATACCAGAGGATAACATCACTTCTTGTTTTGACCACTTCTGGGGCAAAATTTTGAGCTTTGCACTGGGCTATATGATCATTAGCTATGCCACTGCTCTTGCACAAGGTGATATAAACCCTAGAGACGCTTCTGCCCTGAGTACATTTTCATTGAAGGCTGTCATCCAAATCAATCCATCAATAAAATACATAGAAATCAGCCTCATTTTTTCTGGATGAGCATGATAGTCCTTAAGGCCTATGAAAGAATATGAAAGCTGAAAGCAATCTGTTATCATCATAAACTGTAGAACTGGGAAAAATACAAAGAGCGGTCAATATTAGGTCCCAGAGATATGGGATGATTTTCATGCTGAAAGGCCCAATAAGGTTAGCTCTCTATAGTTTTGAAAAGTGACAGCTGATGGGATGTAACCCTTAGATGACCAACCGGATTTTTTGTCCGGCAATTATAATTTATGCAAATTAGGCTATTTTTAAATGGTCATCTAAGGGTTTTTATATAAAGAAAAAAAGCAACAGGCAAAATGAATGGAAAAGATTTATTTTCCTTTCTATATCCTGCCAAGAGGACAAAAAAGGAAATTTCTTCAGCATTTGTAGGGCTGATCCTGGAAATGACTAAGAGCACAATCCTAACCATGTCTACTCAAAAGTAAGCCCCATGGTGTCCAGTGGGTCTCACTCCCAGGAAAATATCTTTAGGATTGCAACCATACTGTGAAATGTAGAATTTCTAGCAATACCAGTGGCATCTGGTCCAGGGTGACCATATGACCAGAAAAACCCAGATTTGTCCAGATTTTTAGCCTCCTTGTGATGTGGACTGGGATGCCTATCAAAGATATAATAATATGGAGCCTATGGGAGTCCACCTGGGGGAGAGCCTGAGAGTATGGGAGCGCCCAGATTACCCCCCCCCCTTGGATATCCAGTCTTTTCCAGACTCTGTTGAAGTTTGGAGGATGGAGGACTTGGTCGAACTATGGAGGACTGGAGGGAGGGGTGGTCCAGCCAGGAGAGGGATAACTGGGGGGCCCTCAACAAAGTGGTATGCCCACGGAGGAGTGCCGTCATTGGTGGGAATTTGGCAGGAGGAGATGGGAGGAGTCCGGGATGTGAGAGACTGGGAAGGAAAAGAGCGGGAAGTACTTTGGAGAGGATGGGAGGAGCCTAGTACTTATGAGGTTTATCGGGAGAATCCCGCAAGCAGAGACACTTCTTGGAACCCCGACCCTGAAGGTGGGGTATGGAGAGCAGTGAGCAAGGAGGGGAAGACAAGCGAAGCTGTCCAGCGGACCGAGAGATGTCAGGCGACTGCGAGAGGATCCACCGGCTGGTGGAAAAGAGATGCCTGGGAACCCCATCCTGCAAGAGAGGAGGAAGAGTTGTGAGACAAGGGTCTCATATTGAATGGACTTTGTTTGAAGGACGTTACTTACCTGTTGGTGTTACTTGTAGAAGTAGAGGGTGTTGAGCTGTGTGAACCTGTAAGGAAAGAAAAGTGTCATGAATGAACCTGTTGCAACCATTACGCTCTAGTGCAAGTAAACGTGTGTTCTAGTCACTTACCTGAGTTGAGTTTTATTGAATATGTATACCCTAGGGGAGGAAGATGATGATGGGACCCAGATCTCGGTGGTTATAGATGATCAGGTCACAGTTAGCAGAGGAACTGGAAGAAAGACGAGAGCAACCCGCGACACTCCTGTTTGGGTGTCCTACATTTTGGCTTCTTTGTCCTACATTTTGGCTTCGTTTTGAAACTTTGCAATAGTGCCAGGCTGTCCAGACGTCTGGCTTTCCCCAGACACCTCCGGTATTTATTACCTTGTCCGGGGGAGTAGGGAAACGCAAGCGTGCAGCTCAGATTTCCCTAGCCCTAAAACTCCAGCTCTTAAGCCTTTCCATGCCTCTTAACCCTGCCTCAGCCAACAACTCAAACTGTGCTCCACTTCTAGACCTGCAAGGTAACTCCTTCCTGGGGATACTCTGATTCCTCTTTCCCAGTCCTTTACATCCTGGTCCTTCTGGCTCCCCACAGTCTGCTTTTACACTCTGCATACCCTCCGGGGCACTGCAGATTTCTCTTGGTGGTTCCAGAGCCCACCTCTCTGATGCAGAGATGTCCTCCTTTCTAGCCCCCTCTCTGCTTGATATCTTTCTTGTGCGTGTGTGTGTGCATGCGCTTGTGTTTGTGTGTTTGGGTCTGGACCACATACGTTGGAGTCACTGGCTTGTGTTATGCTAGTACAAACGGTCTCTTT
The DNA here is from genome assembly GCA_030015325.1 of Cryptoblepharus egeriae. Lineage (NCBI taxonomy): Eukaryota > Metazoa > Chordata > Lepidosauria > Squamata > Scincidae > Cryptoblepharus > Cryptoblepharus egeriae. The sequence continues at coordinate 55,751,366 of JAREYC010000004.1, read as the reverse complement.
TAATGTCTGGGTCTGAATCATGCATTTTACAAGGTTCTCAATTTTAAAGGGTTGAAATTAAGTACAGGAAAACAATATGAGTATTTCTGCTATATTTTAATATGTCCTTCATGTGTCCTACATTTTTGCGGTGTCCTTCAATTTTTTAAGCACATAGGAATTTTAGGGATTTTAGAGTTTTAGGGATTTTGCATTTGTCATCTGATCACCCTGTGCAAAAGACTGTTTCCCTAGCCTGAAAGGATTCCTCCCTTCCCAGGGAGTGATAATTGCCTCCCATTGGCATATGAATAAAGAAGAGAGCAGACTGAAACTGAGTTGTTTTAAACCAGGGAAAAAGAAAGCATTCATAGCCTCCCTGACTAATGAATCCTATCTAGTTTTTTACCATGGTAAAAATTGCTTTTGTATAATGAGAAAATAGCTATTCACAGGGATTCACAAATATCACAATTGGGGGATTCTCTACCTGTACATTATTTTTCACATTTTTATACTGTTCTTCCTCCAGTGGTATACATGGCCCCTCCCTTCCTTTGTGAGGTAGGTGAGACTGAAATAGTGACTTACCCAATGTCATCTTGGAAGCTTTATGGTTGAGCAGGAATTATGAACCTGAATTTTCCAGGCCTAACTCCAGAACCTCTCTATACCATCATGTATGGCATCACTGAATATCCTGGTAATCTTGTCAAAGACCAGTGTATGTGCTTATGAGAGAGCAGAGAAAATAGTAGCAGTACCTCTTTCAGTGCTGCTGTGTATGACTGCAACAGCAGTGCCATTAGACCAGTGATTTTCAACCTTTTTCATTTCACAGAACACTTAACAAGGCACTGAAATTGTCAAGGCACACCATCAATTGTTTTTACTGTTGACAAGGCACACAGACTGTTCAAATCCCCCAATTTTCCTATTAATGATTGTCAATCCCTAAATTCCCACGGCACACCTTAGGACTATCCGTGGCACTGGTTGAAAATCATTGCATTAGACAATGAGTGTAAGATTTGGTGGGCAGAGAGGTCTTTCTGTCATCCTCTTCTGCTCTCTCCATCCATGCTCTCCCCTTCCATAAGTGGGTTTTCTGAGGAGGTCCACAACCATGAAGAAATGAATAAATATCCTTCTGCTATGAAAAATGTTCTTGAGTATCTAAGTATCAAGTATTGAGTTATCTTATTGGGCTGGATAGACACCAGCCTGACCTAAATCAGATTATGCTGAAACTGTACATTGTGTGTAAGAGTGCAAATTCATACCACCATCTTGTGGTGTTTTGAACAAGCTACAATTTTTAATGGGCTTTCCAAGCAAGAGGAATAGTTCCAGAAAGGGGAAAAGTACAAAATTGAGCTGAGAAACGTAAGGCTCAAAAGTTTCTTCATTGCCTGTTTGCAATGATGCACAGCTTCCTGAATGTTTTTTTTCCTTTTATGAATAACTAAAGCATAGATTAATTTTTGAGTTTCAAAATGACAGTTCATTAAACTGAAGTGTAAATGGCCCATACCAACTGCTAAAGAAAATGCAAGAAAGGCCTTATTAACTCTAGATGTTAGGAACGAGGGCTGGCACATCCATTGTGATCACCCAATCCTATGCCAATGGGACATATGCTGCATCTTGCGGTGGGGAAGTTTGTCACAAAGGTTCTTCAAGGTATGGGAATATTCATTCCTTTTTCTTGGGACTGCATTGCAGCTGCCCTGGCAAGCACAGTTTGGCAAGCTGCCAACTTACCATACCTGTTTTTGCTGCTCTGCCTTCTTCCACTCCCTGGACTGTTAAAAAAGAGGTGGGCAGAAAGGAAGAAGAATGTGAAAAGAGTACTAAGCTAGAGCACTGCAAAGCTTTGGGAGAAGCAGAGGCAGTGGTGGGCCTCAGGGGGTTCTCACAGGTTCTACGGAACCCTTTGCTAATGAGCGCCTGATTCTGAGAACCAGTTACTAATGGAACATAGAACCTGTTGTTAATTAAGGTTGTTAGGACATAGAACCAGTTGTTAATTTATTTGAATCCTACCACTGAGCAGAGGATGGCATATCATTGGGTTTCAGGCTATATGAGGGTTTAGGGAGGTCTTAAGCCAACCATGTTTGGAAATTTTTATAAACAGAATTATTAAAGAGAATTGAAGAAATCCCTTCCCTCGGACTGTGATGAAGAAAAGCTCTAAAGCACCCTACAGCCCCTTAAGGAATCACAACATTTTGAGACCCTCCAGCTTGGAGGGGCCCCAGAGGAAAAGGGCATTGTTGCAATGTGGGATTTTCTCATTCCTGAACTGTTCTGGTTGCCAGATTCCTTTTTCTCTTTAGTCAGCCCATGATGCTGCTGTTCTATTCCAGAAGATTGTTTCATTCCAACAGTGCCGAAGGTCTGTTCTAATAATCAAATGTAGACTTACCAAATAAATCCCCTAAGGCAAAAGGTAATGGGGTGTTTGATCAAGCAGGTCTGCAAGGAGAATTAAACAAGAATATGTCTTGGCAGTAATTCCCTTTATACTTGCCAGAAGGGATTACAAATCTTATTCAAAAGCCAAACTTCAGAATCAGGTGGTCAAACATGCAAGAGCTATAAATGATAAACTTCAGATGTTTGAATCATAGACTCATAGAATCATAGAGTTGGAAGGGACCTAGTAGGTGATCTAGTCCAACGCCCTGGCTGCAGCAGGAAATCCCCCTAGAGCATCCCCAACAGGTGCTCGTTGAGCATTTGCTTGAAGATCCCCAGTGAGGGAGAGTCCACCACCACCCTTGGCAGTCTGTCCACTGCCAAACCGCCCGAACCATCAGGAATTTTTTTCGGATATCCAACCGGAATCTCCTCTCTTGCAGTTTGTACCCACTGGTTCTACTCCTGCTTTCAGAAGCAGCTATGAACAAATGAGCCCCTTCCTCCCTATGACAGCCATTCAGGTATCTGAAGAGGGCAATCATGTCTCCCCTCAGCCTGCTCTTCTCCAGGCTGAAAATATTTGAGAGCCACATATTTAAGAAGCATTTAAATTCTTAAATATATGGACTCAAAATGAACATTAAACACATGTTTTAATCCAGTAGACTCTCAGTTTATACACAGTAAATAATTTTATAGCTTGAAAAAAATTATTTGCCTTTCAATTGTGATACAAAAAGGAGCTCAGCCAACATATTTCAAAGAGCCACACATTCTATGTCAAAGAACAATATGTGGCTGTTTGGCCACATTTGTTTGGAATAAATAGTAAGATTGCCCAAGTTTTGGAACTTTGTTAAAGCTATTCAGAACATAGCAGGCCGTCAGTCTTGAAAGACTATGGTATCATGCTCGGTGCTGCATACGCTGCATGCAATGCACGAAAGCCTGGGTTGGATTGTTATGGAGGATAGGCTGTTACCCAAGCAGCAAATCCCCCCTTTACACGCCACTGAATTAGTCCAATGGAAAGGCAGAGCCAATACGATTGGATTCAGCTGGTGTCGCAGAGCTGGGCTAAGGACAGGAGCTCACCCTGTCTTGTGGGGCCGACCCAGGTCTCAAACCCTGGCCTGCTAGTTAACAGGCACAGCGTCTTAACTGCTTGAGCCACCCACAGCCCCTACAGAACATAACATATTAATAATTAAGGTACCTGATTTTTAACAGCAATTTGAACCACACTTAAGTTCCAATCCAAATGGGCCATGTTGCCAACACTGAGCTCCAGTGCTGGATGTCATGAATGAGCCAAAACGACTGACAGTGTTGGCAACTTCAAAAATCTTTGCAGTGATGAACTATGGCATCCTCAAAAAAATGTAAGATGTAGAATTGACACTCAGTAGTTTAACAAAGCTTTAAAAAAAATCAAAAATTCAGATCTGAACCAACCCCATGCACTGCTTGAAGCAGGTGCACGTGTTGCCACTGCAAACCACCTTAAAAAATGAAATGTGGAGATCTACCCATGTTCTCCCTTGTTTAGCCCTAGTTTAGCAAACTAGGGCACACAAAATAGGATCACTGATAGTTCATTCTTGATATGTTCAAAGGAGGCACACAAGGTAAAAGCAAGGTTGGATGGAAAAGGAAGTCTGTCACCACTTTCCATACAGTTATTCAGATGGATATGCATAACAGTGATCTTCACTATCTCCTTCCTTGCATAGTCCCTTTAAACAAAATAGGAAATACTAGACATATTGGGAGCACTTATCTCGCACCAGCTTATCCTGTGCTTTCTGTTTTGTTTAAAGTGATCACATGAGGAAGGAGAGAGGTGAACAGGGATTGGAAAGTCTCCATGCATTCTGGGCAGGAGGGAGGAAGTGGAAGACTTGGGGTGAAAAGCCCCTGAATCTGTTTGCTACCTACTGCAATCTGTTGCTCAGCGCAAGCCACATTGCTTCCTTACTGGATGGGCTGACCATTTGGTATTTCATAAGGTCTTAAAAACAAATTCTACTGATGAGTTATATAATCTGATGTTTTTATTTCATCTAGTTTGGTGGCTTATCTCCATGAGTATAATAGTGCCTATTTATATACCCCACTTTTCTCCCCCTAAGGGAACCCAAGGCAGGGTGAGTGAACACTCCCCTAAAGTGTTAGGGCAATAAGCATTATCAGTGACCTGCTTGATGTCCACGATAGTGCTGGTATGGCAGTGATGAGGAGTGATATCAGGTTGACCAGTTTGGGTACTGAGCAAAGAACACACTCATCAGAAGACCCATTAGGAGAGGCCAACTCTCAGTGCAGGTGGTGCAGGTGGTACTATTAGCATGTTCCATCAGTGGGTTGGAGCAGCGTGTCTAGAAGTGGGTTGGAGGCAGGGTGTCTAGAAGACCGGAAATGCCTGGACTCCTCTGGAAAAGGTGAGCCTGGGGAAAGGGAAAAAAGACCCGCCTCTCTGGGATTCCAGGCATTCCCACTGGCCCTCTCATGCATAATGGCCTCAAATGAGCACATCTGGGAAAAATAATTTCCATACCTCTCATGCATACTGGCCTCAAATGTGTGTGTATATGAGTGTGTGCTTCTCTCTGTCTGTGTGTGTGTGTGTGCGCGCGCGCGCGCTTGGGTCTGAACCGTATAAGTTGAAGTCACTGGCTTGTGTTATGCTACTATAAACTGTCTCTTAATGGCTTGTGTCATGCTACTACGAACTGACTTAAATGTCAGTTTCTTAAATGTGTTATGCTTGCGTTATGCTACTACGAAATGACAAAAGTCTCTTAAATGTCTGGGTCTGAATCATGCATTCAAGTTCTCAATTTTAAAAGTGTTGAAATTAAGTACAGGAAAGCCATATGAGTATTTTTGCTTTATTTTAACATGTCCTACATGTGTCCTACTTTTTGGGGTGTCCTATAATTTTTTAAGTGGGTAGGAACTTTGGCGTGGGGTAGGAATTTTGGCCTGGGGCTAGGAATTCTGGACTTGGGGTTCAGGAATTTTGGGTTTGGCATCTGGTCACCCTGATTGGAAGTAAATAAAAAAAGACAAAAGGGAATTTTTTTCAACATTTCTTCCCCTGGGAAGTGTTAATGATCACCTGTGAATTGTCAGTCACGGCACTGATATTTGGCTCTTGTTAATGTAATTTTATTTATTTAAAGAATACATGATATCTCCAGAGAATATTTCTTTTATATAATACAGAGATATTTCTATATTACCTGTTAATTCTGGTTCCTTTTATTGCGTGCCTTGCACTGCATTGATGCTCTTCTCTCATTGTATGTGAGCAGAATATCTGTTTTTCCAGAACCAAAAGGTGGCAGGCAAGCCTCAGTAAAACTAAGTAAGAAATGGAAGCAAATTGTAAAAGTGCTGGTAATGAATACAGAATTCAGAGTGCCTAGTGAAGTTGGAATGTGAAGAGAATATGTTTTCACGTGTGTTTAATTAGCCTGCAATGCATATATATATAAAGCATTCAAACATGGCACAAGTCTACAACATTGTCCATCCTATTATAGGCACAGCATCAGTATCACCAGCAGGACTCCTTCCCTAACTGGCATGCATATACTGCATGCCCAGAGGGTGGGCAACAATGCCATTCCCTGTTCATTCCTCCCTCATATCTGGATGCAAGTTACATTACCATGCAAAGATGGGTTTGGGTCAGGGTGGAGGAGGCAAGTAAGGGGGCATTATTAGTAGCACAATCAATATCCTATCTTCTTTCCTAACCTCTATCCGCATTCTCAGACTTAAGCCAGCTAAATTGCTGTCACAGATCTTTGTAGACCAATTCAGACAGCAGATACTTAGGCTGGCCATGGGAACAAATGTTCCCTTATACAAAGGAGACCTCCAGGACTGCCCCCCTCCATAGGCTACATGTCTGCATCAGTCAGTGCAGTGGCATAGCAAATGATTATGTAGCCCAGTGCCACCAGTGCAAAGCTTAAAATGTTGCCCTAGAAGTGATATCATGACCAGAAGTGATATCATATACTGGCTTTTAAAAAATGAAAATTGTTAATAAATCTGCCTCCTCCCCAGCAGCTCAACACCCACTTGCTCTGCTGCCTTCCCCCAGCTATTGGCCTTGCTAAGGCATCTATCTGCTATCTGAGCTACAAGAAGATTGTAGGCCCCCCCCCCCCAACAATAAAATCAAATTAATTCAGAGCACCAACCTAACTAATTGAGGCCAGCCAGCTGACCTGGCATATCTTCCTTTGGTGATGTGGGGAGAAAGGCACATGCACTGGCCTAACCAGGAGTGGGGCAGAAGTGCCTGATGGCACTTTTGTGACACCCCCAGGTCAGCATAGGACTTATGCTGAGGCTTATGCTGTCCTAACCTCACATTAAGATTGCAGCCTAAGTATATAAAAGTGTGTCTCTTAAGGCCAGGCAAATAATGTGGGGGCAAAGAGGGATGGTTATTCTCTCCATGCTAAATATAAAAGGAGCACCACTTATAAAAGGAGCACCACTTAGAAGTGCTCCTTTACCCAGTTAGCAAGGATATGTATATGTATATGTATGTATAACACATTGTATAAATTGTATGTATTTTTAATACATGGAAATGGGACCTGACTCATATTAGCGTCTAATTAGTTCCATGCTTTATCATTATTACATCTCATTGGCTCTCAGAGCAATCAGTCTCATGGGTCAGTTTTGAATTAAGAAAATTCACTTTTTCTTCAACAAACAGTTGGTATTTTCATTTTCTGGTTAATTGGCCATATTGTTTGATAGACTATAAATATTCCAATGCAGTTTGTTTCATTGCATTCTGCATTTAATTACCCTTCAATTGAAATTTTGCACAATTGTATTATTATTATTGATACATATCTCGTTCTTCAAAATTTTGACCACTTGTGTCCAGCTCAGCATATTCCCCCCTTATGCTTGCTGTCCTGCTACCCCTGCACTCCCTTGGCTATGCCACTGAGTGGCATGATTCTCCCCCAGGCACCCATGGTGTGCTGCCAGCCGGCCATGCTGCCCCTAAATGTCCCCCAAACCCCCAGATGGCCAGACATTTACTTATTGGACCGAATGGTCCGGTCCAATAAACAAAAGCCAGACATGTCCAGCCATTTCCAATCATCTGGGAAGCCTGTGGTGGGGCAGTATGGGTGTTGCAACAAGAGGGAGGTTTATTCTGAGTATAAACAAGCCCACTTGTTATACCAGACCAAAAAAGACTCCTTAGGAACAATCACTGTCGAGCAATTTTCTCTAACAACAAAAAAAATCAATAATTTGACCACATGGGTTCTTGATATCTGGAGATTACAAAATACTCAATGTTTAAAGAAAAAAATATTATTTATTTTAATATATACATAACAACATGCTCGCAAGCATTAGTCATAAGAATACCAAGCACAGTAAATAGGAAAATAACAAATGCTAGATAGACATAACCCTCACTGCAGTAAGTTGTCCTTGGGCCCTTAGCTTCATTTTTCACTCTGTTCCAACCATCTCCAACCCTTCATCAAAGAGGGAAAGCTTTCTCTTCCTCCTCCTTACGTCCATAGGACCTCTTAAGGGGCCTCTCCACCCACGCCCTCCTCCACAGGTGTGAGTACTGCATCAAGAGCAGTTTTAACTGTCAACCTACACCTTTAACTTTTTCTGTGATAGGTGTTAGCCCCTTCTGAGCCATCAGCATTTTTCTCAGAACTGTCCTGATTTTTTCAGCCTCTCATCCCTCAAATGGATGTCCTCAATTTTGGTTTTTCTTCCCTGACTCATCACCGGGTCCAGGCAGTCTGGCCCAATCAGGTCAGGTAGGGTGACCAGATGTCCGGAAGTGGCCAGACATCACCAGAAATGGGGAACTTTTACTGGGCATCCAGTGAAAGAACCGCTTGTCCGGAATGCCCAGCCTCTAGCTGGCCATCTATGCAGTGCACACACCTTTGTGCTGGCCGGCCATGGTGCCCAGTGCTGCTGTGACCTGGTGGACTTAGTTGCAGAAATCAGGTGGGGCAGACCATCTGTTCCTGGCCTGACCGCACTTCCTGGAAACCTGCCTGGTTTCCACTCCTAATTCCACCAAGTGGCCCGGCGGTGTGCTATTTTCTATGCTACAATTTGATATGATGTGAAATATGATATGATACGATACAATTTCTATGAAACAATTCTAAGATGCTATTTTCTATGATACAATTCATACAAGCCACCAGATGTCGCTCTTTTTCTAAATAAGAAGAACTGGCATAAAAAAAACAGATAAAAAGAAAAATAGGCCATCAATTGCTTTGAATGCCAAAAATTCCAAAAGTACTATAAACAGTAAGAACTCAGGCATCCAAACTGGAAAATATGTACAGATAGGGAAGGGTTCATTTGTTTAAAGTCATTTTGGGTGATTTTGTATCACTGTTTAATTATGTGGATTTCAACATTTTTTAAATACACTTACAATGCAATCCTGACTTGTCCGGGAGCAGCCATGCTGTCCTCCATACTCTGCTTCCAGAGCAAATTTGGGAAGCTGCTGCTGTTCCACCCTTGGGAGAGGCTACTTCCCTACCCCAAGGTAAGGCTACAGCAGCCTCAATGGGTCTACTCATATTTAGGCAACCTCTGGAAATAGTCTAAATGTGAGTAAACCCAAGTGGCCATAATAAACCACTCAGGTCTGTCCTGTGAACTGGGTCAGAATATGACACAAAAGGGCTTCTCCCAGTCCAGTGCTCTGCTTCCCTCTCTCTGCCAGGTTTTCCCTTCTGCCAGCACAACTCTGCTTGCATCAGCAGAGAAAGGCTGTCACACCCCAGTCTAAGGTCGCCCAACAGTGCAAAAGTGCTTTATGGTATCTTTGTGACATCGTTTGGCCAGCACAAGGGTCTTGTGCTGGTAGAGAACACTCTCAGCTTTCAGGATTATGCGCAAGGGTTTTCAAATGAAACAAAACAAATTATACTAATTGTTACACTGCAAGAATGTGGACTGAGTTTACAGTTTGATTTTATGGGGATGACATGGCAGTAAAAGGGATGGAAACTGAAAAGCTTAATCCTTTTTCAAAAAGTTAATTCGGTTATTGAACAATTAAGTGATTATTTCAGGTTATAAGATAAATAATGCAAAATCAGAGTAGTTAAATGTAAATATCCTTTTTTAAAATTAGTGAATAGAAGTATTTCATTCTGTCATGGCCTAGGAGAGTAACTGTAGGCCTGAAATTGTTTTACCTCGTTTGACACATGCTGAACCAAGAAGGTGAAGGAGAGTCCTGGAGGAAGGAAGCTGGTTGTACAGTAGCATCTGGTGTTGGACTGAGAGAAGTCAATGCCTCAGAGGAAGCATGTTTATGTCAGGAGATGCTGGATGCCTCATATAGGAGTCTAGGCCTTAAAATCTGGACTGTGGAGGAACTGTGATACTTGGATTGGATTTGGACTTTATTGTTGGACTCTGTGTATATGACCTTTGGAGTGGTAAAATTGGATTCTGAGAAGATAAGATGAGAAAACTGAGATGACCCTCCCACTTTGGAAATGTATATCCCTGACTACAAAGTTGATTGTGTGTTTGTGTGAGGGTTATCAAGCTAGCTTTGTGTATAAAAATGCTGAATTTGATTCCCCTAGGTTCATTTCTTGCCAGTGTCACTCTTTTTTATAGAGTTTATTCCAACTTTTATGGATTTTTTTACAGCCTGAAACAGACAAGAGAAGTGAGAGTAACATCATTATTCAGCCATACAGACACACCAGACATCTGGAAATGAACTGAGCCAGATTCCCTAATGTTTTCAGGATTGCATTTCAAAATTGGTTTGTATTCACACAATAGATCAGAAAAACAGCAGGCAAAATTCATTTCAAACTGTACGAGCATGACTTTCAACTTTAATATTTTCCTGTTTGCAATCTACTTTACAAATTTTTCAATAATGCTGTTTGAGCTCCCTTGGGAAAGTTGCATGCAATTTATTTGTTGTGATGCCTCTATTTATGTCCTGATATAACAACTACAGTGGTGCCTCACATAACAAATTTAATTCATTCCAGAAGCATGTTTGTTATATGAAGCATTCTTTATATGAAGCGGATTTTCCCATTGGAAACAATAGAGACTCAGACGATTGGTTCCACAACCCAAAAAATATTCATATAAAAATATTAACTGTGTGTAAAAATGATGACAAAACACTGTAATTCAATTCAAAACACTGTAATATAACACAATTACTGTAATAAAACACTGTTATTTACTGTATGTACAATAAAACAGAAAATAAAAGAATGACTAATTTTCACCTAAAGAGTCATTGGTATCTCAGAGTCAGTTCCCAGCTTATGCCCTCTGGACTGGAGATCCCCTGCATGGAAGGGGGTGATGGGGAGAAAGTAGTACTCCAAGTATCTCCCTGGACGCAAAATGTACATGATCCTATGAAGTCTACTTAGGCTGCAATCCTAAAGACACTTTCCTGGAAGTAAGCCCAATTGAACACAATGGGGCTTACTTCTGAGTAGACATGCTTAGGAGGCTGCAATCCTAAAGACACTTTCCTGGGAGGATAGGAGGCTTACCTGGGCAGTTGCTGGAGGTTCTTTGAGACTGGTGGGGGTACTTGGAGGGCACTTAGGGTCAGCCACACTGACCGGGAACCCTTTTAAACAGCCTGCACATGCAGCGTCAGGGATGCATAGTGTGCATGTCCATTATGGAAGTGAACGCTTCCTCTTTCTCCCTGTGTGCCTGCCATGCATGTCCCCTGATTACCCGGCAAGAGTGAAAGTAACCAGGCCAGATCATCCAGGAATGCACACGGCAGGCACACAGGGAGAAAGAGGAAGTGTTTGCTTCCGTAATGGGCATACATGCTATGCAGCCCTGACTCTATGCACCCAGGCTGTTTAAAAGGGCTGTCTCTAACTGCCCTCAACTTGAGGGCAGTTGCCTGGGGGCACCAGAGGGGCCAATCAGGGTTCACTATTGGAAGCAGATTCGTTATTCGAAGCAGGATTCCTTAAGAATTTGGACTCGTAATTGGAAGCATATGTTTTATGGGGCATTCGTTATGTGAGGTACCACTATATTTGCCACAGTACAATAAAAGTTATGTAAAATACTAGCCACTCAAAAATAAGAACTTCTAACCTTGATTACCACTTTTTAACTACCCTTGCTCCTGTGACTGACAGCAGCTAACTTGCAGAGATAATGCTGCTTATCACCTTTTTGGAAACAAAAAGGCTTCATCTTCTGATTTCTTGGGATTAAGCTGTTATTAAAGTCCTGGGAGCAGAACAGTGTGATTACCTTCTAATCCAGGCAGTTGGCATCTCTCCTTGTAGGCCTTTTTGGTTTCAGATCTACAGAACTGCCCAAGTCTCCTACTGAAATCAATGTGACATCAAAGTGCATAGTGTCATCAAAGTGCACTTTGCATAGTGTGCAAAGTGCACAATCAAAGTCTTGATTGTGTGTTTTTGCTTCTTTGGTCAAAACATCACACAAACTAACCTTGCAAAATCGAAGAGGATTTTGTTCAAAACCTGAGAAAGCTTCCACAACTGTTTACATTGACTCTCAAAGTTGAAATTATGTTGAATAATCCAAGTGTGGAAATGCAGGTCTTTTAGATGTAAATATCACTAAATTGGAATAACTCTACCCATATACAATGCTACACTTATTGTGACCTCTTCATGGTGCCTTGGAATGGAAGATTCCATATCAGTGCAGGAATCTGGGAATCAGGTGCAGCCATGAGCTCACCAACACAATGCAGGTACAGGTACAGTTTCCAGTTAGGCCAAATTGCCAAATTAACCTCAGCCCTGAGTATCCTATTACCCTTTCCAGACCAGATCCGCCAACATGGATCCCCTCATACTTGTGCGAGTGATTTAGCAGGCATAGGTCTGCTATTATAGACCTATTATGGCTGTGGCTTTTCCTAGGAGAAGAGAATATAAATCACCTGATTTGAAAGGAGACCTCCAGACTGTACAATTCCTCCATGGGACACAGTCCAAATGGTGCTGGTCCCACTTAATCATTGCAAGGGAATTTCAATAGTATTGGGCTGCCCCTGGCTTAAACAGAAATCATATGTACATTTACATGGTAGCAACCGGTATATAGTGACAGTGGGAGAACTTCCAAGTCAGCATGCTTATTATCAGGCTGCACATGACATAATAATGAATAGCACTGAAAAGGCAGTTGATGAGCCACCTATTCTTCACCTTTGACTCATTTGAAAATCAGTGAAGTAAAAAAAAATAATACAAAGTAATGAAAAATGCAGCCTGGATTCTCTGATGCTGGTAATTGCCAGACAATGCTGTGGAGTTTAAACATCTATCAGAGTGCACAGAGGCACTGGAAATTGAACAACATTGGATAATTTGCACCAGTGGTTAAGGTTAATGACAGTTTAGAAGAGACAGAAAACAAAATGATTCAACCCTGAAAACTAATTTCTCAGGATAAAGAAAATGGAAGGGTGTGTGTGTGCACACATTTTTAAAAAGTTTCCAAATGGAAGAATAGAAGGTTTTCCTTATAGATCTGTAAGATAGTCACAGCTCTGAGCTATGATCGAAATGTGTATTCTGTTGCAAAGCACATGCGCTCTCTCTCTCTCTCTCTCTCTCTCTCACACACACACACACACACACACAAACACACACAGAGTCATAATGCAGGTGTAGCCTAATTATGTGCAATTTATTTCTATGAGATTTTGGGTGCAATCCTAAAGACACTTTCCTGGGCATAAGACCCATTGAACACAATGGGGCTTACTTTTGAGTAGACATGGTTAGGATTGTGCTCTAGGTCTCATAGCAACTGAAGTTGGCTCTTTAAATGGAAAGAAAAGCTTCCCTTAAGGAGCAATTAATGGCTTAAAAGCAGCCTGATTATCATGGCAATTTGGCAGGCAATTAAGCTTGCAGGAACTGAGCTCCTTTTGCACAAGCTCATTGTCTGCCTTGTTACTCTAGTAACTAATTGTCTTTGTAAAATGCAAAAATAGTTAAATCACGCAGTTTCTTGGAACCAAATATTGTGAATGGGGAAGTTCAACCTGTACTTACAAGGGCATGAAAAACTATTTAAAATATATAAATTATTTACATGAAAAATGTGTAAATCATATATTCTACTTAAGACTTGACATCCTGCCTTCCAATGAGCACATTATTATTATCATCATATGAAACATTCATATCATATTTCAATAAGAAAACATGAAGATTAAAAAGTGAATTAGATTGTTTGTCAGGGTGTTGACTGTTTGATATCCTGTAACTCAGTGGTTCTCAATCTTCCTATCACCGTGACCCCTTTATAAGTTCCTCATATTGTGGGGACTCCCAACCATAAAATTATTTTCGTTGCTACTTTATAACTGTAATTTTGCTACTATTATGAATCGTAATGTAAATATCCAATATGCAGGATGTATTTTCTTTGTTACAAATGAAATGTGTGTTCTATGCACACATTGAACACAATGGGATTTATTTCAGAGTAGGCATGCATAGGATTGGGCCCTGAGGCTGCAATCCTATCCACATTTGCATGGGAGTAAAGGCCTCCCTAACCATAATGGGATTTATTTCAGAGTAGGCATGCATAGGATTGGGCCCTGAGGCTGTCAGTCAGCCCCAGTGCACGCGCAGCTACAGCCGGAGGTCTGGCAAGCCTGACCTGGCCCCCTGCACCAGGAGTCTTTAGGCGACCCCCAGGAAAGCTCTAGGCGACCCCCACTTTGAGAAATGCTGCTGTAACTGGTACTGGGCGTAAAGTGAAGACAAACACAGCAGAGTAGTTTATATCAACTGTATTAACGAACAAGACAATTCAAGACAGTCCAGGTCAGACACATTTAGTCATATAGTACAGCAGCCGGAGCGAAGTTCATAAATCTTTATCAGTAAGTCAGTCCAAAATCTCAAAAATCTGTAGTCTCTCTAATTTTATAGTCTATAAAATCTCTAATTTTAGATGTAATTGGTGTCAACTCAGATATAGGAGTTAACTGTATCAGTGATTTCCAACTACCAACCAGATATGTGCACAAGTGCACCCTGGATACCTTGGTTCTTCTAATCACATAAAGCAAACCTAACCTCCCCCTTCCATTTGACCTAAAACCTAGCTTAAACAAAATGCTGATGGTGTCATCTGAACTGGTCCTTTGACTAGCATTTGTTTCCAAATGAAAGGAAAGCAAACAAACCAGATTTATTCTGGGGTGGTCGAATATTTTTGACATTTATATAATAGAAAACATCATTTTCTGTGCTGATGAAAGCCTTTTATGCATGAATGCATTTTCCAGATAATCCAACATAAAACACTGTATGCTCTCTGGAGCACTTTAAACACTATTTCTACATTTTTTTTTCTAAGTCAACATGCAGTGAGAATCTAATTAGGTGCCCACCAGACTGAAATAAATTACTTGTACTGTTGAATATGTATTTAAAGACAAATTGAGAAAATATTTTCTTTTATTCCATGTAACAAGGCCAGTAAGAAACAGATAACGGGAGCAATTCTAACCAATTTAGGCCAGCACAACTCATCTGTCTCTCCCAGGAGTGGCACAAAAGACCTTTATAGGCACTTCAGTGACATCCCCTAGCCAGCACAGAACTTGTGCTGACCTAACTGGTGATTATGATTCCTAATGAGAAAAGAGTATGTTCAACTGAAATGTTAAGAATATCTTGTAATGAGAGTATTTATGTTCTTTTCTAATAACTATAGATGTAACAGCCCAAACCTAACCTGCCTTGATCAGGCTGGCCCACCCTACACCCAGAGCAAGATTGGGGCCTGTTGCTGTTCAGCAGAGCATGGGAATTTCCTCCCCTTACACCCAGGTAAAGCCACAACACTCTAATGGGGCAAACTTGGATACCAGATCTCTGCCCATCCCCAGCCCACACACATCCTTTGAGTAGACATGGTTAGGATTGCAGCCAGAGTTTACCATGCTTTTCACAGTTTCTTTAAAACAGCGTTTCTCAAAATGGGGGTTGGGACCCCTTTGGGGGTCACCTGGAGCTTTCCTGGGGGTCGCCTAAAGACCCCTGGTGCAGGGGGCCAGCTGGGAAGACCTGGCAGAAATGCTGGAGCCGCTGTGGCAGGAAGAAGCTGCTGAGAAGTGGCTCAGAAGGAGCCTCTGAGCTGGTGTGAGACTGTAGTGGAGCCTTGGGGATTGGGGAGGTGCCTGACACACTCAGCACAGATGGCAGCCTCCTCCTCCCCTCTCCCTGCACAGATCCTCAGTGCACCTGTGGGCTGAGAATGAAGTGCACTGAGGTGTGAGCGTGGCCAGAGTTCTGGCGGGTGGGCTGTCTGGTGGGCATCCCACTTGTGCACCAACCGTTCTGCCCTGCTCCTTGTGCTCTACTCAAAAGTAAGCCCTCTCAATATTGTTGTTGTTCATGATAAGTGAATGGGACTTACTCCCAGGAAACAGTGGCTGGCTCTGCTGCCTGAGATCCCAATCCTATGGAGGTCTCCTCAGAAGTCAGTCCCATGCTAGTGAGTTGGGCTTACTCCCAAGAAAGTGCTAGGATTGCAGCCTTAGAGCCCAATTCTATGCATATGTACTCAGAAGTCATTCCCATTGAGTTCAGTGAGGTTTACTCCCAGGAAAGTGTGCATAGCACTGCAGCAGTAGCAAGGAAAATAATTTTATGGTTGGGGGTCCCCACAACATGAGGAACTTATAAAGGGGTCACGGCATTAGGAAGATTGAGAACCAATGCTTTAAAAGCAGAAGGACTTCCAGTTTAAACAATTTTCTTTTATTTGATTTCTTTGTTTGAAGAAACAGAGTGTGAAGCACACTAGAGGGCTTTTTTGTAGTGCAAATGTAGTCACAGCAACACCAAAGTGGCATTGGCCTGGGCCCTGGAACAACTGAGAACATTCCAATTTATAGGGTTAAAAATCAGAGAACTGAAAAGTTGCATGTATTTTAATAAAAGTCAATTCAGCTGAAATTTACCACATGATCAAAGGCATATAGATGCACCAGAGATCTTGGGAGTACTTTTGCCTATGAACACCACATTTCCCTCTTCCATGGCCAGAAATTGTTTTTCCAACTGACCCCAGTTTCCTAAGAGGTTTAAATTTGATATAGAAACCACTGCAACAAATGTTTTCCTGAGGAGAATATAATGATTTTCTATACACAAAAGAATTTCTGTTTTCATTTACACCAGAACTGAAGCCAAAACAACTGAAGTGCAATGCTGTGGGGTTGAGGAGAAGCTCTTCATGTCAGCAGCTGGATAATAGAAACTAAAACAGGACAAAGACTTGGGAAGGAATTTGAAAACTCCTTTACTCTTGCATGACATATTCTCTATTTTTTTAAAATGCAGAGGAGGAACAAGTGCCTCTCATGTAAGAATGTAGAAATAGCTTTTGTTTCACACTGGAGGTGAGATCACTGTAGTCTGCCTTTCCTACATGATTGCTCAGAAAGACAGCATGGTCAGTTGCAAGCCACTGAAGAACTTAAAGATTCAGGATGTTGAAGAATCAAAAACACTGTTTCTATTCATCTTCCAGTGCAATTCGTCAACTACAGTGACTATGTCAAGGAATCCTCTGACCGAAAGGGAGCTAGATAATCTGTCCCAACCGACTCAAGCTTGCTGCCTAATCCTGTTGGGCTTTAATGTTGCAGGAACGAGCATTCTGGCAGCATTGCTAATTTACAGCTATCACAAAACCTATATATATAAAATTAAAAAGTCACTCACTGACTCAGCCAAAACCTCTGGTCCTATAAGCATGAAATTTGGGGTAGCTGTTCCTTCCATGACAGAGTCACCCACTAAGAACTGGTTTCGGAAATTCCAACCCCAGACATCTCAGATGAGACAAAATTACATATAAATAATAACCATATAATTAGGCTACACCTGTATACCCAGAACTCATTCATTCAAAACATGCTCCACTCTTTCAACCTCTCTGCTGATCTAAAGGATATAATTGAATTGGGCCTGGAAATGAATGGGCATCCAGTGTAATCACCAGAGCAATGGCATGACAGAGTCAAACTGCCATTCCCCAGCAACCACATGAGCCACCGCATTCTGTACTAGTTGTAACTTCCAGACCATCTTCAAGCCCCAAGCAGATCACACTGCAGTTGTCTTGAGTCATAGAATCCTAGAGTTGGAAGTGACCTAGTAGGTCATCTAGTCCAACCCCCTGCCTGCAGCAGGAAATTCTCCTAGAGCACCCACGACAGGTGCTCGTCGAGCCTCTACTTGAAGATCCCCAGTGAGGGAGAGTCCACAACCTCCCTTGGCAATCTGTTCCACTGCCGAACCGCCCTCACTGTCAGGAATTTTTTTCTGGATATCCAACTAGAATCTCCTTTCTTGCAGTCTGTACCCAGTCTTGTTTTGATGTCACCGTGGCATGGACCACCATGGCCAGATCTGACTAAGACAGGTGGTGCACCAGCTGAAGCTGGTTAAAGGCACTCCTGGCCACAGCTGACACCTGGACATCTTGGAGCAGCTGTGAATCAGGATCCCACCCTGAGATGCAAACCTGCTCTTTCAGGGGGAATGTAGCCCCATTCCAAATAGGGTGATAATACAGTACATGTATCAAGGATTTCCGAACCAGGTGGACTTGTCTTGTTAGGATTTAATTTTAGCTTGTTCACCCTCATCCAGATCCCATCAGCCTCCAGACAAAGCTCCAAGACAGAGACAGCCTCTCTGGTTTTTGGTGAAAAGGAGAGATAGAGCTGAATATCATTAGCATACTGATGACAGCCAACTGCAAATCCCTGAATAACCTCTCCCAGCGGTTTCATGTAGATGTTGAACAACATGGGGGACAGTATAGAACCCTGTGGCACCCCACACCCGAACAGCCAACATGCCAAACAGGAGTCCCCCAGAACCACCATCTGGGACTGGTTGGTCAAGAAGGAGTGAAACCTCTGTAAAACATTGCCCCTGATCCCCAACTCAGTCAACCTACCCAGAAGTCAACCTACCCAACTACGTGGTCAATGGTGTCAAAAGCCGCTGAGAAATCCAAGAGGACTAAGCAAGGATGCACTCCCTCTGTTCAGTCCTCGGCGTAGGTGAGCAAGGCGACCAAGGATGTCTCTGTCCTGAACCCAGACCTGAATTCAGATTTAAAGGTATCTAGATAATCAGCTTCTTCCAGGATCCTCTGGAGCTGAGATGCTACAACAGGCTCAACCGCCTTGCCAAGAAAAGGGAGGTTTTAAACTGGCTGATAATTGTCGAATATAGAAGCATCCAGAGAGGGCTTTTTCAGGAGGGGGTAAACCACTGCTTGCTTTAATGAAGAAGGCAGAACCCCTCCCTTGAAGATGAATTTATTGCCCTCTCTGTTCACATGGCCAGTCCCTGCCAGGTGGATTTGATTAGCAATGCTGGGCAAGGATCCATAATGGTCCCTGATGTTGATTTGCATGTGATATGGTGATCAAACTGCTTTAGGCATTTTCTTATGACTTTTTTCTGTAAATAATTATCATCTATATACAGAGTGGGCCAAAAGTAGGCTTGCACGTAGTAGATATGCACTTTACATTTAAAAAATCCATTTTTCTACATTTTATGTATTTGTTACAATCATATTTGTTCAATACTGTTTATGTACATTTCCAAAACATGGATAAGGGATACAGAATACTGGTTTGGAATTATTGTTTGGAAAAAATTAGATCTAAAGCGTGAAACCTACTTTTGACTCACTCTGTATGTATGTATAAAACAGAAAAGTCTGTTTTATAAACAGAATGTATAAAACTGTATGTATAAAAACTCAGCCAAACATGGAAGCTCCAGTAGATTCCTGATGGGCCTGGAAGATAACTTCATGGTCCAGAAAGTGGAGGAAATGACAAGGGGAGGGGCCATCCTTGACCTGATCTTAACAAATCGTGAAGAACTGGTTCGAAACCACTTAACTGGCCTAAATGAATTCAAGTCATTTGGACCGGATGAGCTGCATCCTCGAGTTCTGAAAGAACTTGCAGATGTCCTTGCAGAGCCTCTGTCGATCATCTTTGAGAAATCCTTGAGGAGTGGAGAAGTGCCACTGGACTGGAAGAGGGCAAATGTAGTCCCAATTTTTAAGAAGGGGAAAAAAGAAGACCTGGGAAATTATAGACCAGTCAGTTTGACTTCAATCCCAGGCAAGATATTAGAGCAAATCATAAAACACACAATTTGTGCACATCTAGACAAGTACTCGGTGATCAAAACAACCCAGCATGGATTTACCAAGAATAATTCTTGCCAGACAAATCTGATCTCCTTTTTTGATCAGGTTACGAGCTTACTGGACAGTGGCAATGCTGTGGATGTCATTTATCTTGACTTCAGCAAAGCATTTGATAAGGTCCCACATGACATTTTAATTAGGAAGTTGGAAAAATATGGGCTAGACAGGGCAATTGTTAGGTGGATCTGCAACTGGCTCGATGGCCGCACTCAAAGGGTTTTAGTAAATGGTTCTGTGTCAACCTGGAGGTCAGTTTCTAGTGGGGTCCCCCAAGGCTCTGTCTTGGGACCGGTTCTCTTTAACATTTTCATCAATGACTTGGAGGAAGGGATACGGGGGAGCCTGATCAAATTTGCAGATGACACCAAACTGGGAGGAGTAGCAAACACATCAGAAGATAGGAGAAAACTCCAGGAGGATCTGGATAAACTGGAATCCTGGGCTGTAACAAACAGAATGAATTTCAACAGGGAGAAGTGCAAGGTTCTGCACTTAGGCAATAAAAACCAAAAACATAGGTATAAAATGGGGGATACTTGGCTTGGCAGCACAACATGTGAGCGGGATCTTGGAGTCACCGTGGATAACAAGCTGAACATGAGTCAGCAGTGTGATGTGTCTGCAAAGAAGGCAAATTCCATTTTAGGTTGCATTAAGAGGACTGTAGCTTCCAAGTCACGAGAAGTTATAGTTTCTCTTTATTCTGCATTGGTGAGACCTCACCTTGAGTACTGTGTTCAGTTCTGGGCACCTCACTTTAAGAAAGATGCAGCCAAACTGGAGCAAGTCCAGAGGAGAGCGACAAGAATGATCAGTGGGATGGAAGGGAAGCCCTACGAGGAAAGGTTGGGGGAACTTGGGCTGTTCAGCCTGGAGAAGAGGAGGCTGAGGGGAGACATGATTGCCCTCTTCAGATACCTGAAGGGCTGTCATATGGAGGAAGGGGCCAATTTGTTCATAGCTGCTTCTGAAAGCAGAACTAGAACCAATGGGTACAAACTGCAAGAAAGGAGATTCCGGCTGGAAATCCGGAAAAAATTCCTGACGGTGAGGGCGGTTCGGCGGTGGAACAGATTGCCAAGGGAGGTGGTGGACTCTCCCTCACTGGGGATCTTCAAGCAGAGGCTCGATGAGCACCTGTTGGAGATGCTCTAGGGGGAATTCCTGCTGCAGGCAGGGGGTTGGACTAGATGACCTACTAGGTCCCTTCCAACTCTATGATTCTATGATTCTATGATTCTATGAAAACAGAAAAGTCTGACTCACTCACTCACTCACTCACTCACTCACTCACTCACTCACTCACTCGTCAACTCCCAGCCATAACCACCAGACCTAAAAGCATGAAATTTGGGGAGGGTATTCCTTCTGTGATGGAGACACCTACTAAGAACCGATTTTTGGAAATTCAAACCAGAAGGGGGTGAAAAGGGGAGCAACAAGTTTTCGATCCTTTAAATTGAAGAATTGCTGACTGATCAACACACTGCCCCAACCCCTGGACTTAGAAGTATGAAATTTGGGGCAGGTATTGCTTCTGTGATGAGAGTCTTAACTAAAGACTGATTTTTTTAGTAATTTAACCCTTTGGGGGAGGGAAAGTGGTGCAACACATTTTCATCCTATACTTAACATTTAAGACTGATAAAACTCAGCCCCAAACCCTGCACATGCCTGGTAGGGTTGCCCATGTTCAAGGGGGATGGTGCATGGGGGGGAAATGGAGCATGGAAGGGGGATGTTGAACAGGAGGGGGCTGGTGCATGGGAGGGGGATGGTGCATTGGGGAAAGGTGCAAAGGAGGGGGATGATGCATGGGGTAACATGCACAGGGAGGATATTGTACAGAGGGAATGTTGCATAAGGGGGATGGGGAATGGGGGATGTGCACAAGGGGGATGGTGCATGGAGGAATGGTGAATGGGGGAATCATGCACAGGAAGGAATCGTGCACGGGGGAGTGATGCACAGAGAGGAATGGTGCAGTGGGGGAATGGTGCATGAGAAGGATGTTGCACAGGGGATGGTGCCGGATAGGCATTAAAGGGCAACAACTGCATAGTGGTCCCCACTGTGCAACGATGCCCAGTAGGTATGTCAGTGCTCAGCAGTGTCCATTGCTCACCAGCGCCCACTGCCTGCTGCCCAGTGGTGCCCAGCAGTGCTCAGCCATGCCCATATCCACACCTATTCTTGAAATTTTACTCCCGCAACAGCAAGTAAATTTTGCTAGTTCAGTACATAAGATATTCATTGCCCACACATGCCTTTATTCATTTTACTGACTGATAAATGCAGATATGTGTTTACAAAGAAAGAAGTGTGTAGGAAAAGGAATCTTCTTACTCATGCAGTTTTCAAGTTCCTGCTTTCTCTTAGAGTTGTGTATTTGCACACCTATTTGCAAGGGTTCCTGCTATTATGATTGGAAATGTTGATCACTCTTGTCAGAGTTGGAAATGTTGGTTTATTTGTGGTTTTATTTAGACTTCGATTAGTCTACTCTTAAAAGAAAAGAATGGCTATCTCACAAATACATAGGATACAAACAGCACCCTTTCATTTATCAATACAAAAAATGTGACTATTTTGTGCAAGACACAGCATTAAGTAAAAAGCTTTAGGGCCCACTCCTAAACCATCCCAGAGCCAAGACTGAACTCCAGAGCCACTGGAGGATGCTGTTAACCTTCCATAAAGCATGTTTATGGCATTGGGAGAGCAAGGAGCACCCGCATTGGGCCCCAGTGCAAGAAAGCTGATGCTGGAGAGAACACCTATAGTAACATGCACCACTGAACAGTAGTGCTGGTGCAGGGTTTCTGGGTGGCAGAGTAGGCATTCCAAGGGTGGAAGGACAAAATTGGGGAAGAAACCCAAGGTAGAATTGGAACAGGACTGTAGGAGCCCATCTTATGCTCTGTGTTGGCTGAAAAGCCTAATACAGTTTACAGGGTTCATAGAATCATAGAATCATAGAGTTGGAAGGAACCTAGTAGGTCATCTAGTCCAACCCCCTGCCTGCAGCAGGAAATCCCCCTAGAGCATTCCCGACAGGTGCTTGTCGAGGCTCTGCTGGAGATCCCCAGTGAGGGAGAGTCCACCACCTCCCTTGGCAATCTGTTCCACTACCGAACCGCCTGAACCGTCAGGAATTTTTCCGGATATCCAACCGGAATCTCCTCTCTTGCAGTTTGTAGCCATTGGTTCTAGTCCTGCTTTCAGAAGCAACTATGAACAAATGAGCCCCTTCCTCCCTATGACAGCCCTTCAGGTATCTGAAGAGGGCAATCATGTCTCCCCTCAGCCTCCTCTTCTCCAGGCTGAACATCCCAAGTTCCCCCAACCTTTCCTTGTAGGGTTTCCCTTCCATCCCACTGATCATTCTTGTTGCTCTCCTCTGGACTTGCTCCAGTTTGGCTGCATCTTTCTTAAAGTGAGGTGCCCAGAACTGAACACAGTACTCAAGGTGAGGTCTGACCAATGCTGAATAAAGAGGAACGAACTTCTCGCAACTTGGAAGCTTACAGTCCTCTTAATGCAATTCAATCCAATCTTAATGTTCCTCCAATCTATGTCACCTCAAAAATGTAGGACAAACAAGAAAAATACAGGAAATGACAAAATAAAAGCTAAAAATAAGTTGATTTAATGTGGTTAATTTAAACACTGAATTATTTATTATTAAATATATATTATATAAAGCAGTGATGGGCACAGCTTCCCCTAACAACCGGTTCTCTGGAAGTGGGCAGGGCCAGGGTGGGTCAGGGGGTGGGGCCAAGGTCGGGGGCGGGGCCGGGGAGAATTTAAAGGGGAATTTTTTAATTTAAAAATTTTTTAAAAATTAAGCATGCGGCTTACTTCTGAGTAGACCTGCATAGGATGGGGCTCTGAAGCTGCAGTCCTTTCCACTCCACCCTGGGAGTAAGCCCCATTGACCAGCATGGGACTTACCTCTGAGTAGTCAGGTTGGGCTCTCAGGCTGCAGTTCCAGCCACTTTCCTGGGAAAGGGTTGCAGCATCCTCAGAGCCCAGACCTGTGCAGGTCTACTCAGAGGTAAGCCCTACTATAGCCAATGGGGCTTACTGCAAGGAAAGTGTGGATAGGGTTTCAGCAGGTTTCCAGAGCCAGGCTCAGCCCCTGCAATAAAAGGTCTATGGAACTCCCTGCCAAAGGAGATGGGAAGACAGGTTGCAGGCAGAGAAAGAGAACTCTTTCCCCTCAAACACACCAGAGCCTGCAATGGAGGGTCTATGGAACTCCCTGCCACAGGAGATGGGGAGACACTTGCAGGTGGAGAAAGAGAACTTTTCCCCCTCAAACACACCAGAGCCTGCAATGGAGGGTCTATGGAACTCCCTGCCACAGGAGATTGATCAGCCAGCCAGCCAGGGGTAGGTATATTATCAGTACCTTGTGTAAGAGTGCATTCTGTCCCTGCACTGAAGGCAGTCATCGGCAGCAGAAGCAGCAGCAGCACAGCATTGGGCTGAGTAAATATGAGTAAATATTACTGAGTAAATATTACTCAGAGGTAAGCCCTGTTATAGCCAATGGGGCTTACTACAAGGAAAGTGTGGATAGGATTTCAGCATCCCAGAGCCCAGACCTGTGCAGGTCTACTCAGAAGTAAGCCCTATTATAGCCAATGGGGCTTACTACAAGGAAAGTGTGGATAGGATTTCAGCATCCCAGAGCCCAGACTTGTGCAGGTCTACTCAGAAGTAAGCCCTATTATAGCCAATGGGGCTTACTACAAGGAAAGTGTGGATAGGATTTCAGCATCCCAGAGCCCAGACTTGTGCAGGTCTACTCAGAAGTAAGCTCTATTATAGCCAATATGCTTACCCCCAGGAAAGTTTGCATAGGTTTGCAGCAGCCACCGTTTTTTTTTCCCTGGCTTCTGGGGCTTACCGGCTGCAATTAGAGCAAACTTGAAAGTGCCCGACCAGCCTCTTTAACTCTTTAACTGCCTCCAGCTGCTGAAGGAGCATCTCTTTCCCCATCTAAGGAGCCCTTTGTAAAGCTCTCCATGCCTCATTTGCATTTGAGAAACCCATAATTCTTTGCAAACTGCACCAGGAAGTAACTTCTGAAAATATTGCTACTGAAAACTTGCTGGAAATAATGTTTATAATCAAAATAAGATGTTTAGCAAAGACAGGATTCCTGAATAGCTTCAGATAAAGGTTTGGGGCATGAAGAATTTATTCACTCTGACTTGAAAATATTACAGATAAAGAGACATATAATACTCCAGACCCCTCCCATCTTAGCTGTGAGTGTTTGATATGCTCTGGAATGACTGCAATGCTTTGTCTGAACGAGACTGTAATGGGAACAGACTGTATTTTAAAATTAAAGATAACCTAGGGAGGGGGGAGAGAGAAGGAAGGAGGCTTAAAAGGGGAGGGGGGAGAGAGCCCTGCTCAGAAGGGGAGGGAGAGGAGCTGAACCTCTGGGAAAACAGACCCAGAGGCCCTTTAAGAGAAATTTAAACACACTTGCATGCAGTTCAAAGATGATGGCCCCCAATTAACAACCGGTTTGCTAACGTCAGCCCCTAATTAACAACCACCTCTGCACCACTACTTCTCTCTTCTTCAGCCAGTTCAGGATGGGGTTGTCCACTGGAATCAGGCCTCCGTCAGTCTTGAAAGACTATGGTATCGTGCCCAGCGCTACATACGCTGCATGCAAAGTACGAAAGCCTGGGTTGGATTGTTATGGAGGATAGGCTGATACCCAAGCAGCAAATCCCCCCTCTCTACACCACTGAATTAGTCCAATGGAAAGGCAGAGCTGATACGATTAGATCCAACTGCATCGCAGAGCTGGGCTTGCTTATTTACTCCATCACACCTCCTAGGAGAGAAGAGTAAGGTGCATTAATTCCCTCCCCACATTTTATTCTTACAACAAGCCCATAAAATAGATTATGCTTGAAAGACTGACTGGCCCAAAGTCTCCCTCTGAGCTTTATGACACAAGAAGTTTTGGACCTGGGCCCATAATGAAATTTGCTTCTCAGCATTTTTAAACTTCTTTGGAGATAATTTGAGTCTTCACTGCAATGAAATTGTGGCCTTTATATGTGATCCATAAAAGGTTCCATCATCACAGTCTGTTGCTATTGCCTTGAAGGCAATAAATTATAAAAGGGCTTGCTATCTATTTTGTCTTCACTAATAATTACAGATGGATTCTTGAATCCTAAAAAATGTGAACCATATTTTAAACTGGACTCGATGAAGAATTCTAATGGTGAAACAACATTTCATCCCTCATTCTTTACACAAAGTGAAATTTACCCAGGTCAATACATTATTGAAGTTTTCTTTTTAAAAAATAATAATATAGCACCTCCAGGTAGTTTAATGCTCCACTATAAAGAGTAACGGTACCACAATAGCTGCAATATAAATAAAAATGATTACAGTGTCAAGATGGGATGGTAAAAAACAGAGACATTGATTATATTCTGTTTATTGTTCTGAAAAATACATTTCCTACAAGATCAAAACTGTCATACTATATTCACAAATTAATAAGAATCAATATTCATTCTACCCACTCTTCCTTTCTTTATCTATATATATAAAAGAGAAAAGTCACTGACTGACTGACTCACTCATTGACTGACTGACTCATCAATGCCCAGCCAAAACTGCTGGGCCTAGAAGCATGAAATTTGGGGAGGGTGTTCCTTATGTCACATGAACACCCACCAAGAACCAATGTGGAGAAATTTAAACCTTAAGGTGCTGAAGAGGCGTGCAACATGGTTTTTTCCTATACTTAACATGAAAGACTGACCAACATCCAGCCAATTTGGTGCTCGGTGCCTGGTGCAGTGGGGGGATGTTTTTTGGAGGGAGGGGTTGCACTGGGGAGGATGCTGCCAATGGGGAAGTTGCGCATGGGGGTTGATGTGCATGGGGTTTGAGACACACGGGGGTTTGATGTGCATGGGGGATGCACATGAGGCGTTCCTCACTGGGGGAATGATGTGAATGGGGGGGTTGTTGCACATGGGGGTTGTTGCACATGGGGGGTTGTTGCTCATGCAGGGACGATGCTCATGGGGAGATGTTGTGCATGGGGAAAGTTGCGCATTGGGGATATTGCGAATGGCGGGTTGATGCGCAAGGGGAGATGGCGTATGGGGGAATTTTAGTCCGGCAACGCGGTATGCTTTTCGCTAGTTAAGGTATAAAATCGCTGATCCAGTTCGATCGCATTTGGCAAATTCTTCTAACTGTGGTCTGATTCACACACATTTAGCTGTGGACTGTATCAGTCCACACACATGTAGGTAGGTGCAGTTCCATATTGTAGTAAGCCATTTGCGAAAAGTTGCTTCCCACACCATTACAGCATATTCAACAGATTGTGATGACAAAGTGTAAATTGTGATAAGTTTACACTTATGAGGCAGCTCCCACAAACTGTTTGCTCTCTCCATGTTTGCATGATAGGCAGGCTTCCTTAAAGTTAGCAACGTTTGTCAGGCAGGTTATTGTCAATTGCTAGAAGTATATTCTGTCTTTACAACAAAATATGTGTTGTTTGTTTCCTTGAAGAATGATGGCCCAGTACTGTGACAGCACTGCTGTATCAAGGTGCATCCTGCACCGATGCACAGGGTGACCATATGACCAGAAAAACCTGGATTTGTCTGGATTTTTAGCCTCCTATCCAGGTGTCCTACATTTTGGCTTCATTGTCCTACATTTTGGCTTCATTTTGAAACTTTGTGATAGTGCATAGTACCGCATCATGCCATATGTTGTTGGATTCGTATTGAAGAGCAGAATCCAATGCAAAACTCATTTGAAGATATCTCCTTCCTATTAAAAGTTATGGTAAAAAGACCTAAAATCAAAAAATACATTTTGGGCAATTTTTTTAAGCAGGTAGGAATTTTGGCCCTGGGGTTCAGGAATTTTGGCCCTGGGGTTCAGGAATAATCTGGTCACCCTGCCAATGCAACAGCTGCCAAAGATCACCTCAAGGGAAGCCCCAGTCTCCACAAGGAGACTATTTTGTGCTGTGCTGACTATTTTGCTGGCACAGAGACTCTGTGTTGGGCTGGAAAGTCCTTCCTCCATGCTTCTTCTTTCTTCTATCCCAGAATACCTCCCCCATCCCAATAAAACCTACTGCCGTCGGCAGTTCTTTCCTTGATCCAGGTGGCATGCAGCTGGAGCTGGGCTCAGTGCTAGCACAGACAGAGCAGAAGGTGTCACAGAAATGACCACAACTTTAGTTACATGCCATGTAACTTGTGTTACCCCCAGTGCTTGTACTGCCAGTGCTGATGAGCTCAGGTTTGGGTTCTAAAGCTACAGTTCAATATACACTTACACACTTATCCACCACTTAACACAATAAGAATTACTGAGATTCAGAATTACTGAGATGCAGAAGATTGCACTGTTACAGAAATTTTCTAAATAGTGAGGAATAGGAAATTAGACTTAAAGCAGAATTAGGCCAATCAATAGTGGTTTTGGGAAAGGGAAAGTAAATGGTATACCTCAATACAGAATCATTGTTTTCAGAAGGTCCCATGTTCAGCGCCATTATCTTCAGGGCTTAAATTAATTAATGATTAATTAATTATGGTACGTGTAAATTAAAGGATTGTATGTAGCAGCAATTGTGTTCCTAGAAGGGAGTAAAGCACTTTGCAGGGTTTCTCAACATGTTGTATCTGCTGCTGATGGGGAACAGCATTGTAACACTGATAAGGCAAACCCTCCGCACTGCCACACGCATATCACATGGCTCAGGCTGCTCCCCCCACCTGCAAGTTCCCTGGCCACCTGACCTCTGCAGGGCTCATCCTAGGGCTTACCTAGGGCTCAATAGGATATTGCAGCCTGAGAGGCTTCCCCCATGCCCCCCTTCTCTACATTCCCATGGAGATGTTTCTCAAAAATGGGCCAGAGACTGGATAAGACCATTTCCTGCCAAACTAGCAGGGAATTTCTTAGACGTTTGTGGATCTAGCTGCATATTTCCTCTCAGCACGAAAGCCTGGATTAGATTGCTATGGAGGGTAGGCTGTTACCCAAGCAGCAAATCTCCCATCCCCAGTATTACAGCAGCAGTCCAAATACTTGCGCTGGATACAGCACAGGTAAAAGATTGTGCCTATTCGAGCACAAGTTAGGACTGTGCTGTCAGTGTTATTTGAGAACTTTTTGTCAAACTCTGACTCTGAGTAAACTCTGGATTTCCTATTTTTAAAAAAATGTTACC
The DNA here is from genome assembly GCA_030015325.1 of Cryptoblepharus egeriae. Lineage (NCBI taxonomy): Eukaryota > Metazoa > Chordata > Lepidosauria > Squamata > Scincidae > Cryptoblepharus > Cryptoblepharus egeriae. Next base: position 55,722,343 of record JAREYC010000004.1, on the reverse strand, counting down.
TTCTTCTGGAGCAGTCACAGCTTCTATTAAAGCTGTGTGATTAACTTACAGCTATGAAAAGGGTGCTGTCTTCAGAAAAGTTTTATTTTCCCTAGTGCATATTAAAATGTATAATAACCATCAAAGGATTCATAAATATGACTAGCTTGAGTAATACCCACCCCTGCATGGGTCTTAAAAGCAGACATCAGTCTAGACTTTTGTCATTTGTCTAAGTAATATATTAATATCAATGCACAAGAAATCGGAATGGGCTGCTGAACACCCAGATACTCGTAGTTACATAGATGACTCTACACGAAAGGTACCAGATTTTGTCCTACCTTGTCAACTCTGAACAAGATCTGCACCCAACCCGGTGTCTGCCAGGACTCACTATTTAAGTTGGGTCTTGTATCTACCCTTCAGTGTGACTGTGGTGCTCCTCAACAAAATATTCATCACCAGTCTCTGATTTTTTTCAATATAGACTGTCCTTGAATGGGTGGGTGGACTAGACATTCAGTGCAATCCTAAGCATGTCTACTCAAAAGTAAGTCCTATTGTGTTCAATAGTACTTACTCCAAGGAAAGTGTGGTTAAGATTGCAGCCATTAATATCTAATTTACTATAAGCCCATGTATTTGCCAAATGGAAATAAATAAATATACATAGATGCATTTATTCCACACAAATTATTTTTATATTGTATAGATTTACACCAGTATAGATATTTGGCACAATTTCCCTCCCCCCCAACAACTGTCACCCCACCCCTATAATCCTGGCTATGGCCTTGAGTTTCCACATACAGTATACAGTTTATTTGTTGTGTTTTTTCTTAGGGAATAGTCCTAACCTATTTAAGCCACCCTAACTCAGGTGGCATATATTTCCATGGTGGTGTGGGAAGGTCAGCATATGCGTGTGCACTGGCCTAACCCCCAGGAGTGGGGCAGAAGTGGGGCAAAAAAACTCTTTTTTGTGACACCAAGTCAGAAAAGGACTTATGCTGGGGCTTATGCCGGCCCAATAGGAGTTTAGGATTGCAGCTAAAGGGCAAAATCCAGAAGTGCACTTGGGTTACCCTATCTATCACTGGGCTGACCCAACTGAAAGATTATTCTGGAAATAATCTAGTTATTTTGGAAAAGGCTTGGGGCAGCCTAAGGCAACATAGGCTGCCCCAAAACGGGTGGACCTGGGCTGCCCTAGTTGGAGAAGCCTAGGAAGTTCAGGTGAGACATGTTGAGGGCTTGTTTAGCATTGCCAAGAGCAGAGCAGTTACTCTGTATCCAGAGCTTGTTTCCAGTGCAGAAATGCCCTCTTCCAGCTCCTCAGAGTTATACCACCTCAGGAGCAGGTATAGTAAAGAGTAGACCCATAGGGGTCCATGATAAGGCAGAGTAAGAATGGCAGTGTTGAACAAAAATCTGAGTTCTTTGCCAGCCTAGCTGCAACCCCTGCCTCTCAACATCAGAATGTGGCACAACTACAGCAGTCCACTAACCTGGGGATACAGCAGGCCACTCCAAGAAGCCCCTTATATTCACTGTAGACTGTACTGGCAGTCTCATCAGGGATCCTTATAAGGCAGGCACCACAGCTGTTCTTTGTTCAGTGTGATCCGAGGGGCTCTCCTCAGAAGCAAGCCCTCCCCAAGTGTCACTGATTTGGTGCCTACTTAGCATGCTCTGGAGCAGATAGGGCTTCCTGACTCTCTCGATGCAGCATAACTTTCTGCTCTGGATTCAGAATAGTTGGGGCAGCCCAGCTACAGCACTCCTCACTGCCCTAACTCCAGATTGTGCTCTTAGTTTATTACCTGAGAGTAAGCTCTAGTGAAACCAATGAGCTTTACTTCTGAGTATAGGCATGTTCTATGTGAATATCTTCTAAATTTGAGACTAAATGCTGATGTTGTAAAGAAGCCAAAGCTTCAATTCTGTACTCCTCTGGGATTAAGCCACATTGAACATAGTGGGACACTTCTGAGTAGAGTAGAGAAGTAGCCTCTTTCTAACATCAGAATTAATAACTTTGCTATTCAAAGGTCTTGCTATAATAATTAGTAATCTATATTGTTCCTTGTAAACATCTTTCTATTTTACAACTATAGATTGCATGCTGGAATCAAATGATGTTTTTGGTGTGTGTTTTTCAAGTACTATTATTTTGTCTACCAAAAAATAACAAACAACCCTTATCTGGCAAGGGCAACCAATTTAATTATCTTGAAGATAGATGCCTATGTCCAGAATGCAGCACACAAATAACCCCTGCATGGTCAGGCTGAAAATACAAATTCTACTATTACCTATCTGAGAATGAACATCTGAATGAAAGGTAGAATCTTTATAATTGTGATTGCAAAATTACTAGATGTCTGTTTCATCGGTTATAGTGAGATGATCTAACAACTTCAAAGCAGCCTTATGTTGCCTTTCATCTGCTCATGATGAGGCAGACTTAACTTTTATTGGATGTCTACATTAAATTTACTACTCATCAAAGCATTCCATTCCATATGGTTTAAAGGAAAATCTCATCAAGATACTGCCATTATATGTTGCTTTTCACTATATTGCTTAATTCAGAAAAGGGAGAGAGCCAATTCTTCTCAAACAAGCCCCTTCTCAAACATATGCCAAATCTTTCCAGACAACAAGACAAATTACCTTTTTCTTCCTGGTTTCTTTCATACACTTGTTTTCTTTACTTTTAAATTAGAAGTAGCATTAATTATTATTCCTGAGATGCTTGGCTTCATCTTTAAGGTGGTATTATCTTCTTCACAATTGTAGTTTGGGGGATTTCAACATCCCTTCTCCCCTTCTTGCCCCCAGCATTAGCCCAGGATTTCAATGGCCTCCACTGCAACCCTGGGTGTGCCTCAGATCATATCTGGGGCTATGTATATAGGGGCTGACTTCTTTGTCATAAACACATCATCAACTGATGAAGTGTAGTCTTTTTCCAAATCTCTACAGAGATGGTGCCAGTAAGGAAGGCCTATATCTGGACATAGAATAATCCAGTAGGGTTCCTGACTGTTCTGGTGGAATTTCCTGTTGCTATGACAGTGAGTTTTGTCAAAGACCTTGTTGACATTTTATGAACTGCTAACAACAACACTATCCCTTTCTGGCAGTTTATGGCCCTATTAGGATTGGATCATTAGTCACAACCAACCTCAATTATTGCAATGCATTGTGTGTGGGGTTCCCTTTGAAGGACATCCAGAACTGTAGCTGGTACAAAATGCTACAGCATGGTTCCTAATGGCAACCCATGCTTTAGAACACGTTCATAGTTACTAGTATGCTTCTAGGTTCAATTCAAGGTGTCAGCTATGATTGTTATAAGTTTTATTATTATTATTATTATTATTATTATTATTATTATTATTATTATTATTATTATTATTATTATCCATAAATACACAGCGAACAATTTCGGGCTGGTTTCATTCACATCACCAGTCGGACCCTTCCCAAGAGTCTAGGACTGTGTGATGTGGCAGCATATAATTCGTGCTGATCCCAGAAGAGAGGCTTTCTGCAGTTGGCAGAGTGATATTTTGTCAATGCCAATAGTTTTCAGGTGCCTGCCAAGGTCTTTGGGCACTGCACCCAGTGTGCCAATTACCACTGGAACCACCTGCACTGGCTTACACCAGATACGCTGTCATTCGATTCTTAGATCTTGGTAGCGGGAGATCTTTTCCAGTTGTTTCTCCTCAATTCTGCTGTCACCTGGTATGGCGATGTCAACAAGCCACACCTTACTGTTTTCGATGATGGTGATATCTGGAGTATTGTGTTCCAAGACCTTGTCCGTCTGTATCCTGAAGTCCCACAGAAGCTTGACCTGCTCATTTGTGACCACTTTTTCAGACTTGTGGTCCCACCAGTTTTTTGCCACAGGCAGATGATACTTTTGGCATAGATTCCAGTGGATCATCTGGGCAACAGAGTTGTGCCTCAGTTTGTAGTCAGTCCATTTATTTATTTATTTATTTATTTATTTATTTACTTACTTACTTACTTACTTACTTACTTACTTACTACTACTACTACTACTACTACTATTACTATTATTATTTAAGACTTGATATAGTTCTTGATTTATTGTACTTTGTCATTTTGTAATGTTTTCATTATTATTTATTGTATCACTTTGAAACAGGAGACAACAAGGTGTAAAGGAGCAGAAGCTCATTTACTCCAAGACGCCTCTTAATTCCCCCCCCCCCCCACCATACAAGGCAACATGCACTTCCACGAGCTAGTGACAGAAGATAGGATTAGGTGGTAAATTTCTCAGATATCTATTAATCCAGATTCTGAATTGGGTCCCTGAGGCATTAAATAAAGGATTGACATCATCACTGAGTTCCAATGAATGAAAGCCAAAAAAAAAAAAAAAAGACAAGGATCAAGATCAGCTGTAATTGACATTAATATATAAACAGTAAGATTGGGAAGGTTAACATTCCCAGTGTGTTTTGACTATAATAACAAAGGAATGTTCAAATCCTCCAAAGAGCAGTTCATCCAAACTGCACAGCAAAGAGGGAATGGGGGCTGGACCTGCACACCTCCAAAGGATCCAGAGCTCTTTGTTGGGCCTTATTCATTGATTCTGTACTGGATAAAGAACTGCAACAGAATTGAGTACCCCCATTGCAGGGCTACTTTCCTTATCCCAAGTGAAATGTCCCCTTCCGCCAAATGTCCCCTTCCATCATGTGCTGACTGGTTGCACTTCAGTAGCCATTTTTGGCATTGCAGCAGCTCCGCACACTGGGCAGTTTAGGACTGAGCTGTCAGTGGTTACATAATAATGTAAAATATGTAAATATGTGAAAAAATATGTGAAATAGTCAATCTAGAATACAATGGATTTTTTTGCAAATTTTTTTGTTTGTAGTAATGGGTAATGGATCCAGAACATATCCATCACAATTAGGATGATCAGAATTCAACCCCAGAACTCTGGTTTCATCTGAAGCCACATTCCAAATATAATATGTCAGACCAATTGAAACAATCTTTGGAAACACAGCTTGTCTGTTTTCAAAAATGTCAGAAGGATATTTTAGAAGGCTAATGATAAATTTGATGGTTACTGAGAGCGAAGCTGATGTTTAATATTCAGGCAAGTTAAATTTGTATCAATAAATACTTAAATTCCGTTGACATTTAATTCTGAGCATACTACCACACAAATGAATAATTTGTCTCAGGATTATTTATTTAATGCCAAACACATTAGGGAACATTAGCATCTGGTTACAAATGCAGATATGTAGTAAAATTTTAATCAATTGTTTTTGTGTAAATGCAAAATCAGTGAGATGTTTCCCATTTATTCAGTCAGATGTTAACTTCATTGATTTTTGTGTTCTTTAAAGACACTATTAAGTAGGGATTAGGTGAGTTGAATAGCACTTTAGGGGTGAAGGAAATCCTGAATGCTCAAAATCATAAGCTTTTTCTGGTTCCATTCCATTTAGTAGAGCTGTAACCCCTCCACCCATATTGATCCAATGTATGATACACAAAAGAAATGAAAACAGAAATACTTTCCTCCAATATCTGTGTGCTTGTTTTCCAGTAGTTGATTCTGGACATAGTTCCATTTATTTGGTTTTATGTGTTCAGTTTACTTCTAACACATTGGCAGTGGGACTGGAGCAGTAGCATCTACCCAAGGCATAATCACTGACATACTTATGCATGACTCTAATTTCCTGTAACCCTAATTTACAGGGTTAAGCAATTATCTTTTTCTAGTTCAGCTGATTAATGGCAAACAGCCCAAGTATGACAGAGGGTTTACATGTGTATTATTGTGCACCAGAATGTGCACTATCTTGTACTTTTGTGGCATACATGTCAGAAATGCACATGTCTTAGGCAATTGTGGCGTGAAATAACTTCTGAAATACAACCTCTTTGAAATAACCCACGATCTACTTCTCCATATCTACATATATAAAACTGAAAAGTTACTGACTGATTGACTCACTCACTGACTTATTCACTGACTCAGAAACACCCAGACAAAACTGCTGGACCTAAAAGCATGAAATTTGGGTAGGGTTTTCCTTTTGTGATGGAGGTGCCCACTAAGAACCAGTTTTTGGAAATTCCAACCAGAAGGGGGTAAATGGGGGGGGGGGGGGCAACACATTTTCTTCCATATACACTGAAGAATCCCCAAAGGCATAACCTAGGCAAAATGGCACCTAGGACTGCAAGGACTGAAATTTCGCCCCTATCAAAACATATAGAAGGGACCCCCTTAGGTCATCTAGGTCACCTCCTGCTTGTAGCAGGAAGGACTCTGCAAAGTACCAGACAGACTTTAGCACTAATGTTTGCAATCAAAGGACCAGACACAGACTTTTGCAACAATCATAGAGTCACATAGTTGGAAGGGACACCATTATGTCATCTAGTCCAACTCCGTGCTTGCAGGGTGACCCAAAATTCCCTCCCCAAGTTCCCCAAAACTCATGTCTTCCAAGCCAAAATTCTTACCTGGTTAAAAAAAGTAGGACACCCAAAAAATTTAGGATAAATGTAGGACATTATAAAATAAAAGCAAAAATACTTGTATTGGTTTCCTGTACTTAACTTCAACACTTTTAAAACTGAAAAACTTTTAACATGCATGACTCTGACCCAGACATGTAAGACAATTTGCAGGAACACAACCCATGCAAGTGAGGGGAAGAGGGGTGGACGAGGTAAGTAGGGAAGGGGAGGGAGGGTGGAAGAGGTAAGTAGGGAAGGGGAAGGGGATGGGAGAGATAAGTAGGGAAGGGGAGAGGATGGGAGAGGTAAGTAGAGATGGGAAAGGGGATGGGAGGGTAAGTAGGGAAGGGGAAGAGGGTGAGGTGGCAGCAGTACAGCAGCGAGAGGGAGACAGTGGCTTAGCTAGAAGGGGCAGTGGCTTAGCTGGAGTGGGGCAATGGCATAGTTAGAGCGGGCAGTGGCATAGCTAGAGAGGGCAGTGGAGAGACAGTGGCATAGTTAGAGGGAGCAGTGGCATAGCTAGACGGGGATCAGTGGAGGGGTCAGTGGCACAGCTACAGGGGCAGTGGAGGGGACAGTGGCATAGCTAGAGAGCAGTGGCAGCGGCTGGCTAGGGGGGCACAGGAGCAGCAGTGGGGCAGCATGGACTGGCAAGGTGTGGCGGGGGGCTTGGAAGGGGTGGCAGAGGCTGGCAAGGGGGCGCAGGAGTGGCAGTGGGGGCAGTGCAGACTGGTGAGAGGTTTGGGGGGCTTGGAAGGTGTCTCCAGAGGCCCCTACCACTCTGGCCTGCAAATGGGCAAGGGGAGGCTGTAGCAGGCATGGGGGGACCAGATGAGTGTTAAAGTGGTGCCCTCTAGCGCCTATGCCCTCTGGTGCCTGCATTTTGCACCACGTGCTACAAGCTTGGTACACTACTGAGGATCGCTGACTGATGGATGCTCTGCTCCAACCTCCGGACATAGAAGCATGGACTTTGGGGAATGTATTCCTTCCATGATGGAAGCACCCATCAAGTACCAATTTCTAAAAATTTAACCCCTAAGGGACTGAAAAGGGGTGCAACACATTTTTGGGCTATACTTAGCATTGATTAACATCCAGCCCAAAATTCTGCAGCCACACAGTTGTGGGGGGATGGTGCATAGGATGGGGGGATGTTGCAGGGAGGAGACAGATTGCAAATGAGGGGATTGTTACACATGTGGGATGTTGTGTAGTGGCTGCTAGGGCTAACCTAAGGACAGAAGGACAAATGTCCTTTTACCCTGAGAAAACCTCCAGCAGCCAGACACCAGTAGAAGTACTTCATAAATTACCGGTAGCTTTATGTGCTGCACACTGTCAAATATCATGAAATGATGAATCTTGAAGTAGTTGTGCATTTCAGGATTCTTTTACTGTTTTACACTTGTGTGCATCATACCACACAAAAAGAATCTTGATAGATGATCCTCCCATCCTGTCTGCTTTTTCATACAGTGTGCCCACATTCACATTGGTAGGCGATAGATGCAAATCCATTGAAGAAAGTGAAGGCTGTAATAAAATGTTCAGGCTATAATTTCAGAATTAATTTTAGACACTCTAAATGTTACACTGTGATTCTACAAAAATGGAACACAATATACTGTAAAGCAAAGAGAAGCAAGAAAAAAATTAAACAAAGAAATCTTCTCATTCTTAATATATACTATCCCGAAAAAGATGTTGTTTTATTAAAAGTGAGACAGTCTACTGAAAGTAAAACCAATGGAAGTGGACAATCAAGCTAAGGAGATGAAATATCTTCCTTTACCTATAAATAGAAACTTTTATTAGATTTGGGAGTTAGGGAATACGAAAACATTAAAATGCATTTCTATTGAGCCAAACTAGCCCACTTATTGTTTAGAAAATAATAGAACTGGCAATAATGTCAGCCTGAAAAATAAGTCATAATGTATAATTGCATTCATTTATTCTTTTGCTTAAAGAAATTATCAGTGTGCTCACTGAACCTTAAACCATCTGGTACGGCCACAATCCAACAAAGAATTAAGACAAAAGTGTGTAGACTTAAGCATGGTTAACTCTTTATTACATCATGGTTGAGAAATTCAGTCTTATTCTCTTACCCCCTACTGATGCAGCAGTGACAAACTGGTTATCACTGCATCATGAGAAGGGCAGATTCGGAGGTCTTCTGAGGGTTTCAGTACCAGGAAATATGTCCCTGCTATATGGAAGGGTCCATTCGAATCCTTTGCACACTGGCAGCTGTTACTGGAAAAGGGGGTTGTTAATTGACTGAAGTGGCATTAAAAGTGAGAAGGGATATTTGGATGGGACAAATTGGTACCAGGAGTGGGTTGCCAAGACAACAGGATAATTAAACAGGACATCCCCTTTTCTTTTGCGTGACTAGCAATTGTCTGTGATCACAGAGATGGGTTAAAGATGAAAGTAAGAGAAGGACTCAGGCAGGGCCTTGAAGTAAAGGTGCAGATGAATTAGTGGACACAGGGATAAACTCAGTGGTGGGCTCCAGCAGATTCGCACCTACTCTATAGAACCAGTTGTTAAACGAGAGAAAGGACATATAAAATTTAAAAATAACCATTTAAAAGTGGGTGCCAGATGGGCATAGAACCAGTTGTTAATTTCTTTGAATCCCATCACTGGATAAACTGTGGGGTCAAGCTACATATTTGTGATTAGGTAATAATACCCAGCCCTATTTCTGCCTTCCATCTGATCCTAGAGAGATGGCTCATGGAGTTGATGATGGGCTGAAAGTGCTTGGAGTTTGTGATGGGCTGGATGAGGTTAGACAAAATAATATTGCATGACATCAATTTATGTTGGCATCAGTCCTGTGAATTGGACATCATACCTGTTAACAGCGGTTTGAATTATTATTCACATGCAACATGTACACTTCAATCCAACCCATAAAGGCCATTTCCTGCTTCTCCTCCCCCTATTTAGGCTCCTGATACGTCTGCATTCAGACCTAAAGCTAAATAACGTTAAAATATATCCAGTGTGGGCCTTTGAGTGTGGCTGAATCGTACCCAAGGCAGACTATAGGAAGTGTGGGGTCCAATCTTTAGAGTCCCCCACATTTATATCCCCCACATTTATATCCCCCCACCTGAATAATACCATGCTGCGTGCCCAACCCTTATAGCGATGAGTGGGTTCAGGCCAGGCAAAACACCTGATACCTCCTCTGCACCTGGAAGCAGGTTGATGGTGTTATGCTGACATTACATCACCACAACTTCCAGGGTGACCCAGATTTGGGCCAATTGGAATTAAGGATGGGCAGGAGAATCCAGTGGGAGTTCCATACATCACATCAACCTCTACATGGAAGTACCTGCTCCTCACAGCTGCATGCCCTCCCCAAGCACAGTGTCAAGTGTGTGCCAAATTGGGCTAAAGCCAGCCCCCAGTTTTACCTTTCCCATGTTATTTATTGCCTTCCATTGAAATAGGTGTCCATGGCCCTTTCTGCACACGTTAGGAACAACAATAGCAGTTAGTGAACAAAAGTGTTGCATCTGTGATGACCTGACAGCTCAGAACCAGCTAGAAGCTATTGGGCTGGGTGGCTGGAGTGAAGGGACCCAAATATTGAAACCTGTTAAGACTCTGTATCTGACTGGATCTGCTTTTTCTAGGTACTCTGTTGAAGCCTCTGTTCCCCCTTCCCTTGACTTCTGCTGCATTGTGCTGGAAGGGTGGAGTGAACATTTGAGCTTGTTTTCAAGAGTGCCAATACCACTAATTATGTCTGATTAATTTTCATTTTTGCATAATGCAATTCTGTTGCTTCCTGCTAGAAACCATTTGTGAATTTTGGAAAGTTATTAGATATGTGGCAGGCATTCTATTAATCACTGAAATTTTCATATACTGTATTTTTCTTTCTTTCTACTTCAGTGACTTTTCATTTTTGCAACTGAAGCAAGAATGGTATGATAAATTGGCGTATGAGGGATTCTTTGTATTCATGACTTTCCATCAGCATTCATTAATTTGATATTGCACTTTGACTTGATTTCCTTCATTGCTTGTCTGGTTGGTTTATGCAAATCAAGAATTAATTTTTTCTTGCAAGAACCTTAATACTTTTTCAGTGTCAAGTTGAACTCTGATTCATTATCTTTACAATGTACAACAGCTATCGATATTGTTTTCAATACTGTGGCAAATTGTGCAGGTTAATCCTATACAACAGTGGTATTTGGCCATTTCAGCCTGGGCTACCCTTCTGAGAATGACAATCTGTCTGGAACCCCCAGGAAGCTATGTCATGGCTGGAAGTGACATTAAAAGTACCCAGTGCCAGATTCTAAGATGGCTGCACCCATCTTCTCGTGACATCCCTGAAATGACATTGCAACCCACCCAAAGGGGTCCCAATCCCACTCTGAAGACCACTGCTACATAACATGTTTACTTGGACCCTCGGAGTGCCCCTTTATCTCTAGGGGTTCAGGTTTGAGTGTCCAAAATTTGGCCCAGGGGCCAGATACGGACCATGGTGGGCCTCCATGTGGTTCATGGCAAGTTCCCCAATCTAACCCATGGGTGATTCATGTAATTCTTTGCAGGTGAAAAGCACTCTGCTCCCCTTGCCTCAGGAGGGTTTTCTGAGGGCCAGGGAGGGTGCTCTTCCCCATCTCTCTTTCTCTCTCTCTGTATGAAAATGTTTATGAACTGATTTGAATAATCTCTCTCTAATATATTCATAAAATGTATATTCTAAAATAGTCTCTAATATAATTAGTTATGTAAATTTATTCAAATTTGAAATGTAAGTTAATTCCTCGGTCCTCCACACAGACATGGCCCTCCTGCTGAAAACTTTGGACACCCCTGCTCTAAGCTGATAGCTGAAAAGTTCAGAAGCTAAAACACATTACTTCCAATTTCATAGGGAAATTGAAAGTGCCATTTTTAAATGACTTCTAAGTTATTTAAAATTATGACGCCTGATTTCTTAGTGAATCATAGAATCCTAAGTGTGGCAATAGCAAAGGTTTTCAGGCTGGTAGGTCGCAACCAGTTTGAGAACTACTGCCTTATGCTATTAGCAATTTAGAACGATTTTTGGGTGAACTTGGAATAGCTATTGAAGGGTTTAGAAATTTCCCCATTAAAATTAATTGTACTTGTTATCTAGATTTTCTCTATAGACATGGCCCAGTATCATACTTGACTGAAACTGCAGAAATGAAGGAACACTGCCTCACCCTTGCCTTCAGAGAGTCCTCTGAGCCCAGCAGAGATCATACATATCTGTCCACCGCCTCCTTCAAACTCACGGAACCTTAGAGTTGAAAAAAAGTCATTCTGCTTTTTTCATTGATCCAGAAATGACATTTTTAATGTTGTGGTGTTAGAAGGCCCGGGGAAGCTTTTGGGGCTTTTTCAGTTTGTTTTAAATTTAAAAAACTGGAAGTTACTTTTAAAGACTCAATCTAATGTATGTAACTTCCATTTTTTAAAATTTAAAGCAAAACCAAACATAAAAAGTACTGAGAGCTTCCCTAGGCTCCTAACATCTTATAAAGCACTAAAAATTTATGTATTTGTCACATCTACTTTAATGAAAAAACCAGTATATTACTTTTTTAATCTCAGGCTCAGTCTGAGCCTAGCAGAGGCTGTAGACAGATGTATGTGGCCTCTGCTAGGCTCAGAGGACCTTCCTTAGAGGGCAGGCTTGGGATGATGCACACACCCCAGGATATAAGGTTCCATGGATACAATCTGCAGAAAATTGAATCCATGGATACAGGATCCAAAGAAACGTGCCCTGCTCCCTATATAGGGGCTGTTTCTAAGACTGGATTTCACACTATAAAGTACCAATCTGTTTGTGGAGACAACAGACATAGCAGAATTTTTAACCCTTACCATTTTTCTGCTAATATTTATTTATTTAAAAATTTATATCCTGCCTTTCTTGGGCCATTAGCCCAACTCAAAGTGGCTTACAGTAAAACATAATGAAAACATTAAATAGAAATATACAATTAAAACATAGAAGCTTAAAACACAAAAAAGTAAAAACAATAAAAACAATAGCCCCCCAACCTCTGCCTCGCTGAAATGTGTTTTTTTTTTTAATAAAAGGTTTTTAGGCTCCACCTGAAACTCTGTATTGAGGAAGCTTTTTTAAGTTCTAAGGGGAGGGAGTTCGAAAGCTAGGGTGCCACCACCGAGAAGGCCCTATCACTGGCCGCCACACCTCTCACATCCCTTAGTGGGATATCAGTATACTTCAACTGGGATATACTGAAAGCAACACCAGCATGTGTAAAAAAATTGACAGCACTACAGTTAGCTACATAGGCACAAATGTAAACCACAAGAGTGCGAAGACTTCTCTACGTATTTTATTATGTTGATGGATCAGCCTGTCTAGCATTGTGTATATACTGTGGAGGAAGGCCAAAATCAGAATATGTCACTGTTGCATATACTGAAACTAAAATTGTTGACCTATGTACTACTGTTGTGCCCACACTGAACCAGTTAATATATGCATTTAGAAGCCACACAAGTCAAAGCAATTATTTTTAATGCCTCCATTGCTGGCATCAAGGGAGGAAGAGAACATTTATGAATCCGTTGTTCCATTCATTTTTAATGGGGCTTAATGCCAATGCTGGGTAGTAGGCAATCATGAAATGTGAGCCAGACAGACATTCAGCACAATCCTAACGATGTCTACTCAGAAGTAAGCCCCTTTATATTTGGTGAGTCTTACTCCCAGGAAAGTGTCATTAGGATTGCAGCCATTAGCTACTAGGCATAACCCAGGAGTCACCAGGCAAAAGTCTGGTGTTGTCCATCCAAACCAACCCAGTGTGCTGGGTTGCTTTTCCTAAGGCTTATCTGGATATCTGGAGTCTTTAAATCTAGTTCATGAAATTTATAATGAACTGTTAAGTCAGTCATTCCCAAGCTGTGAATGATGGCTTCCAAGGGAGCTTCAGAAACCAGCCAGAGGAGCTGCATAATTCTCACAAATAAACCCTGTATATGATAGTAGCCCTAATGAGGAGCCACTGCCAATCATGAGTTGGTCAAGGAAGCCACCAGTAGAAAAGGTTTCGAAACCACTGCATTTTGAGGCCACACAAAATTTGTTTGTATATCATTATATCTATGCACATAGTCTAAATATGAAAGCTGTCCAAATCTTAGGAATAATAATTTGTTGAGGAGCTGAGAATTCTGTCAGCAAAAGCTACAAATACGCAGTAATGCTTGGAAAGAATGAGTGGTAAGCCAGTTTCCAGTCTGTAGCATGGACCTGTTTCTAGTATTTTGACAATGAACAATGATTCCAATGCTTTCATTGATAAGTTTTCATTCATAAGCCACCAGACCAGAACTTATTTCAACTTGTTCTTCTTCACAGGAATGAGCATTAATGTTTTCTGCTTTCATCTCTTCTCAGACTGTCATGTCCTGTGATTTTTCCATCACATTTCCAACTGGCCTTTGCTTTTGTGGGAAAACAAAAGGAAATCCTTCCTGTGTGAACTCAAACCACACAAGCCCAAAACAGAAAGCATAGAAGCAGAATGAATCACTGGGCAAAATCTTGTTCAACTAAACTATTTTGTTATTCATCTTGGATTATGAATAATCTATCTTCTTTAATACCCTCCCCCAAAATCCTTGTGCTTCTGAGAAAGGCATCTGCTTTTGCCCATAGTAGAAAAAGGGGCAACATTCCAAAAGAAGACTCTGTTCAGTGAGAATGGCTGGTTTATTATCTGTGATAAAAACAAACTGCAAGTATTTTAATTTAAATTCAGATGCTTTGCAGTGTTTAGAGGAATGAGGAATACAGTCAGCTGGTATTAATCAGCACAATTCCACCAATTTTAAAGGAGCTGTGCCCATTAACACTAATTGAGGGTCTGAGTCTTTAAAGATACATTTGCCTTATGATTATCCAAGCATCAATTCTTCAGTACTTCATAAGCATAAAATTGCATCAAACGATGCTTTTTTCCTGGTCAATCTTCTTGAAGCATAAAATGCCTTCTGGCAACACTATTCTCTTGGATGTTAAAATTTTAAGGAATTAGATTAATGACCCAGTTGTATCCCTAACCAGTTGATAACATGCAGCCAAACCAGTGGAGCACACTCTGAATGCTCATATATTTGTGTGTGTGTGTGTGGAGGCAGTGTAACCATATGTCCTCTTTTTCCAGGACAAACCCTCTTTTTTAGCCTTTTAGTCTGGAAAAAAAATCTTCATTGTACTCCTTTTTCTTGTGAGCAGGCAGCATGTAGACTTTTTTGTAACTGATAAATTATACTGAATAAATTACAGTGATGCCTCATGTAACAAATTTAATTCGTTCTAGAGGCATGTTTGTTACGTGAAACATTCTTTACGTGAAGTGGATTTTCCCAAAGGAAATAATGGAAACTCAGATGATTGGTTCCACAACCCCAAAAATATCCATATAAAAATATTAGCTGGATGTAAAAATGATGACAGAACACTGGAATTGAATTCAAAACATCCATTCAATGTGCATGATTTATGAAGTCTACTTAGGCTGCAGTCCTAAAGACACTTTCCTGGGAGTAAGACCCATTTAGCACAATGGGGTTTACTTCTGGGTAGACATGGTTAGGAGGCTGCAATCCAAGACACATTCAAAGTGTCTCCCCACTTTCTCCTTCTCTCCATCCTGAGCCTTTCTCTTCCCTGCTTCCTTCTGGCTAGCCCTGAGCTGCTTCCCTCTTCTCCACTGCTCTTCTCTCCCTCTGCCCAGCGGATGTCTGGCCACAGGAGGAACAGCATGGAAGTGTTGCTTTCACTATGGGTAGGAGCGATAGGCGGCCCTGACGCTTTTTAAACAGGCTGCCGGCCAGCGCATCTGCCCCAACTGCCAACGAATGTGTTCTTTATGTGAAGCACAGTTTGTTACGTGAAGCAGAATCCTAGAGAAATTTTGTTTGTTATGTGAAACATACTTTACGTGAGGCACCACTGTATATGTAAAAATTTTAAATTTAATAATAAGTAATATAGTGTTTAAATTAACCACATGAAAGAAATATATTATGTTTAGCTTTTATTTATTCATGTCCTACATCTTTCTTGACTACATGTCCTACATCTTTCTTGTTTTACATTTTGGGAGGGCTTTGCTTTTTTGTGATTATGACCTCTGGTCACCTTGACGGGAATAGTTATAGTGATATATTTTATTTTTCTCCTGGTAAGCTGGTTGATTGTCAATGCATCTCTTCAGATCCGCATCAGCTAGTTTGTACAAAGAGCAGAAGTGGGGTTCTGTCTGAAAAATGGAGATAGGATCTGATGTTCGTGATTGCTATTGAGATCCTCTCTCTCCCACCCACAACCCACCCTGTGGTTTGGCCCATTACCCCCTCCAAACCACTTATAAACCACTCATCCCCTTACTTTCACCAGTGGCATGTCCGAGAGGTTCAGGTATACACACAGATCTTTTGGCCATTTCCACCAGGAACTCCATAGTATGCAATAGAGTGTCTACTCCAGAGTAACAATGTCACTTAGGGCAACAGATTGCTATATCCACTCCTATAACTGGCTGATGAAATTGGGCTTCAAAATATATTAGCACTGGGATTTGAAGAGCTCCTTCCCAATGCTGTATTATGTTTGACCTCTATTACATCTTTAAAAAAAAAAAAACCACCTGCAAAATATACATTATTTAGCTTTGAGAAATCAAGTTGTTCGTGAAAGCTAGTAAGGTCAAAGCTATTGAAAGAACTCAGAGTTTATGGCTTCTGCCTGTCACTCTGAAAATATATCACTATATCAGGCAGTGACTCAGACAGAGATTAGGCAGTGCAAATCAAAGTGATTTGCATCAGTAAGATCTCACAAAAGGTTAAATCTTCTTTGAAAAGAAGAGCCGTTTCCCACATGTTTATGGATAGAACTCTGTGAAAATCAATTAGCAGATGAACATTAGTGAGGAATTCATAACTGTGAGACAAAATACCTATAAAAGAAGGAGGTATGCTTGATATGGCCTTTGTGATTTCAGGAACATATGGGTGGGTGATAATGGAATCAACTAGAACTGTATTCCAAAGAAATGTTGTTTTCAAGCCGTCTTTGCTGGATTACCAATGACTTGCTACTGTACTTAAGGTTGCTGGGGTCCTGGGGCAAAGCTGTGCCACCTGGAAGGGGCAAGGCTTTGAATCTGGTGTGCACATAGCCTGGGGCTTAGATATTATTCTGGTGCTGCTCTGTAGCAGGGCTGTGGGTGGCGCAAGTGGCTAAGACACTGTGCCTGTTAACAAGCAGGCCAGGGTTCAAGACCCGGGTCGGCCCCACAAGACAGGGTGAGCTCCTGTCCTTAGCCCAGCTCTGCGACGCCAGCTGGATCCAATCGTATTGGCTCTGCCTTTCCATTGGACTAATTCAGTGGCGTGGAGAGGGGGGATTTGCTGCTTGGGTACCAGCCTATCCTCCATAACAATCCAACCCAGGCTTTCGTGCTTCGCATGCAGTGTATGCAGCGCCAAGCACGATACCATAGTCTTCCAAGACTGACGGAGGCCTGCTGCTCTGTAGCAGCCAGCCTCTGTATCACAGGTCTCAGTACCTCTTGTGTGTCTTTTATAGCTTTGAATAAAATGGCCCTTACACCCATGCCTGTTGTCTCAAATGTTCATTGGATTGTGCACTAACAATGGGGAAAAATCTGGCTAATGTTTTGCTACAATATTTGTATTGAAGTTCTGATTTAACCAGAAGCATGGGAAATACAGATGTCATAATTGCTCACATTGCTCATTGCAGCAGATGAGGGTAGGCAGAAGAAAAGTGGGAAGGAGAGGAAGAAGCTGCTGCTGCTATGCTCCCTGCTTAACCAATCTTAATCTTCAAACTGAGCAAATGGATTAAGTCATAGCATTGCCCTTTTATCTATTTTGAAATACTTGGACAGAGAATGGTGAAATATCAGCAAAGAGCTTAATGTCATCATGAGCATCATGGCCTTTTGAAGGCAAAATGTTACCTCATCAGATGCATGAGGTGGACAGGGAAGGTGGTGTATGTTTGGGAATGACACGTAGGCTTTTGGAGAGGTATCCTCTGAAATTTCTGCACAGAGGCCAGTGTCAGAGGTCAGAATTGCTGGGGAATTGCTAATGGCAAGAGTACATATATTGTTGGCAACTGCAATTAAGATTAATTTTGTCACTTCAATGCCAAAAATACTTAGGGTGTCAGGGAAGTATTCACAAGGGCAGAATCCTGAGATTGTGCTGGACCAACACAAGTCCTTTGTGCTAGTCTGGGAAGGTCACAAATATGCCATAAAGCATCCAGTCTTCTTCCTGAATCCAGCCTCCACAACAGCAGAGATAAGGACTTCTGTGCAGGCTATGGCTGATGCAGAGGTCTGAGGATGTGGGGGAGGAAGGAGGTGAGAGAGGGAATTCTGTGCAGGGAGGGTGGACAGATAGCAGTCCCAGGGGCTTTTCAGCAGGGAGAAGGAGGCAGGGTTAAGACCCAGCAGATATGCTAGATCCCAACCATGTTTTTAGTGGGACTGAAAAAAGTCATAAGAACATAAGAAAAGCCTCTACTGGATCAGGCCAAAGGTCCATCTAGTCCAGCTTCCTTTAACACACAGTGGCCCACCAGATGCTTCAGGGAGCACATATGACACCTGAATCTAGGTGCGCTCCTGTGTCTGGCATTCTGAGGTTGTCCACTTCTACACATATCCTTCATGGCTTGTAACTTGTGATGGACCTACAAAACTGGTCAAGCGGAGCTACAAAACTGGACAAGCAGTTGCCAAGTGGACATCATCAGACATTCTCACTGTGGCATCCAAGTCTTCACTAATAAAATAGACTTTTATTATCATTGCAAAATGTTCTGTGAACATATCACAGCGGATGGTTATGTATTCATCCAGATCTATTGCAGGGGCCAGGTGGAGGAGACCACATAACACAAAACAATTCCACTTGATGATTCTCAGCAGATGCAATGGTTGCAGAAAAGAAAGATCTTTGTTGCTACTACCATCATGGAATAGGCTCTATAATGAGCTCTACTCTGTGTCCAGTCAGACTCTGGTTGGACTTCCATCCTAAACTCCAATCTTGTTCACAAACTCATATGATCCTCTGCCACCTTATACTTCCTGTCTCTTACTCTTTCTGTTATTCTGAATTTAAGAAACACCTTGAATAATATCCCGTTACATCTGCACTCTGGCAAGTTCAACTAGGCTCACTCTAGTGGGCAATGAAGAACCACTGAATATCAGATACTATGGCAGGAGCTTGCAAGCCACATTCACAATTTGTTCAGATGGTTGGGGTTCTCACCCCAGTGCATTCCCAAAAACTACCTGCAATTGATTTACTCAGTATGAGGAAACTCCCTCACACTTAATATGGTTTCCAATTGAGCTATTTACAGTAAGAAGTAAGATAATTACATCTTCTGTAGTACCTTTTGTGTTTTCCAACTGGGGTAATGCTGGCTACTTTTAATCTTAATATCTCCTGACCATTCCCAAGTAAAGGTTTATGTGGGAAAAAAGCTCTGTGTCTTTCTCGCTATATATGGATACAGCCCGCAGCAGCTGGCAGCAACTGGAGAAAGTGCATACTATGATTGCAGAAATTGCTGCTGATTGCTATCAGCTCAATTTATAGCGAAATGCCTCCTTGTGAACTTGTCCAAAAATATTGTAGTTTATCAGCTTCAAAGGGAATAGTTGATCTCAGTGACCAAAATACACAAATCTTTGTTTTCCTCCCTGCTGCCATTCTAACTCTCAGGGCACTGTGTAAAAACAAAACAAAATGATTTAAATTTCTTGGATCTTTTAAGAGCTATCTTCATTTTTTGCACAATGTTTTTTTTTCCATACAGACAACCCAGCACAATCCTCTATATGTTTATGTAAGAGCCCAATCTTAATCCATGCTGGCACAATGAGGTTGGCTGGCCTGCCCTGTATCACCGAGTGGGATTGAAGTCAGTTGTGGCTCAGTTGTGGACCCTGGGTAAAGCTCCTTCAGCCTCAGTAGGGCTATTCAGAAATGTGCCACCTAAAGTGGCACTCACCCATCACAACATTTGTCTCATATTGTTCAGTGAAACATATGTTCCTGTAAGTATGTAGATTGTAGCCTACACTCCCCAGAACAGAAGGAGAAAAGTGTTGTGATCCAATTCTGAATGCCTGCAATCTTTGCAGTTATCTCCTGATTTAGTTTAATTTTATTCATTTCTTTCTTTTATTTGTAGAAATGTTAAACTATATCCAGGATCAAATAAAAAATAGAAGTGTGATAAGGATAATAATAATAATAATAATAATAACTAGGCATTTATATACTGCTTTTCTGGACATTTTGGATTGCTCCTCAGTCTTTAATCAAAGCAGTTTACATAGGCAGGCAGATTCTAAATCCCCAAAGGGATTTTTACAAACACAGATTGTCTCTATCTTTCAAGAGACACTACATTCAAGATGTTACATTCACAGTCTGGTTAACAACACTGGCCCCATGTCTGAAATGCTGGCTCACCAAGTTCTCCAGTTCTCATGAAGGGCAGCTGAGAAAGCTCCTTCACTCCCACTGAAAAGCAGATGGAAAATCTCAGCTACAGCAGCCGCTTTTCAAGGTCTTGCTTCGGATCTGACTTCCAGTAATCTCGATCAGGCAACCTTCAACTCTTCAGGCAAACGGAGGCTCTACCCTCTAGACCAGACCCCTTTGATTTAGAGTTCCTGAAGTTTGCTGAAGTCCTCTCTCCATGTCTTCTGTGACATGGAGCACAATCCTAACCATGTCTACTCAAAGGTAAGCACCATTGTGTTCAATGGTTCTTACTCCCAGGAAAGTGTCTTTAGGATTGTAGTATGGTTAATTAGCAAATTTATTTCTTTCAGTCTAAAGTGGGAAGGTAAATTTGGATTTACTGGAAGGTCCCATGGCAGTCATAAATAGATAAGTCAAGTAGGGTAGTTTAACAATAGTCAGGAGGTTCCTGGCTTGGAGTGGAAAAAACTGATAGAGATACATTCTTTTCAGGATACAAAACAACAGAAGCACCAATTTAGGGCTTGGGATAAGCAATCAAAGGCAGTCACCCCTTTCCCTTGTAAGAATTTCCTTTCCATTTTTATTTTACAAAGAAACCATATTTATTTAGGGTCTAGTGAAATGACAAACTATTGAATGCATTGTATTGCTTTAATTTTGGATTCTCACTCTCTGCTATTGAGTATTCTGCATTACTCTTGACTTCCTATTTCTTACATTGGCATCCTTCAGTCTCGAAAGACTTTGGTATCGTGTTCTGAGTGTCCTCTCTAGAGCATAATGGCCTGGGTAGATTCATATGGAGGATAGACTGTTACTCAAGCAGCAAATCTTCCCTCTCCACTTCACTGAAATAGTCCAATGAAATGGCAGATCTGATACAGTTGGTTCCAGCTGTGTCGCAGGAGTTACCAGAATGTGATTGTACATAGTCACAAACTGCTTCCAGGACTCCGGCTCTGGATTTTGCCTCGAGATTGACTCCTGAAGCCTTTCTTATAGATGGGTATAGCCACAAGGCAGTGGAGGTTTGAGGTGGGAATTTTCCTTCTCCAGACAACCCACGTTCAGTGGGATTTTGGACAGGTTTAGTCTGGCTCCTCAACAAAGCCCTGTCTGGCATGGGAGTCCCTGCCAGTAGCTACGCTACCGCCAGCATAGCCCTTTGTATTATTGGAGCACACAATCCCACCACCACAAAAGGTACTGTCCATCAGTGGGGCAGTAAAAATGCCAATAAATTGAGTTATGTCATTTGCCACTGCTCTTGGTCCCTGCACACTCTATATATTTCTTTCACATGTTTTGAAAACGAAATTCTGTAACAGCTGGCATCCATGATCAGTAGAAACTCAAATGTAGATTTGTACTTGCTGATGCAGACCCCAGTGAATGGGTGCATTGGGTGCAGGAGGTCCACTGGCTCTGTCCCCCAGCCATTCTTTTGCATCTGGCTTTAACACTTACCTTTATTGTGCATCTGGCTCCAGAAGTAAAGCTTAGGGTTTTAGCAGGAGAAAAGGTGGGGACATAGAATCATAGAGTTGGAAGGGACCTAGTAGGTCATCTAGTCCAACCCCCTACCTGTAGCAAGAAATTCTCCTAGATGATTAAAGCCTGATATGTGCCTACCTTATGCTGAATAAGCCTTTTTGTGAATCATTTATATGATAGTAGTGAAAATGTACCCACATTGTGGGAGTAAAATTCCCCCCCCCATACACCATCCCCCACTGCACAACAACCCTCCATACACAACAATCCCCATGCACAACAATCCCCATGCAGACCACCCCCCATGCACTCCAACCCCCCCACTGCGGCCCAACCCCCCCCCCACTTAGGACTAACACCCCATGTGCATCAACCCTCCATGTGCACCATCCCCCATGCACATCAACCACTCATTCCCAATACAGTAGCGCCTAACGTAACAAATTTAATTCATTCCAGAGGCATGTTTGTTATGTGAAATATTCTTTACACGAAGCGGATTTTCCCATAGGAAATCATGGAAACTCAGACGATTGGTTCCAGAACCCAAAAAATATTTATATAAAAATATTAACTGGATGTAAAAATGATGACAAAACACTGGAATTGAATTCAAAACATGCATTCAGTGTGCATGATCCTATGAAGTCTACTTAGGCTGCAATCCTAAAGACACTTTCCTGGGAGTAAGCCCCATTGAACACAATGGGGCTTATTTCTGGGCAGACATGGTTAGGAGCAGTGGTGGGCCCAAGATCCAGTTCGCCGGAAGTAGGAGGGGCCAGGTCGGGTCAGGTCGGGTCAGGGTGCGGGGCCAGGTGGACCGGGGGCGGGGCCTGGGTGGGTCAGGGGCAGGGCCTGGGCGGGCACAACACCACCTACCTTTCCGCTGCAGGTCCACCTCTCTTCCGCGCCCAAAACAAAAAGTGCACTGCGCATGCGCTAAAACAAGCGCACTACGCATGCGTCAACCAACGAAGGTTGGTGCATGCGTAGTTTAGGGGCTTCTCCAGGCTTTCCCTGTCCTTGCCTGACCTCAGGGAAAGCCTAGAGAGCCCCCCCCCCCGGGAGTCCCACCCACGCTTCCTTTGCAAGAGACTTCTGCACTGCTAGGCAGTGAGGACAATTTAAAGGGGAAGGAGCTGTGCTAAGTCATGGCTCCTTCCTTGAACTCTCAGGCTAAGCAGTCCCATCCACACTTTCCTGAGAGTAAGTCCCATTGACTGTGATGGGAATGACTTCTGAGTAGACCTTGGACTGGACTGAAGATGCAATGCATGCCCTTATCCTGACCACACTTTCCTGGGAGTAAGTCCCATTGACTGTCATGGGACTTACTTCTGAGTAGACCTTGGACTGGACTCTGAAGATGCGTCCTACATTGGTTTTTTAAGTGTTTAAAAGTTCCAAGTGCCCCCAGTCACCCTCCAACCACACTGGAACATATTTTTAAATGTAGAACAAAATGTAGGACATCCTGCATTTTGTCCTACATTGGTTTTTTTAAGTGTTTAAAAGCCCCAAGTGCCCCCCAATCACACTGGAACATATTTTTAAATGTAGGGCAAAATGCAGGACATCCTACATTTTATCCTACATTTAAAAATATGTTCCAGTGTGGTTGGGGGGGGGTGATTGGTTGGAGTGTGTTCCACATTGGTTCCAGTGTGGTTGGGGGGTGATTGGGGGGCACTGGGGGCTTTTAAACACTAAAAAAAATGTAGGACAAAATGCAGGATGTCCTACATTTTGCCCTACATTTAAAAATATGTTCCAGTGTGGTTGGGGGGGGTGATTGGTTGGAGTGTGTTCCACATTGGTTCCAGTGTGGTTGGGGGGTGACTGGGGGGCACTGGGGGCTTTTAAACACTAAAAAATGTAGGACAAAATGCAGGACGTCCTACATTTTGCCCTACATTTAAAAATATGTTCCAGTGTGGTTGGGGGATGATTGGGGGCACTTGGGGGCAGCGGGGGCTCTTTAGAGCCAGTTCTGGGGGTTGGAGCATGATTGGGGGTGCTTGGAGGCTTGCAACAGAAAAAAAAATTCCCCAAAAAATCACTGCGCATGACAACGCAGCTAATTACTGATTGGGGAAAGTTCCAGGAAGTGAAAGTACTGAAGAGTTCACTTGAGGTCCCGCCTACGCAGGGCCTCTCTAGGAACTTTCCCCAGTCAGTAATTAGCTGCGTTGTCATGTGCAGTGATTTTTTGGGGAATTTTTTTTGAATTTTTTTTAAATTGCTGGAAAAGAGCTGCGCACGCACAGTGCGCGCACAGACAAAATGGCGGCCACGGAAGCTGGCAGCAGCTCTGAACCGGTCCGCCTGGTTTCAGCCATCCCACTCTGTTACCGGCTCGCTACCGGTCGCCTAAAGCCAAGATCCGGTTCAGGCGAGTAGGGCCGAACCTGTAAGTGCCCACCTCTGGTTAGGAGGCTGCAATCAAAGACACTTTCTTCTGCGATCAAAGACACTTTCTATGTGTCTCCCCACTTCATCCTGAGTCTCTCTCTCTCCTGCTCCCTTCTGGCTAGCCCTGAGCTGCTTCCCTCTTCTCCACTGCTCTTCTCTTCCTCTGCCCAGCGGACACCTGGCCACAGAAGGAACAGCGTGGAAGTGTTGCTTTCACTATGGGCAGGTGTGCTAGGCTCCCTGATGCTTTTTAAAAAGGGCTGCCAGCCAGCACATCTGCCCCAATTGCTAAGGAATTTGTTCTTTACGTGAAGCAGTATGTTACGTGAAGCAGAATCCTAGATAAATTTTTGTTTGTTACATGAAACATACTTTACGTGAGGCGTTTGTTATGTGAGGCGTCATTGTACCCTCCCTTGCACATCAACCCTCCATGCATATCAATCCCCATGTGCACCAACCCCCATGCGCAACAATCCCCCATGTACACCACCACCCCTATGCGCACCACAAACCTCATGCTCATCAACCCCTCCTGCGCACCAACCCTCCATGCACACCAACCCCCGCATGCGCACCACTACCCCTATGCGCACCACCACCTCCATGCACACCATCACCGTCTGTGCACCTCCCCCCCAGTGCATCAGCTGGATGTTGATCAGTCAGTGTTCAATGGTATGTTTAGGCAGAAAATGTGTTGCACCCCTTTTCAGACCTTTAGGGATTAAATTTCTAGAAATTGATTCTTGGTAGGTGTTTCCCTCATGGAAGGAATACACTCCCCAAATTTAGGTCTTCTAGGTCCAGGGTTTGGGGCGGAGTGTCCCTCAGCCAGGGACTCTTCAATGTAAAGTATAGGGAGGAAAACCCGTTGCACCCCTTTTCATCCCCTTACGGTGGAAATTTCCAAAAACCAGTTCTTAGTGAGTGCCTAAATCATGGAAGGAACACTCTCCCCTAGTTTCGTGCTTCTTGGCCCAGAAGTTTTGGCTGGGCATTGATGAGCATGTCAGTCAGTCAGTGACTTTTCATTTTTTTATATATAGGTAAGTTATATCATTTGGTGAAGAACAAAGCATACAGCATTAGAAAATGGCAGACTGTTAGTTTCATCCTTTCAGAAAGTGCTTGGGGAAAAAATTATGCCTAGAAGTAGTCATGAGGACATTCCATCCAAATTCCATCCAAATGTATTCACACTCTCTGAATGCACACTGTGTACCCACTGTGTCACAAACATTTATGAGAACATGAACAATCAACTTAAGCAAACCACAAAGACTCATGGAGCCCAAGCCATTTTTGTTAACATGCTATTTTTAATTCTAATATTTTGTCCTCTTTATTATTATTTTTTGTCTGAATGTGAAAGTCTCATAAATAGCAGATAGACTACATTAGGACAGACATAGAGCACAATGGGTCTAACTCCCAGGAAAGTGCCTTTAGGATTGCAGCCTCAGTTTCATTTAAAGATGAGTGGTAATTTATACAAAGTATTTCTGTACAAACAATGCCCATAATTTGGGACATGTTTGAATTTTGAAACTGTTAAGTGGTGCTACATAGGTATCACTAGCACAGGGATCTTAAATTCACCTTAGGCCCATATCCTAAAGTCAAAATAAGCCCTTTGCATTGGAGCAGTTAAGGTGACTTTCCATAAGATAACATTCCATAAGATAACAAGAGGGTGTTGTAATTCCGTGGACCCGTAACTGCTCTGGATTTTGCCCTTAATTTCATTTCAGCTAAAATACAGTGGCACCATAACAATGAGCACATTCCTTCTATATGATTTTTTTCTTGTTTTATCAAAATTCCTTTTTTTCTGCCTTCAAATCTTCTCCGACATTTTGCCTGACGAGTCTCTTCCAAATTCTTGAAATTTTACTACCAACGAAATACAACAAGAATGCTGGTAAGAAACTTTTAACCAGCATTTCCAACATAAAGATTATCAACATGGCTATTTGCTTTTTAGCAATTCCCAAGTTATGAAAGGCATAATGTCAGTCCTGAATCCACCTCTTTGAAAGTTTATTGTGATGTTTAGAGAACCTTGATTAATGTACTCAGCCTTATGATTTATGGGTCACCAATTTTTAGAAAAGATTACAGACTATTTTTATCTCGTCAAAATATGTGGGAAATAGTGTAGATACCCTTTACCATGTCTGTCTTTGAATCCTGTGTAGTCTGAGACTGTTGTGTCCATATGAAGGGAGTGTTGTTTATGTTAAGGGAAAGAAAAGCTCAGGAATTCAAATAAGTTATCTTTATGCCACATAGGGCCAGTCATTTGCAGAATCCTGATGACCTCCAAGAATGCAATGGGGAAATCTACTGAAACTGTGAGTAGCAAATTTAAAGCAGACCATGACAGGTAGATGGAAATACAGGTTTTTCCTTCATGACTATAATTTAACATTTAGATTTATTGTTTTGTCAGAGTCATCTTCAAGTTGGGCAGCCCAAATCTAATGGTGCCTGCAGAATCAGGACTGCTGCAGTGCCAAATTGGCTGCTGCAGTATTCTGAGTGCTAAAGGCTATCACCAGCAGCTCCTTGGGAGATTTTCTTTCTTCTTTCTTTCTCTTAGAGCACAATCCTAAGATCCTAGGCTTGCACCGGGCTGGTGTAAGTTCCTTCTGCCAGCTCAGGAGGATCACAAACATGCCATAAAGCACATTTGTGCTCCTCAGAAGTCATCTGTGCTGGAACATGGAGGTTCCAGCAGACTCCTCAGAAGGTTCCTCAGAAGTAATCTGTGCTGGAACATAGAGGTTCCAGAGGAGGCTAGATGCCACCTTGGTGGGTCTGTGAGTGATCCAGCATTTCAGCCAAGCTTGGCTGGCACAGGGGTCTGAGTGGGGTAAGGAGAAAGTGGCATTTTGGATGTGGGAGGACAGCTGGAGAGAGGAACAGTGGGTGGACAGGAAGCAAAAGGTGGGGCCTGGACCCAGCAATTATGCTGGATCCAAGCCCTGTTCCCTGGTCTGCCAGAAATTGCCCCTAGCTGCTTCAATCCACTTGGATCTGTGCCACCTCCAGAAGTAGCTCATATCCAAATAGACCCACTGGGGCTTCTCTTGTTCTAGCTAGAGGAAGGAGAAAACCAATAGACCAGTAAAAATACCTTTCCCCTTCCCTGCAGTAGCAAGTTAACCTCGTATGTCAGCCTGCCTGCACCAACGCAACTTTAGATTGCATTGTAAGGAAGTACCCCCTCGATGAAGCTACTCAGTTCTGTGGCAACATTTTAGTTGCCATTGAATCAACAGCCTCTGTGCAATGCAGAGCCTCGCTCTCACACCACTCCTTCACTTTCCTTGCCTCTCCCTGCCTTGGAATGCTTCTTCCCAGCCTCCCCCATGATGCTGGCAGATGCACTCTGGCACTGGACCAGCACTGGGGACCACAACACATTTGCAACACCCAGAAGTAGTGAAAGCCCTTAGAACTGGGGCCTACAGTCTTCATTTCAGAGACAGTCAGAAATTTTGTGCTAGCTGGATGCCTTATCTCATTATTATTTTCCAAGGGAACAATTAAAAAAAACACAAACTTTGAAAAAATAGGAATTTGTGAATCTGTGAAGATCCTATTCTGGGAGGAGGAAGGGAGAGCACTCATCCACAGCATCTATTCTCCCTTATTTCCCTCCTGTCTCTTTCTGCGCTCTCCTTTCAGGGGGTATTTTCCTGGGGGTCTCCCCTTATTTCCTTTCAGGGGGACCCTCCTTGGCAGAGGCTTTTATCCCCTCTTCCCCAATTTGGGGTGGTTTGGGGAGCTTTTTGGGGGGCCTCCCTTTCACCCACACTTACAGCGCAGGTCTCTTTAAGAGACCAGGAACAGGAGGGCTCGCTCTCTTGCAGTGGTGCGGCCTGGGAGTGGGCGATCTGAGTGCCTCGTTTCAGGCTGGCCCTGCACGTCCCCCAGCTCCTCGGCGCAGCGCAGTCCCCGGGGATAAAAAAAACACAAACTTTGAAAACATTGTAAATAGTTTGCAAACACGTCTTGGAAATGAGATGTGAAATGTTTTTAGAACTCACTGTGGTTGTTGTTTAGTCATTAAGTCGTGTCTAACTCTTAATGACCCAATTGACCGCAACACAGCAGTCTTCCTATCCTCCAATAGCTTCTTAAGTATGTCCAAGTTCATGTTCATTGCTTTAGTGATACTAACCACCTCATCCTCTGCTGTCCCTTTCTCCTTTGACCTTCAGTTTTTCCCAGCATCAGGAATTGTCCCTTCTCATGAAATGGCCAAAATATTTGAGCTCCAGCTTCAGTATCTGTCCTTCCAGTGAACAGACAGGATTGATTTCCTGCAGGATGGACTGATTTGATCTCCCTGCAGTCCAAGGGACTCTCTTCTCCAGCACCATTATTCAAAGGCATATGGTCCATATGGTCTTTATGGTTCAGCTTTCACAGCCATACCTTACCACATGGAAAACCATAGTTTTAACTAGACTATCAGCAATGTGATTGATGTCTTAACAGTTAATTAAGTTGTCTAGACCTACCATTGGTTTCCTCCCCAGAAGCAGGCGTCTTTTAAGTTCTTGGCTGCAATCGCCATCTGCAATGATCTTAGATACAGACAATAAACTCTGTCACAATTTCCATTTCTTCCCCTTTTACTTATCATGAATTGATGGGACCAGAATCCATGATCTTGGTTTTTTTTAATGTTTTGTTTTAAACCACATTTTGTACTTTCTTATTTCACCTTCCTCAAGAGGTTCCTTAGTATCTCCTCATTCCTCAAGAGTCTTCTCCAACACTTCTACACTGGAAAAGGAAATGTTATCCACTCCATTATCTTGCCAAGAAAACCCTATGAACTTCAGTATCAAAGGACCACATCTATGTCTCATGTTTTCTGTATGTGACATGTGTAGAGCAGGAATGGAAAAACTGCAGATTCCTTTTGGTATCTTAGCATAGATAGGCTCAGTTCTGATTTGCAGCATTTGGGGCCAATTGTATCCAACTTTCCAGCACTGATGTAGTAACAATGCAGCCCCAAGGAGCTGCATTGAGGAGTACTCTCTGGGCACCATCCAGAGAAACTATGGGGAGTCCTTGCTCCAGTGTAAGAACAATTTGCTCTGGGTTGCAATATAAATTTCCCATAGGTTTTCACTGGGTGGTGCAGTAACTATGGGTACACGTAATGTCTCTTACGTGCACCCGTAGTTACTCTGGATTGTAGGGTATGAATGCTCCCCCACTGCAGGATGCAACGAAAACCCCATTGGCATGGCTGCATCATACATCAAAGTTGGATAGGATTGATTTCTTTGTTTCATACAGAAACTGATTGATTGATTGATTGATTGAAATGTAGGAGAAATTGATTGATTGGGGAGAAAATCTTTACAAATTTCCTCATAAATGTGCTCTTTATGGTTTCTTGATGCCTGAATGTTATGTTCCTTTTCCATGTGCTCCCACCCAGAACTGCTGGTTTTCTTATGGTCCACAGAGGGAGATACAAGGTTTAGCAAAATGCTTACATAAATGCCCCTCCCCAAAAAAATATCACATACACAAGCTATGTTACAAGATCAGAAAATTATCAGGAACAATATGAGTATGATACTACAACTAAAAAAAACCTCTCAAATGAAAAAAGTATATTCCCCCCAAAAACTCAGGTCCAGAAAGATTCTTTTTTAACATTTTGGCTCCTAGTTCTACACTATTAATTTTTATTAGATGCCTTGGTAAGTCAGTAAGTGCCAAATTTTAACAAACGTTCCAATAGACATAACCGTGGCAAGGGGGTATGTGCTGCATCTTACATTTGAGAAGCAGTCAGGGATGCTTGCTCAAGGTAAGGGAATGTTAGTTCCCTTACCTTGGAGCTGCATTGCCTTTGCTGGAAAGTTTTTTGGATTGCAGGATTCCAGGTTACCCACTAAATGTGGCTAGACCATGTCTGTTCATAGCAAACACAGCTGAAATTCCTGTTTCAGCAGCTAAGGGTCTAATTATTTACAGTAAGATTTTATTCTGGTTAACTTGCTCTGAATGTTGTCCATGAATGCAAATTATGTCAATAAGGTTAAGGTCCAAAAATAATGGTCCAACATGTCCATTGGTCAATGGTCCAAAGTTCCAAAATGATCATGGCAATCTACATTGAAAAAACTTTATCTACAGTGGTATTCTGGAGGCTGCAAGGTAGTCTGTGACATTCCTGAAGCAATTTTTAGGTTCTGCCCTTTTTTCCTCCCTTGGCTGTGAATCATGCCAGAATGCATTGCAGAACCATTTGAAAAACGATTCCGCAATACTTTCTGGTACATTTGCAGGACCAAGAGAGGGGGAAGGGGCTTCAACGTGACCAGGAAATTGCTTCTGGGAGCACCATAGGCTTCCTAGACTTCTCTTATGTAAGGGAAGCTTTTCCAATTTTTAAAAGTATTTGTTCAGTCAGTTTTAAAGGAACCAGAGTTTTTTTTTTAACCACAATTTGATTTAACATAGTGTTTTTTGTATCTGCATGGGATCCAATGGATAAGAGCATTGTAATTTAAAGCAAAATATATTTTTATTCTCCCAGAAAGACTTCCCTGAAAGACTTTATTCTCCTAGAGAGACCAGTGAGATGTTTTTATTCCTTTGATCATCATCAGCCACATCATATTTTTAAAAGCTGCTTTGAAATTTCTGATTATCAAAATTGGCTTAACATGTGGCATTAGGGGAAGAAAGCTGAAAATCCTCCTGTGTAAAATGAGTTGCTTGATGGGGGGAGGGTGATACTAATTATTCTAGTACACTGTTTGGGATTTAAGATATTTGGATGTTTGTTCTTTTTTAGTGGAAGTAGTGCACAATAACACTCCTTCCCTAAAGAATTTCACTCCATTCAGCCTAAACAACTGACTCATACCTCTAAACCCTTTTAATGAGCCACATTTAATTTCAGAAAGATTCTGGTTTTTAACAAGTAGTGCATTCTACTTGACAACTTTAATAACTATCTTAACACTACCTTTAACGACATCTTCAGAATGTACTGCCTTTGAATTATGGTGCTGGTCTTGGGCCTTCTCCCTCCACATGTCCCCCTTTCATCAGAGGCTGGACTTACGGAGCCAGATCAGACAGGCCCCCTTTTCCAGCTCTACCTCCTGTCTTCCACATGCTCCTTTGGATTCCCACTTTCTGTCTTCATTGCAGGGATGCTGCTTCAGGATTCTTCCTCAGATTCACAGCTAATGGCCACTACCTGTTTGCCTATCATATGCACTGCCTACAGGCTACTTATCGTCTTTCTCAACCTGGTGAGCTGCCTCACTAGCCTTTAGTACTTCCCCAGCCTCTACTGATATCACAGAGGCAGTGGTGTAGCTAATGATCATGCAGCCCAGTGCAAAGCTCAAAATGTTGCCCTGGAAGTGATATCACAACTGGAAGTGATGTCATTCCCAGGTATTTTAAAATAGAAAATAGGGGCAAAACAAAGAACAAATTTAATTAAGTAAAATAATAAAAACTGTGTCCCTTATTGATTAGGGAAACAGCTGGGCAAAAAGGAATGGCTATTTTTTCCCTGCTAAATATCAGAGGAGCACCACTTAGAAATGCCTGTATACCTAGTTAGCATGGATAACATTTTTATGATATATGTACTGTATATGATATATGTACTGAGAGTTGATTCATATTAACACCTTATTACCGCCATACAGTATCAGAATTGCATCTCATTGGCTCTCAGAGTAATCAGTAAAATGAAAAATTTTGAGTTAAAAAAATCCATTTTTTGTTCCATAGGCTTTTGTGTTTTTATTTTCTGGTTAATTGGCCATAACATTTGATAGAATATAGATATTCCAAAGCAGTTTCTTTCATTGCATTTTGCATAAAATTACCTTTCCAACAATATATAACCATGATGGAATTATCATTCATACAGATCCCCATTTTTCACAATTTCAGCAACTACTGTCAAACTCAGCTTGTAGCCCCCATAAAACTTGTAGCCCGGTCCAACTTCACCCACCTTAGCTACACCTCTGCACAGTGGGCATCTTGTCAGGCACTCCCTCAACTTTGCTGCCTGTTGCCACAGATTAATTTGACCCTGGATAATAAGAATTCTGACATGGAGAACTATTGAAAACTGAAGACAGTCCAGAAACTTCAACTAGTCCAGAATGCGGCAGCCCGTGTGGTTCCTGGGGCTCATTGGTTCAACTCTATCAGACCACTGCTTCAGCGACTACACTGGCTGCCCATTCAGGCTGACCTTTAAAGCCCTAAACGGCTTGGGTCCAGGGTACCTGAGGGACCACCTTCTTCTGTACAATGCGACCCGTCACCTAAGGTCATCTGAGGGGGCCCTACTGACTGTGCCGCCACTAAGAGACATGAGAGGTGTGGCAGCCAGAGATAGGGCCTTCTCAGTGGTGGCACCCCGTCTGTGGAACTCCCTCCCCTTAGAACTGAGGAAAGCTCCCTCAATACAGAGCTTCAGGCGGAGCCTAAAAACCTTTTATTTTAAAAAAGCTTTTAAATGGGGCAGGGGTTGGGGGCAGTTTTATTGTGTTTATATATATTAACAAAGTTTTTAGTCTGTTTTAATCATTTCAGTTTTAAATCTAATTGTATTTTAAGTGTATTTTAATTATTTTTTAACTTCTATTTATTATTATTTTAATGGTGTTTTATTTTTATTCATGTTAGCTGCCTTGGGCTCTCTCTTGTGGATGAGGAAAGGCGGGATACAAATTAAGTAAAATAAAATAAATAAATAGAACCTGTGAGAACCCCCTGAAGCCCATCACTGTGTAAAAACACTTGTAAAATAGCACCAGCACAAATGGAGTATCAGAAATTTCATCCAAATAATGATAATTTGAAAATGTAAATATAGTGCTTCCAAGTTTTTCAGAGGAAGTACAAAGTAATTGGAGACTAGATGCTGCCTAAGAAACCACATTGTTGTCAAGCTGTTTTATGAGGCAATAAAATAGTTAATAGATAGACTACAAACCCAGAAGCCAAGTAGTGTATCCCAACAGGAAACAAAATTATTGACTCATACATTTCATACATTATTGTTACTTCAATGCAATCTTTTATGAACAGATGACAGTTAAGACTTCATGTGCCCTGCAGTTTGAGGAGAAGAGGGAATATCTCTCTTTCATGCTTCTCTCTTTCATTTTCCTCCCAAAGCTTCACTGTTCTACATACAATTATTTATGAGCAAATCACTAGCTTTATGTATCTGCATATGTATTGACTATTATGGGGCTTACTTCTCAGTAGACCAGGCTCAAACCCTCTGTCCCATTTGCAACTAATCCAAATGCAAAAACTGCTTTGTTCCATCTCCTGC
Source organism: Cryptoblepharus egeriae (assembly GCA_030015325.1). NCBI lineage: Eukaryota > Metazoa > Chordata > Lepidosauria > Squamata > Scincidae > Cryptoblepharus > Cryptoblepharus egeriae. The sequence continues at coordinate 55,688,913 of JAREYC010000004.1, read as the reverse complement.
TCTTCCATAGCCAGTTGAAAGATTAGATTTTGATCCTCTGCCCAACGAGCATTTGTTCCTCCTTGTCTCCTCCTACCATTTTCATTTCTGTCTCCTGCCTTCCTCCTCCAGATGGGAGACATTACCCCTTCCCTTCCCTGCAATTTGCTCTGTCTGCATAAGTATGCATGTCTTCCCAATTTAAATAGAATGAGAGGCAGGACCATAGCCACTTCCCTAGCTTACGTTCAATGGACTCTAAAAGCCAAGAAAAGGTCCCAGATGATCGTATGTGGTCCCTCAACAGATAAGGAATCCCCTGCCCCTCTAAGCAAGCATTAAATTTAATAATATATCTAAAAGCAGAAACCATCCAGGAAAAGCTCCTGGCACCTCCAACATCAATAGCTTTGTAATCATTTGTTTGCATGATCCAGAATAGACCAACTGAAGCCAGAAGACCAGAGATGAGAAACAGGCTCTTGGACTCTGTAGTGGGCTGGGCATGATCTTCCTTGCCCCTCCTTTGAAAGACAGATCAGCCAGTAGGCTTAGTTCTTCCCTTTGTAATGCAAAAGGGGATTGCTGATGACCCCTTGGCCTTGACCTGACCTGAGTGGACCAGACTGCTTGCAGGGCGGGGTGAACACTCAGGGAACAAAAACCAAAACTGAGGACTTCCAGAAGGATAAGAGGCTGAAAAAAACCAGGATAGATCTGTGAAAAATGCTATAATGGACAGGGTGCTGGCTCAAAGGGGGCCAACACCCATACTGCCCCCCCCCCCAGCTACAACCTTGTTGTGAAGTGCCCAGAGGTTGCCATTTTGTGAGTATCCATGTAGTGAGCACAAAGCTAAAAATGCATGTTGGCTTTTTATAATGTCTCCATCCCTCTGAGTATGTGTGTGTTTGCATATGCACTTACCACTCCACTAGGCTATGGCGTGGATATCCAGCCACAAGCAATTTCACCTAGATTCATGGTTTGTGTATGTATGCATGAGTGAGTGCACCTCACATTGGAGTGGATGTCCAGACACAAGCAATGGCAACTTCTTAATGGAGCTTACTTCTGAGTATACATGCATTAGCCATTCTCCCCTCCTTCCAACTAAGAGCACAATCCTAACCATGTCTACTCAAAAGAAAGCCCCATATATTCAATGAGTCTTACTCCCAGGAAAGTGTGTTCAGGATTGCAGCCTGTGTAGGGGAAGAAGGAAACTCAGGAACTGAAAGAGAGATCAGCAGCAAACGCCAGCTGCTTCCATCCATACTTTCCTTGGGAGTAAGCCTCATTGACTGGGGCTTTACTTCTGTGTAGACATGTGTAGGTTTGGGCAGGAATGTCCCATCACACAGTCTTGTTTATCAGTAGTTGCTGGAGTAATCAGCTATCCACTCCTGGCATTGTGTTGTATGCTCTCCAACACAGAGCACACATCCCAACCTGAATATAAATTTCATAGTTTGTTATTTTTGTTATTTGTTATTGTTATTAACATCAAGAATAATTTATACATTTCTTTTCAACAGTAGTAATTTACAAAATAAAATAAATCAACACATGATTAATTGGAAAAGCTGTTGGAAAAGATCTGTTGGAATAGGGATAAAAACATAGAAAGTTGCTCTTCCTCTGCACATATAAGAGCACCACTTTAAAAGCTGCATCTTTTAAAAGCTGCATTAGTCAGTGGCAGCAGTGACAGGGATAGGACTGGGTTCTGAATTTCTAAATGACTAATTCTACAATCCAGAGTAACTACTGGAGCGTGTAAGAGACATTACATGCACCCATAGTTACTGCACCACGTAGTGAAAACCTATGGGAAATTCATATTGCTATCCAGAGTAAATTGCTCTTACACTGGAGCAAGGCCTCCCCTCTGGATTGCTCCCTAAATGTATTTATAGCTTGGCCACTTATGACATTATATCTGTCTTCTATTAATCACTTCCTGAGTGGAACATTCTATAATTACTCAAGAAGTGGCTCCAGTCCATGTCATTGTAGTGATGGAAGTGACCTTTGAAGATGCAGCTTTGTTGGACCACACATCTCCAGAAAAGAAATCAGACATTGGGAGTACATTTATATTCAGCCAAGGTGCCATGAATAAGTCAAATGCTAGTATAGAAATTCTCTGGAGACCGTTTCACACATGCTGATCTGAGTCACATTGATTGAAATGTAAATGGAATATAAATATACACTGATACACTGCTTTAATTAATTCTCTGCGGAAGGATCAAGCTTCGTGTAGAAACTGAAGGGAGTCATAATACAAGGGTATAAATTTTCAGAAGATCTTGTCATGACACCCCTCATAACCACAGCCCATAAGATAATACATATCCCAACTATGACAAAGGATAAGATATATTACAGTGGTAGTATTGTAAATTTATACAGGATTGTAGCCTTAGTATAAAATGAGCCCCATGCCATCTTTCAGATAGCCCTCGGTTCAGAGATGGCTTAGATCAGAGATTTGCAAACGTTTTCATTTATGTCACACTGACAAGGTGTGAAAATTGTCAAGGCACAGCATCAGTTTTTTTTTACTATTGCAAAGGCATACCATGGCACAGTGGTTGTAAAACACTGGCCTCTACTCTAACTTTTGACTTTTAGCAAATTTAACTATGGAATCTGATGATCTTCTCTGTTAAATTCCTTTGAAATAAGTTTCAAAAGCAATACCTGTGGGCTTGTGCTGATGTCACCATTATTGTAGTAAGAGACATTGCAGAGCTCTGTTCCCATCCTCCACTCCTCAATTACCGGTATGTCTCTGAATTTACACCATTTGTGGCTCATGCCATCTTTTTATTTAAATGGTGGGTTTGGAAAATGTTAAATCCAATTCCTTAACATGTCCCTTGAACTTTTCTTTCATGCATTAGCAGCCGTTTTAGCTGCACCTGGGACAAAAGAAATGATGCATTATGAAGGCTGCACAATTATTGACATTTTGTGCAGCTGCTGTCACACACAATAGCAACTGTATCTAAGATAAAGTTACATTCCATGAATTTAAACTATTTCAAAAAAGCAGTGCCTTCCCTTCTGATGTGTCTGCACTGATGGCTTCCAATTTGAGCACTTCCTCTTAGTTACGTACTGTTCATAAAACACTGGTTCATTTTCTTTATATTTCTCATAAATTTTAATCCACTTGTTATATAGATATTGTCAGAGGCTCACCAAGCCAGGCCAAACCAGTTGATCCATGAAACCTCAGTACCTAATGCCCAATTAGGTAGAAGAACCCAATGTCACCATACCTCAGAAAGGCTATGCTGCATCACAATAGCAGTTCAAGTCACTAGTTGCTCAGCACTCACTGACTGCCCAAATAGATGAAGAGGAGAGATTCCAGAAGGAAATCAAGAAAGGTAGCACCCTTCAAGACACAAAAGAATCTAAGATAGGTGATAGCAGTGGTGTAGCTAGAGGGGTCCAGGGGGTACAGTTGCACTGGGTAGCAAGCTATAAGGGGGCAATAAACTGAGCATGACACTAGTGGCTAAAATTGTGAAAAATGGGGTATGCATGAATGATACTTGCATCACCTATATCAGAGGTGGGCCCAAGCCAGTTCTCACCGGTTCTATAGAACCAGTAGTTAAATTGGGCCCAATGCTAGCGAACCAGTAGCTAGCGTTGTGCCCAATTTCCAGCACCCACCCTTTCCAGCTAGGTCCAAGGCGGAGCAGCAGCCAGAAGTTGCTGCTATATCTCAGAGCTAGCCAGAATGGCGCTGTGCGCAAAGACGCACTGCACATGTCCAAGACTTTGGACATGCACAGTGTATCTCTGCGCACCCATTGGGCCTTGCTCTGGAGGCAAGGCCAGCTGCTCCACCTGCAGAGCAAGGCCCAATGGCTGCGCAGACGCACTGCGCATGTCCGAAGTCTCGGACATGTGCAGTGCGTCCCTCCGCGGGGTCATTTGCATTTCCTAGGTCATTTCCTAGAGGACAGAGTTCCAGAACAGAATATGCCAAGGTGTCAAGCACAATGCCCAAGGGCTAAATCTGGCCCACCTCGCTATTTAATCTGGCCTGCAAAAGCTTCTCAGGCTACACTTTCCTTGAGTAAGCTCCATTGACTTAATGGGAATTACTTCTGAGTAGACATTAATAAGATTGGACTCTGGCCTGCTGGAGGCACCATTACTGCTAACTTCAGCACTCTATATAAAATGAGTTTGAAAACCCTGCATGTACTAATCGAGTCATGGAGATCACCTCCAGGTAAGAGAACATTGGGAATAATGCTGCAATCCTAAACATACTTTCTTGGGAGTAAGACCATTGAACACAGTGGGGCTTACTGCTGAGTAGACATGGTTAGGATTGTGCTATAAGTCTCTTTAACACAATGGGTCTCCTCAGTTCTGCAGCAGCTACCTCTGAGTAGCTGCTGAGTAAGGTAAGCTAAGTAAGGCTGAGGGAATAGTTGGGAAATAGCACAGGCTGTCCAGACGTCCAGCTTTCCCCGGACACCTCCGGTATTTATTACATTGTCTGGGGGAGTAGGGAAACGCAAGAGTGCCTCCAGAATTTACGAGCCATGCATGCAGCTCAAATTTCCCTAGCTCTCAAACTCCAGCTCTTAACCCTTTCAGTGCCTCTTAACCCTACCTCAGCCAACAATTCAGGCTGTGCTCCACTTCTAGACCTGCAACTCCTGCCTGGGGATACTCTGATTCCTCCTTCCCAGTCCTTTACATCCTGGTCCTTCTGGCTCCCCACAGTCTGCTTTTGCACTCTGCACACCCTCAGGGGCACTGCAGATTTCTCTTGGTGGTTCCAGATCACACCTCCCTGATGCAGAGATGTCCTCCTTTCTTTCCCCCTCCCTGCTTGATATCTTGCTTGTGTGGGCTTGTGTTTGTGTGTTTGGGTCTGAACCACATATGTTGGAGTCACTGGCTTGTGTATCCTACTACAAACGGTTGCTTTAATGTCTGGGTCTGAATCATGCATTTTGCAACTGCATTTATTACATTGTCTGGGGGAGTAGGGTTGAAATTAAGTACAGGGTTGAAATTAAGTACAGGAAAACAATATGAGTATTTCTGCTTTATTTTAACATGTCCTTCATGTGTCCTACATTTTTGTGGTGTCCTTCAATTTTTTAAGCACATGGGGATTTTTGGGGTTAAGGGATTTAGCATTTGTAATCTGATCACCCTGTGCAAAAAACTTAGTGTCTGGGCATAAAAATAAATATCTGCTTTTATTTTCCATAATGCCAAAACACAAGTGCCAATTTTCCCCCAATTCATTTAAACCTGAACAGAACCTACATGAAGCTGAATGCCTCATTTGGCAGTTTGGAAAACTTTGGGAACCCCTAAAATTGGTTCCACAACCCCTAAACCAGACTGGGACGGGGTGAGTGGAGAGTTCATCATTTTTCAATCTAAAATAAGTAATATAGTGTAATATGTTATGTACAGGAAAGCAATACCAGTGTTTTTAGCTTATTTTAACATGTCCTACATTTTGTTCTACATTTTCCAGGTAAGGAGTAGGAATTTTGGCCTTCGATCAGAAATTTTGGCCTTGCTGTTCAGGCATTTGGCGTTTGGCGTCTTATCACCCTGAAATAGCAAGAAGATATTGGCTCAATTCATTACCATCAATATCTATCCTTTTCCACTCCTTTGCTTTTGAGCACACCCATTCCTTCCCCCTCTTACCCCTCTCCACTCACCCTCAGCCATAGGAGAAGCAGTGAGGAGGAAGAAGGTTCTGGAGGTGAGGCTGTAGTGCTACTGCCTCTTATGGTGAAGCTTGCCTGTTGTAGCATACAGAGGATGCAATTAACATAAAGTTTAGGATAGCAGAACCCCATTCTGGGAAGTCATACCTAGATATCCCTCCCCAGCAATCCAGAGGAAATTTGATGGACTAAGACTTCAGAATTCATTGTGAGGTTCCAGTGATTCATAGATGTACGTATCCACCATTTATATATATGTACAGGCCAATTGCATCTAGTTTGAATAGTGAGTTTGAAGTTTGAATAGGCCCCTGAATCATAACAGAGTGTTGCCAACAGTGACAGTGACAAGAGCTAGAATAAAAAATACCTTCTTAGACTTATCTGGCACAATTGGCAGATTAACAAAAAAATGATGTACGTTTGAAATAAATGCTGCAAAATTACTGACATTGTGCTGCCTCTTTCATCTCATCAAATATTTGTGAATTACATTATTTCCCATCCTAGATAAACTCAAGTTGGTGATTACTTATCTGATTATTTTTTACAAATGTTATTATCTCATGTCTTTCTAGTCACTTACACATTAAAAAAACATTTAATGGACATAAACATAAAAGGATTTTTAAACGGATAGAGAAACTTGAGAAGCTGTTAAAGTTCAACTTATTTTTTAGTCTTGTAAACCCAAATGGATCCAAATAAAATGTCATTTTAAAAAGTGGATCCCAATGTTAAAAAGTTTGAGAACCACTGCTTTACTGCATTTTAATTTGGCCATGGAAATAAGCATAATCTTTCCACACTTTAATATCAATGTTATAGCCTGTGTGATGGTTATAATCTGATTCAATTTAATGTTTCCATTTTGATCCAAGCCAGTAATACAAAATCCTTGGAGTTAATCACAGCTGGTGCATCTCAGGATTGGGCTGGTATGACACAGGGATCTCTGGGACAGAGAAATGAGGGGTGTTCAGTTACCGTATTTACTTGAATCTAATGCACTATTTTCAGCTGAATTTAGTCTCCAAAATCAGAATGTGCATTAGATTCTAGTAAATACAGTAGCTGCATGAATAAAACATGAGATTTTAAAATGTACTGTCTAGTTCCCCAATTGTCAAGCTTCTTATATAAGGCAATTAATGCCAGATTAAGAATTACTGTGACTGTTGATTCGGCCCTTTTCAATTATCTCCTTTTGTAATTCTGCTACTTTATGCTAGATCTTTTGAGTGCATTCTGTGCTGCCTTGAAAGTAATAAAGATGTTGCTGAAATGTATCTTTTAGAAAAGCATATTTATTTAGATGGTTATCTGTCAGCAGTTCTAATTGCAAGGTTACTTATTTAAAGGCTTGATCTGCAAATTGCATCCTCTAGTAGCATCAACAAGCCTCTTCAGGGAGTCATGACCCAGCATTATGTTCCCAGAAGTAACTCTGGAACTGTGCCAAGAACAACAGTTCAATGACCATTCTCGGAGATTTCAAAAGAGGCCATTCCGTTCTTTGGCGTTGACCTCTCCCAAATGTGTGATTGTAAACTGGATTTAGCTGCTGTAACACGTAAGAAGCATAAAGAAGAGTGAATGTCAGATGAATTCTTGTTAATAAAGTATGCAGAATGAGAAAAGCATAAAGTAATTGACTGCTTACCAAGATCATTTTATTTTGCTCTGATCTGAAGGCCAGCTTTCAACAAGGATGCCATTTCCCTGTGCAATGGTCCCATGATTCATGCCAATGTCCAAATATTTTGCTTCCTAAGTGTTGCCTTGACCAGGTCAGCATTTTCCTTTGCAGTCAGTTGAGCTGACTTTTAAGTCCCACTTGACTTCTAACAAATAACTCCCAAGGAAGTGTTTATAGGACTGCCACCTTGCAGCGGTAAAAATATTATTTATTTACATAATTTTTTACCTTGCTGTTCTCCCAGAAAAAACCAAGGTGACTTACAAAAACCAACGTAAAAATGTAAGTGCATAAAATCACAAGTAAAACATGAATAAAGCACAAAGATTCATTTAAATCTGGAACATCATAAACAGTAATAAAACTCTGATACAATAAAACAGTGATTCTCAGAGTGAGGGTTGGGACTCTTTTAGGAGGTCATGACTTCATTTCAGGAGGACCGAGAAAAGCTGGGTGCTGCCATTTTGGAATCTGGCACTGACCACATGCTCTCCACTGAGAGACCTGGATCAGGCAAGTTAAAAATTTTAAAAAGAGAAAGTAACAAACTGGCATACTGAAGAAGATGAGACAAGTGGAGCTTAAACCCAGTTCTTAAAACACAAGCAGCCATGAGGTAGGAAAACACACACACACGTACCTCTGATGTTGCTACCTAGTTGCTGTCCCTGAACTTACTCTAGATCTAAACGTTTTGTTAGAAGGGCCACACCATCTCTCTGACACTGCGTTGGGGGCCAGAAAACTAATTTACATTTCAAATGTGAATAAACTTACATAAATTGTATTGGAGTGGATTACAAGGCTTGCCCAAGGGCCGGATAGAAGAGTCTTGTTGTGGGACCACATTGAGGCTCACTGAGGGTTGCATTTGGCCCCTGGGCTGGGGTTTGGAGACCCCTGCTCTAGATCATAGGCTCCCATAATGGTGGGTCACAACCAGATGGGAACATGCTATCTTTGCCCCCTAACCCTTAAGGGGATGGGAGGAATGAAGGTAGCAATGAGAACAGGATTGTGCTGCTGGGGTTGAAAGGTTTTTGGGGTGTCCTTAATTTAGTCCGGCAGTCTTCAAATAGGAGACCGCTTTGTGCTGGGATAAACTTCCCTGGTGCAATTAGTGCTTACTATGCCACTGGGAAATCATTGCTCCACACAACTGCACCCAGCTAGCTGATTCTGCCCAGAAATCCAGGTGTCTGGCTGTAGTGGAGTCTCTGAGAGATCAGCTGCATGGAAGAATGGGTCCCTAGTGGATCCATCATTCATTCACCCGGGTGATAGACCCAATCATGTGCCAGAACTGGCCTGCAGGTGAGGATATGGAGAGCTGTGATCCAGTCAAATGAGGAGAAAGGCTGGTATGTTTGAAAGTACAATTCAGAGTGATTGTGCATTGCCTTTCCAAGCATATGGAATGTGTACTTATTACAATTATTACAATTGCACCTTAATTAGGTATACATGTTTGAACCCATGAAAATGCAATGAATTAGCAATGATTCTCTACAAAAAGTGAGTGAACATAGGAGGTTTCCTTATAATGAGTCAGACCACTGGTCAGTTTAGCTCATTTTTATCAACACAGACTGGCATCAGAACTCCAGGATTCTAGACAGGAATTCTTCCATGACCTACCTGGAAATGCTCATGATGGAGCCTGGCTCCTTCTGCAGACTATAAGGCTAGCATGAAAGGTTGGACTTACAGGCAGGGGGTTGGACTAGATGACCTATTAGGCCCCTTCCAACTCTAGGACTCTGTGATTCTAATGTTTTCTACCATGTATGATGACATCTTGTTAACATTTCAGCTTCAGAAATTTAGACTGTGGCTAAGAGAACAGGTAAAACCAGGAAAGTAGAAACAAAATGACAAAAAACAACCTTGTGATGGATCCCCCATGGTTTTGATAAAACTGTTGATTCATTGTTATATTGGAAATCAAGAAATCTTTACTCTTATAATGAAATAGTCTGTTCAGGACACATACCCACAACACTGAAAATATTTCCTTGAAAGAAACCTTGTAAAAATGAATTCAGAAGTGCAAATAATGAAAAAAAACACCATAGTTCTCTTTGGTTTCATGATGGCAGTTTGGGAACAAATTCATGCAGCAGCCTTCTTTTGGCAGGAAGGAGCCAGGAATACAAACACACACGCACAAATTAACTGAGTTTTGTCAAGAATGTGAACATTTCATACAGGGACTCGTGTCTCGGCTTATGCTGTATCCATTCTGGGGGAAAAACACTGCTGGATGCATGACAAAAGCAATGGTTGTTGTGAATAGACAGAACAAATGTAGGTCTCCTTATTGCTAATAATAATCTGTCATTTTTGAAATCACTGAAATGTGTGTCAGAACTATTGTCATGCTGGATGCCAAATCCATACAATACAGAGCCAAATTACACATTATGCAGTAATGTGCTTGGCCCTGATGATCTTGCTTCTCCATATAGCAGCTGCAAAGAAGCCTGATCCAGATATAAACCAGGGCTTAGGAGGGAAGGAGCTTTAATTCTGTACTGCTGAAAAGCTTCACTCCTTCCCAGTTTTGCTTACTGACAGAGCACATACCCTTTCACAATGATGTGGCAGATAGAAATGCAAAGAAAACAGCTTGCCATCTTAGGAATGTTTTCTCAGAAGTGAAGCCAATTTTTTTCTATGTCTTCTAATAACTATGTGGTAGTGTGAGGTAGGTAAAATAACACGTACAGAAAACTGGAGGAGGTATATTATCCAAAAGGCAGTTAACTCAGAGCATAATCCACAGCATCCTCTAGGCTAGCGCAAGACAACTTGTGCTGGCCTCCAAGTGTCACTACAGTGCCATAAGGTTGCAGGGTGGGGACTGTGGGTGGGCAGGTGGGGAATGGGAGGCAGAGCTTGCACTTGCATAACTGCCAAACCAAACGTCTGTTCCCAGGCAGCTAGAGCTGCTCCCATATGCTTGGTCTTAGGTCATCTTCAGAGATGATCAGGAGATGGGAGTCATTGCCCCAAGTGTTCTGCATGTGGCATTGTACCTACCTCACATCACCACATAATTATTATAAAACATGGAAAAGTCAAAGTAGACCTTTTGACTGCAAGCCCTACCCGGTGAAGGGGACAAGTCTTTCCTTCACCATAGTAGTGCTGCCACAGTCCCAATCCTTGGATTGTATGCAGCCAGCACAGGCTTAGTCAGCCTGCCTGTTCAATAGCAAGTTTGGATTGCGCTGTCAGAGGCTATCTGTTGGAGAGCCCAATCCTAAGCTTCCCGGTACCCAGGAGCTGCAGCAACACCAAAATGGCTACATCATCCAGCTGGGCTGGGAAAAAGCATGGGGTCTACTTAGAGTAATGTAGCTTACACTTACCCATGATGTGTCTCCTTGGATGTGCACCCACTCTTGAGTAGGCCCGTATTCAAGCAGACCTCCGTCATGTCTCCTTGAATACGGGCCTGCTCGTAGGAGGGAGTCAGGAGATGACAGCGGATCCTGACACCATCTTTGCTCTCCTCCTGCCCCATTCCTCCACTGTTCCTTTCCCCAACTTCCTCTACCCCAGAACATCACCTCCCACACTGCATTTTAATTCTCCACCACCTGGTGCTTTGCTTAGCTTCCACAAGGCCAGCTCCAGTACTGGGCTGACATAAACGTTTTCAGTTACTCAGTGCTGGGATAAAGCTGGCACTAGGAGTTTTGGACTGAACTCTTAGACATTTATGGTGATTGCTGAATTGGATTACCTCTGTGCTTTAAAATACAACTTCATTGGTAACTGTACTGAAATAGTGTAATTGGACTGTAACTGTGAGATCTGACTTGTCAGTGCCTTGGTTTGATGTTTCTACATGTTGCTATACTTCTCTACTTTTTATATGCTTTGTTAGCCACCTTGAACCATTTTCTTGGGCATAGGAAAGCAGGATATAAACATCTTTGATAATTTTTTAATTTTCTTAGGCTGCAATCCTATCCAAATCTTCCTGGAATAAGCTCCACTGACTATAACAGGACTTGCTTTTGAGTAGGTTGGCCTAGGATGGGGTACTTAATGTTTTAAGAAAATATCTGGAGTAATGACGGTTTCGGTGAATTTTCCGTGGAATAATGTTTGTTAAAAATACAAGTAAAAATATACTTGTATTCAGCTTGCCTATTTACTCTCCCTTGTATCGATTGAGAAAAGTGGTATATAAATAAATAGTATAATAAACAGATAAACATATAAATGTGATAAAGAAATAAGTTTCATGAGATGGAGTGGGTTGAAAAATCAGGATCTGATGTGTGCCTTTGTCACTGAGATCCACCCCTGAAGTCTCATGCTCTCTCTCCTCCCTGCCCTGAAGTGGGGCTAGTGGAATGTTCAGGCAAATCTGGTATACCATCGTAACAGGGCATATAACAGTAGATCATAAAGATCTAGATAGGACTAGGATGTGACAGCTCCAAGCATCCACGTGCTAACACGTTTAGTATACTTTTGTTGAATCACAAAAATATACCTGGAAAATCCATGTCCTGTATATCTGATACTGGGATACATTCTCCTTAATAGGTTGTCATTGGTGGGTTTGGGGTGCTTTTTCTTTTACTACAATTTCTAGCACTAAACTGGATCTTCTCCTCTGAAATGGAATTTTGATTGCTGACAAAGGACCTTATATCATTCCGTAGTGGGAGATATCTGGAATTACTTGGGGTAATTTGAAAATTGAGGCAAAGAGTGCTCCTCTTTGAGTCAAGGGCTAATATCCATTCCATACAAAAAATAGTCTCTCAAAAGCAAAAAAATACAGAGCAAGAACTCTGGAGAGGGAATATACTTAGCATTCTTTCCTGGGGTCTTGGTAAGAGCAAAGTGTCCTTTATTTTACAGTACTGTGATCCATTTTAACATCTTTTGCTATCTGAATTGCATGCTGTTCCCATTTTTTGGTTTTGTACTGGAAAAGGTATTGAGGGCAAAAACACCAAAGATTTCATTAAGGTAAGTGTCTTTTCAATGGATTTAGCATGTAGCAAGTAGAACCATTGTTCAAGCAAAACGAGACAACTTTTCACTATGCATTTATCTAAATGATCTTTGACATGAATGTGTTCTCAGACCTGGTCTGAATGATCCAGTCATGGTATGATGAGCCGGTAATTCTTGTTCATTGAGATTTATTGAGCAGCATAATCTTGTGAGATTTTCACATTAATTAATTCAATAATTCATTTAAGTGAGAAAATGATTGTGTGACATTTAGATCAGGTCTGACTGGCTAAAAATAAGGATTGCAGGCAAGCATCCCATCATTGCATCTCTATTCAGAAAATGCTTACAGCCAAATCCTACCTACCGGTAAATTCCTACACAGCGATGCAGATCTTCTACTGCATCCCATGGAGGATTTTTGGCTACTTGAAGAGAAGGGGCAAAATGCATATAGTGGTAGGTGGGAGCTTTTTTCAATGTGTTGGCTATGTGACAGCACATTTCATGGCAGTGCTCCTAATTTAAATGTAAGCAGTCGTAAGCCCATGACAAACTACTCTTGCTTATGTTGAAATACTTTCTTCATTACACTTTCTTATATTGAAATATACATACTGAATATATCCAGAAACCTGCTAAGATAGTTTGGGTTATTTAACCAAAGGCGCAATCCTAAGAAATTTAGACCAGCCTAACTCACCTGGCCTATCTTTCTGAGATGGTGTGGCAAGGTTGGCAAATGCCTGTGCAACATATCTGCAGTGCTCATGGATCCTTTGGCTACATTACTTGAATCTTCAAGTATTACTTCAGGGCAATTCTCCTCAAACATTTTGGTCTCTAGTGCCCTTTTGATCTTCCGACCCCATTCTACTCTTAACAATGGCTCAGGGAGGCTTGTCAGTGATGGGCCCAGCCTAGCCCAACAACCGGTTCCCCGGAAGTGGGCTGGGCCAGGCTGGGCCAGCGGGCGTGGCCGGGGAGAATTTAAAGGGGAAATTTTTTTAACTCTAAATTTTTTTAAAAAAAATTTACAAATTTTAAAAAATCTAAGTTTTTGTTAGTGCCGCCCCCAGCAACCTTAACCACACTTTCCTGGGACTAAGCCCCATTGACTGTCAGCATAGGATTGATCTCTCAGGCTACAGTGCCAGCCACACTTTCCTAGGAGTAAGTCCCATTGACTATCACGGGACTTACTTTTGAGTAGACATGCTAGGATGCTCCCAGGCTGCAGTCCCAGCCTCCCATCCACACTTTCCTTGCAGTAAGCCCCATTGACGGTCATGGGGCTTACTTCTGAGTAGACATGCTAGGATACTCCTAGGCTGCAGTCCCAGCCTCCCATCCACACTTTCCTTGGAGTAAGCCCCATTGACGATCATGGTGCTTACTTCTGAGTAGACATGCTATGATGCTACCAGGCTGCAGTGCCAGCCTCCCATCCACACTTTCCTTGGAGTAAGCCCCATTGACGATCATGGTGCTTACTTCTGAGTAGTCAGGTTGGGCTCTCAGGCTGCAATGCTAGCGGCTGCAGCTGGCTGCTGGCGCAGCAGTGAAAGGAGCCTCCAGCAGCCAGCATCCAGCCAGGCATTTTTAAATTTGCTGTTCCCAGCAGTGAGGTGCCCCACAAGCCCCAGCGGCTGGGGAAGGGCTGGGCTCCTGGGGGACAGGATGGGAACTGGGGCTATTTCTTTAAGTGCTCCTCATACTGCCTCCCCACAATCTCAGGTGGAGAGATTTCTCAGGGGGACAGGATGAGGTGGGGAGATCTGGGGGGGGAGAAAGGACTACAGTGTGGATAGGATTGCAGCCTGAGCCCAATCCTAACTGTGTCTACTCAGAAGTAAGTCCCATTCAAGTCAATGGGGCTTACTCCCAGGACTGTGTGGTCAGGATTTTAGCCTTACAGTCCAATCCTATGCAGGCTTACTTAGAAGTAAGTCTCATTCTAGTCAGTGTAGCTTACTCCCATGTAAGTGTGGATATGTTTGCAGCCTCAGAGCCCAGTCCTAACCATGTCTACTCAGAAGATAGTCCCATTATAGTCAGTGGGCTTACTCTCAGGAAAGTAGACAGGGCTGGAGGAACAGGGGACAAAAGCCCTGGTTCTCATCCTTACAACACTCAGACTTTTATCAGTAGCTCTGGCTTCTGGCTTCTCTATTCCCAAGGATCCCTTTGTAAAGCTGTCCATGAAAGTGCCTGACCCACAAAAACACCATCCCCAGAGAGGCTGCCTCATTTGCATATGAGAAACCCATCATGTTTTGCGAACTGCACAAGGAAATAACTTCTGAAAACTTGCTAGAAATAAGGTTTTCAATCAAAATAAGACGCTTAGCAAGGACAGCCTTCCTGAATAGCATCATCCAAAGGTTTGGGGTATGAAGAAGCTCCTCACTCTCACTTGAAAGTATTGAGCTTATAGTGATCCAAGCACCCTCCCACCTCAGCAGTGCAGTGTCTGAGTGTGCTGTGGAATGACTGCAATGCCTTGTCTGAATGATGATAATGGGAACAGACTGTTTGTATTTTAAAATTAAAAAATAACCTTAGGGAGGGGAAGGAGGGGGAGAAAGAGCCCCCTCAGAAGGGGAGGGAGGTTCAGAAGGGGAGGAGGGAGTGGAAGACAGACCCAGAGGCCCTTTAAGAGAAATTCAAACACACTTGCATGCAATTCAAAGGCCCCCTCTTAGCTACCGGTTTGCTAACGTGCATTTTGAGTTTCCAGAGATATGGTCACAGAACTGACCTGAACAGGCCTTTGGTTGATTCATCAAGGCAGTTCTTATGCATCAAGACTTGCTTTTAAAATGGCAGGAAAATACCATGAATCTTGATATCACTTTGCTGCCATGGAGAAACATATCATGTCCTAAGAACTTATTTATTGCATTTAAATGTTGAGACTAGAAAATATTAGGATATTAGAATGCAGTCCTAACTTGTTCTGGAACAGGCAAGCTGTCATGGACTCAATGCAGAGTAACTATGGGGAGTCCTTGCTCTGGTGTAAGAACAATTTGCTCTGGATTGCAATATGAATTTCCCATAGGTTTTCATTAGGTGGTGCAGTAACTACGGGTACACGTACTGTCTCTTACGTGCCCTCGTAGTTACTCTGGATTGTAGGGATAATCTTCAATGTATCAAGTGCAGATTTTGGAGCTTCTGCAGGAAAGGTGAATGTTTCTCTTTTCTCCGGATACGGCTTCCCCAATGGGTCTACTCAGATCTGCCCTTCCTCTGGAGATGGAGTAAATCTAAACAGATGACTGAAGCCAGGGGTTACTCCTGGCTTCCCAGGGAATGGGACTTAGATCTGGCATAACTGCTGGATCCATGCCTTGCCTCCTGTTCCCTGCCTGCACACAGCCCCACCTATTCCCCACCCCCAAGCCCTTCCACTGGCTGAGCTTGGCCAGTGCAATACACCTTGTTCCACTGCTGGGATTGATATGGGGAAGCCAACGGAACTCCTTGCGTAGGCCCCACCCTCCTCTCTGGGTGACAAAGACATGCATTTTGGCACATTTGCCAACTAGTGACTTGTGCTGACCCAACTACAAGGCTAGGATGGTGCCCTTAACTAGCTAACAGTACAATCCTAACTTGCACTAAACCAGGCAAGCCAGTTCAGATATGCTGCTGTGCTACCTCAAGGCAAAGGGAATTTTTTCCCTTATTCTGATAATGCCACCACTTCCCAAATGGGTCTATTCAGATCTGCACCACCATTGGAAGTGGCACAGAGACTGGTCCATGCTGCCGGGAGCTGGGGTTGGGATCCAGCATATCTGCTGGGTCCAAGTGGATCTCTTCTCAACCCCTTTGTATCTCTCTTTGTTCCTTCCCAGATTCAACCATATAATTGAAAACAGCTTCCAGGGCTGATCAAAAAGGTTTCCAGGTTTAAGCCCTTGTCTACTCATCAAGCCCAATCTAACTGGATCAACCATGCAATAACAACCTATGTATTTGGTTTTAGTAAGCATTTATTTTTTGAGACAGTGTTTGTCCTGTTTTATGGTAATTGTTAATGTTATTGAGTCTGTTGTATCTTTTTTGCTAGATTTTTTTTCTGGAAAATGGAACACTGCAGAATAAATTGTGGGTGGCAGCAAAATCAGCCCTCATTTAACTCAAAAAGATTTACTTAGCAGAACAGTTGTTGCAGTAAATCCTTTTTTCCCAGTCCTGAGGTATTAAAACAGAATTTAGAGTGCATCCTAAATTATTGCTAATTCTCAGAAGCTGCACAATGCCAGGCAGCCTTGAGGATACACCAAATTGAGATAATTATACATTTGGAGCACTCACAAATAGTTCCTGAATTCAAGATGACATGGGTCATTCTTAATTGATCGTTAAATTAAGCTCATTTATTTCCACAAAGCAAAATAATACCATGCTACAGTAACATTTGTTATTTCAATAACACCTAAGGAGCCACCATCTCCCCTATCCCCCTTTTCAAATTTGATCTGTCATCTTGGGTCCACACACATGTGCCATTTCGGTGGCATTTCGGTGGCCAAAGGATGCAATGTACAATCTGGTAGCCTAGCAGTGTTGGTGGGGCAATCCTGAAGCTGGTGTTTCCTTCTGGTGCACTGATGCCAAGGCTGCTGGAGGTCTCCTCAGGGAAAGAGGAGAAGACAATTTTGAGCCTGACACAGAGCATAGGATCAGGCACAGATTTACTTATATTTGCCTGACTGTCCCAAAAGTTGATTTGAAAGGCCTTATAGTTTATAGCAGCATAATATTGGTCTATCCCCAGATACTATTCTTTATTCAAGGAGTTGTGTTTACTCCACCAGAAATAATAGGAATTACGATATAACACAGCAGAAAATGTAAAGATGATGAATCCTTGGATCTACTTTATTACTGCCTGTATATTATATTTCTTTTTCACACTTTACTATTACTTGATTTCACATGTGTGCCTTCCAACTATAAATATTCCACTAAATATTAATCGTACATTTATGTTTTCCATCTTTTGAAGCAAAAACAATTAGCAGGTTTTCAGCTGCATCTAAAAATGCCTAGCTATCAAAAATAAAATAAAAAATGTAAAGCCTGCAATAAGTGCAGAGTAGAGGCATAATGTTAGGAGAATATAAATGCCAAAAGCAAAGGGATGCTATTCTGCGCAATGCTTGACCTCAGTTGTTTCCCCAGGAACATGAATATGAGTTTGTATGCTGCAGATATTAGAAATTCATCTACACATTTTTTTTTGTCTCTTATGTTCACACTTTGATTATGTGGATCACAACAAATTGTGGCAAGTTCTTAAAGAGATGGGAGTACCGGATCCTCTTATTAATCTCGTGAGAAAACCTGTATGTTGGTCAAGAAACAATATTTAGAACCAAATATGGAACCAACAGACTGGTTTAAAATTGGAAAAGGAGTACAACAAGGCTGTATATTGTCATCTTGTTTATTTAATATATATGGAGAATACATTATGCAAAAGTGTGGGCTGAATGATTCACAAGTCAGAATTAAGATCACTAGGAGAAATATCAATAAGTTTAGCTGACGATGGCAGAGACAATGCCACTCTGATGGCAGAAAGCAAAGAGAAACTGATGAAGATGAAATAAGAAAGTGCAAAATGTAGCTTAAAACTTAACATTTTTTAAAAAACCAAGTTCATGGCTTCTGGTCCCATCAATTTATGGCAAACAGAAAGGGAAGAAATGGAAATTGTGACAGTTTATTTTGGGGGGCTCTAAGATCACTGCAGTTGGCAATTGCAGCCAAGAAATTAAAAGATGCCTGATTCTGGGGTCGAAAGCTATGGTAGATCTAGACAAGTCATCACATTGCTGACAAAGATCTGTATAGTTAAAGCTATGGTTTTTCCAGTGGTAATGTATAGCTGTGAGAGCTGCACAGCCTCACAAAAGGCTGAGCGCCAAAGAGTAAATGCCTTTGTATTATGGAGAAGACTCTTGAGAGTCCCTTGGACTGCAAGAAGATCAAATCATTCCTTCCTGCAGGAAATCAGTACATATGTAACTAACGAAATGTGCCCATGTTACAGGAGTAAAATACCCCCCTATGCACCATCCCATCCCCCCACTGCATATCGTCCCCCATGCACATAGTCCCCCATGCACAACATTCCCCCATGCACATCATCCCCCTGTGCAACATCCTCCCATGCACATCAACCCCAAATACGCAATATGCTTCCATGTGCAATATCCCCCATTGTGCATCAACCCCCCATGCGCACCATCCTCCCTTCCGCATCACCCTCCCTTGCACATCCACCCCATGTGCACCCACCCCCATGCACATCAATCTCCCATGCGCACCATCCCCCATGAGCATCATCCCCCATGCACATCAACCCCCTCAGCACCTGATCCCCCATACGCAACACCCCCCATGCACATCACCCCCCGCACAACATTCTCCAGGCACACCATCCCCCATGCATCCAGTGCATCAGGAACCAGGCACCAAATTGCCTGGATGTTTTTCAGTCAGTCTTCTATGTGAAGTATTGGACAAAAACAGTTTGCACCGCTTTTCACCCCCTTAAGGGTTAAATTTCACAACATCATTTCTTGGAGGATGGTCCCATCATGGAAGAAATATGCTCCCCGAATTTCATGGTTCTAGATCCAGGGATTGGGACAGGATCAGTCACAGATTCTTCAATGTAAAGAATAGGGAGGAAAATGTGCTGTGCACCTTTTCACCAGTTGGAATTTCTGAAAACCATGGAATTTCTTTCATCATGGAAGGAACACCCTCCCAAAATTTCACACTTCTAGGCCCAGTGGTTTTGGCTGGGCGTTGATGAGTCAGTCAGTGAATGAGTCAGTGGATGAGTCAGTCAGTGACTTTTAAATTTTATATAGAGAGATTTCAAGAATATTTGTGGGACCCAGGCCTGGGTGGTCTCCAGCAGGCACCGCTGGGCATTGAACACTGCTGGGCATCAACAGGCTCTGGGCACTGAAGAGTAGCAGGGGGCAGCTGAAGATACCAAGCATTTCAACCAGGCACCATCAGGAACCATGATGCAGTAGCCAGTCACATCCTTATATTCATGAATATTGCAACCCTGCAGCAGAATTTTCAACCTCCCCCAGGAATCCTCATGGTATCTGAGAGTGTGTGGGAGACCTGAGCAAAAAAATGACTGCCTTATAGAAACTCTGCTTTCCTGTGTAACACCTTTGCATGTTTTTTTTTTGTTTGTGGTTTTTTTTTTTTTTGCCTTTGGCAATGCCACCAAAAGGAAGTAGTGAAATGTCAGGCTTTAATCAATTTATCAATCAATTTATTCAATGGCTAAAAATCCTGGGAATAAATACACAACAGTGGATTACAGCTGGCCACAAAAATCTTCACTCTTATATTCCCTTCACTGCTCGAGTTACTGTCCAGTTCTCCTCAAGTAGTCCCTAACTGTGCTGTGTAAATACACAACAGTGAAGAGAATATTTCTGAGAAATCATGGGATCCTGATCTAGGATTGCCAGAATTCTTTTCCACAAAATTGGGACAGGACCCTCTGTCCCATTTGCCAGTATGTGAACAGAATCCTAAAAAATCAGGATTGCTCCTGTTTTGAGGGTCATATAGCAACCCTATCCTGATCTTTTTGAATCAATCAAAATTTTGCCTTTGACTTTAGCAGTATGTGGACTACTCCTTAGGTGACCAGGATACACTTTTCATAATCCATGTCTATATTGTTCTGATGTCATAAAATCTGGATTTGCCATTTGGTCCTTATTTATAGTTGGTCAGTGGATGGCTTTGGCCAGGAGTCAGTGGTGTACCACCTCTAGGCAGAAAGAGCAAAATGTGTGCAAAATAGACAAAATGTGTGTGTGCTATGGGTACCAACTGGAGGGGCAACAGAATATGCACTCCAATTGCATACCCAATATAGCACCCTTCTTTTCCACCTACTTCCTGACTGTGGACGCAATTGGAGCACTTACACACTAATGCACTTGAGACTGCAAGAAATTATAGCAAGGCCCTACGCCCCCAAATCCCTGCATAAGGCTTTGCCAAAAGCACTTTTACAACGTTGTAGTTATAGTCTGAGAGTTATAGTTGTAGTTGTAGTCTGTAGTTATAATTGTAGTTCTGAGAAAGCTGATCTGGCCAGCATATCACAGGAATAAGTGCCAGTTAAACTGGATTACTGTAATGCACTTTGTGTGGTGCTACTCTTGAAAAATAAGAAGCTTCACCTGGAACATAATGCTGCTGCATGGATCCTGGTTGGGACAATGTGTCTGAACATACAACTTCCATCCTGTATAATTTTGACTGGTTACCATTGTGCTTCTGGGTTCAATTAGGTATTGGTTATGATCTTTAACACCTAAGTGGCATGGACTCAGGAAATTTAAAAGCCTTCTTTCCCCATTCAAATCTGGCTCTCTGCTTCTTTTAAATTCTGAGATCCTGCTCTTTCCCCCTGTTTCTGAAGTCCATATGGGAGGGACAGGCGACAAGTCTTTATCAAACTCCCCCCCATGCTTTATTATCCCCCCCCCCCAAGGCTTTATCAACCACCCAAAGGCAGTCATAGTCCCTGCCTTTATAGCTTCCATTGAGGGCTCGTTGAGCCCCTCATTAGGAATTAGTGAAAACCTTTTTGCTTAATCATGCATTATTTTTTCCCCTTTTGTCTTCTGATTTTTAGTTGGTGTTAAATTTTGGTTTTGCTTTGGGGTTTAGGGTTATTTTTAACAATGATTTTTAAAATGATTTTATTTCTAAATTTTTAATGCTGCAAGCTACCTTGGGAAACTTACTTGGAGTCTGATATAATTTTCTAGATAAAATATTTGGTCATTTCTTAATTGAACTTTCTCATATTTTGGCTTTTAAAACAAAATGTGACATTTTAATTAGAATTTGTTTTTGCCTGAATGAGCAAGCATTTCATATTTACCCTACAATCCAGAGCAACTACGGGAGCACGTAAGAGACATTATGTGTGCCCATAGTTACTGTACCACCTAATGAAAACCTATGGGAAATTCATATTGCAATCCAGAGCAAATTGTTCTTACACCGGAGCAAGGACTCCCCGTAGTTGCTCTGGATTGTGCCCAAAGTCTTCTTTTGAGTTAAGTCCCTGATGATTTCAACAGCAGCACATACAGTCTTTTGAGAATGCCTCATTAATCTGCTGCTTTCAGTCGGAGGTTTCAATCTCCTACTGATATGTACAGTTGCCATAATAAACCTTTGGTTCAATCTGAAGAGCTCCAAGTAATTTATTCTCCTGCAAACACAGAATTCATCTGACACATTCCAAAAAATTTTTTCCTTTCAAACAGTTTATTGAACAATTTACATCCATATGAGCAAAATATTAAATCAGATTTCTCGGCTACATGTACAGCATCTAGCATAGTGGCTTCTGAAAAGGGGTACTGGGAATATGTGGGAGATGGGAAGATGTCACAGTTTACTAGAGGAAACACAAGATACTGTAAATCAGTGTTACTGGAGGATTTCAGCCTGGTACCCCCTTATGTGAAAGACGATCTGTCTGGGACCCCCTGAAGTGATATCATCAACAAGAAGTGATGTCATGGGTGTAAGTGACATCAAACAGGTTCTCCTCCATGTTTACTCAGAAGTAAGTCCCATTGTATTCAACAAGACTTACTCCAGGAAAGTATGGATTGCAGCCTGAGTGTCCCATTCCAAGATGACAGTGTCCAGTGCCAGATTCCAAGATGGCAGTGCACATGTTTTCACAATCCCATGAAATGGTGTCTGCCAAGGAGGTCCTGACCCCCACTTTGAGATCACTGCTGTAAATGTTGATAACTAGCACTGCAGAAAGTCTCACTGGGCTCCAGGCTGGGAAGTCTGATGAAGACTTGGCCTGGTCTGAGCTGAAGGATCCAAGAGCTTTAAATGGTTGTAAGAGGAGGCAAAACCAAAGTAAACATAAGCTAATGCTTAACTATCTATATGGGGTCCCGCTCTGTGTTCCTGGCGAGCTCTCCAGCATCCTTCCACTCTGGACTCAGAGAGTGGGCTTTTGCCCTCCTGCCTAGCCTGAAGCATTCAGGAAAGAGAAAATCTGCTCAGGCCTGGTGATCTTCCTTCTGGAGTCGCATCTCTGGCTCTCTTCCTTTGAAATCTGAGGAAAACTGGAAAGAAAGCATAAAGTACCTCAGAATCAATCCACAGTGAAATATACCTGTTAACCATTTCATCACACACTATTTTAATATTATCTTTCAAAGTTCAATAGTTTACTTGTGGACCAAGTACTATATCTCGACTGTTAGGGAATCTTTTTAAAAAGATTTCCTATTGGCTGCATTCTTTAAAAAAAAAAAAAACTGTTATCCAGTATGCTACATGTTTTTATAAAACATTAAATGCTGATAATTTGTTCTAATGTAGAAATATTACAAATACAGTCAACAGCCACTGAACACGAAGCTGCAAAGCTCTGGTATGATTGTTAACTACTTTCATCAACATATATTTTAAGAGCAGGGCTTCTATCAACAAAATAATGCTAATTCAGCAACAAATAAAAATATTCAATCCTACCCAGAATCAGTTGGAGGTAAGCACCACTGGCAATAATGGGATTTACTTCTGAGTAAACATTCTCAGGACTAGGCTATAAAGTAGCTAATATATTTTGTTTCTCTACACCTTAAATAACTACTCAACCATCTCCTGCCTTCCTTGCAGGAATATTCATGTCCTTTCAGTGAAAGTTGACATAAGTGTGCATGAAACAACTGTATAAAATCTTTTAACATTCACTATTATTATAATGCCATGATATGCTTTCATATACAAAGAGCCTTGACATTGTGAGGTCAGGATTGTTACTCTTGGCAGATTGTCTTGTGGGAAGTTTTCTCAATCATGCCTTGAGGTCTTCCTAGAAAGTTTTTTAGGGATGGAGCAACCTCCGGTGCCTGCTTATTTGTGATCCCACTGACAACATTTCCCTTTAGAAGAAAGGCAATAAAGTAAGTGTTTCTTTTCAATAATGTAAACAAAGTAAATTAAAAACAGTTGTCTATCTTTGATAATATTTCAGATGACCTTATCCACAGCTGCAGCAATCAACTTGGGCCAAACTGCATGTTGCATGAGACCACATGGATTGCAGGGATCTTTTCCTTTTTTCATTAAAATCAAAAGCAGAGTTCTAGCAACAGAACTGTGGAGGGGGGGTTCTTTACCTTTCCAATCCAACCATTTTTCTGCTTAAAACTGCACCCCAAACTGCTTCTTCTATCTCACGGGGGGAGGGAGAGGGAACAGCAAAGCAGTAGGGGGAGAAGTATAATTTTCACAGAAAAGTGGCCAGGAGAGAAAAGTTTAAGCTGTCGTCCTGGCCAGTTATATTTTGAAATTCACAGTTTTGGAGGATCTCTGTCCACCCCCCACCCCCAAGTACAGTAGAAAGCTCAGGGGGTAAAATGATATATGCAGTATTTGACTGACGGTACAATGTAATTTGGTTCCTAGTTGGGTGTTCTTTTTGTCTCCCACTGTCTGCTGGGTCCTAAAAATGACTTTGAAGGCTTAAAGAGGGGTTGTGCTGACAGTCCTGGGAACAGGAGCCTTTGGTAACTACAGCCAACTCTTTATTTGTTCTCAGCTATTATAGCCACTGATTTCACAAACTACTGTAATAATCAAAACCATATTTTTTGTTTTTGTTACTATTTTCTTGGGTCCCTGAATGTTAAGCTGAATATACATAATCACTTCCTCTTATCCCAGATGAGTTAATATGGAAAAAAGTAATACTCAGTTACAAATTAGAACTACTGAATAAAGAAAAACATGAACCAAAGGTCACCAGTGCAGGAGGGAAGACATGAATCTGCCCTTTTATTGCATTTGCACTATCATGAAGGTGTGTACACAAAAGTTGTTGAAGGGTGTATACATGGAGAGATCTTGACAGTGGTGTGCTTCAGGGGGTTCTCACAAGTTCTACTGAACCCTTTGCTAATGAGCACCTGGTTATGAGAATCGGTTACTAATGGGACATAGAATCTGTTGTTCAAAGGACATAGAACCTGTTGTTAATTTATTTGAATCCCACCATTGGATGTTGAGAATGGATCTTAAAGTAATATGGCTATAATTTTGTAACCATTTGAGGCATTGTATGTTAATAAGGCACAATAATCAGTGGGGAAATAAAAATTGACCTATCCAATATGTTTAAGATAAATTACAAAATCAGTTAGACACCCCACCCCCACGTGTCTGGATTGTAAACCCCAATCCCAAATGTCAGCTCAACTGTCCTACATAAGGACAGCTAAAACCCTGCATTGCAATCCTGATGTGTGAATAGGCTTTTCTATCGACTTCAATAGAAAAGACAGCCACTTGCACATCACTTACCACATGTGGAGCTGTTCCCTCCATTCAAATGGAGTCAGTGAGAAAGCCACTATAGCAAGGAGTCTACCTGTAAACAGTGGTGCTGCACTTGTGCCCACAATGTTTGTTATCAAACATTCCCTCATCCATGGGCTTGTCTCCACTTGTCATTTACAAAAAGGTCAATGCCACTGTAAGTTATGTGTATGATTATACATATTCTGTTAGGACAAATATCACACCTTTTGATTAAAATCTCTCCAATCTCAACAGCTTAAAATTAATAAAGCATCACTTTAAAATAAATAAAACCATGGTTAACAGCTGCCTCTCTTCCCATCTTTAGAGGACCTATGAAGTATTCTTTTTATTTAGGCAGCCAAATTCTCAATCCTATCTAGGTTTGGACTGCTGGGAGGAGTGCATTATGACAGCTAAATATACCCAACCAATCACACTTTGGGAACAGTTTTGAGTTCCACAACCATTATCAGTTTCCACCATGCCAAGTATCATGCTATGGACTGGCAGCAGATAAAATGGGCTATTAAAAGTGATGGCTTTAGCATGTTCATTCAGAAGTCCCACTGTGTTGAACAAGGTTTGCTCGCAAGCAGATCTGCTTATGATTGTAGCCTTACAGCTAAATCCTAACTACCACTCTATTCCCACCAATGCAGCTGTGCCAATAGCGTGCTTGTTGCATCCTGTGGTGGTGTTCTCCTTAAGGAAAGGGAACTTTAATTCACTTACCCTGAAGAAAGCCCCCTTTGCCTGAATGGGTCTTGTTAGATCTGTGCCAGCTACTGCAGACCCAAGAAGACTAAGGGAGAAGAAAAAGCAGAAGGAATAGAGATAGGTTCCTGATGCATGCTGGAGCCATTAGGATCTACCTCTCCACCTTTGGCCTCTTACCTGCCCTCCACCCACCCAGACTCTTCTCATTCCTTCCTGCTCTCCTCTGTTCTTTTCACTGCCTCCTTGCTGGCATAAGTGCACTCCCATGAGTAGGGGGCAGCATCAGTGAGCTGAAGATACTGCCAGCATTTTCAGCGCTGGAAATGTAGGCAAGATTCTGTCTGTTTTTTACAGTGGCAAAGAATAGAAGAAAGATTGGCCTGCTTCTATATTTAATCGCCAAATTACAGAAACTTTATTATAAAATGAAGCCCCTGTTTGGAGCTTATTTTTTCTTTAAACAAGATTAACTGAAAAAGAATTCATAATATCTTTTATCCTAAACATGCCAGTTTCTCTTCTGCTGCGGAATTTTATAGGCTTTTATCAGAAAACTTTCTGCAGAATAGTATTCACATTTGTCACAATAATGAGAAAACTAAAATTAGAACTTCATTATTCAGAAAGCCCTTAACATTTTCCTCACAGCACTAAATACCGTTGTGGAGTGATGAGATTATGTTGCCAAGTATCAAAACCAATTACTGTTCTGCCATACCAAATGCCCTGAATTATACATGGCTTCTAGCTAGCGGTCTAGCACAGCGGATGAGCGCATACTGCCTTCCACTTATGGGGCCTAGCACAGAGCTCTCCTCAAATTATTAAATGGCAAGAAAGTTCTGAAGTTATCCCCAGAAGCATCACTCCTTAGCAATAGCAAGGTACTCAGTCTGTGGTGTCACCATCTTGGTATTAATTCTAATTTTATTCATACTCATATCTTATTTATTTCTTCATTTTTATAGCACCATTATTCATCCCCGATTCCTGTTCAGAACATTTTTTTTAAATTCAGTGGCTGAAGTGCATATAGGAATTGTTAGCCTTCAATTTATGAAAAAGGAAATGAGAGAAAGAGGTGGAAATTTCAGTGTGGCATAGCTGAGATTGTAGATGTTGCGCACACTCCTCTCTGATATCAACTAATCCTTAAAGACAGCAGCTTGCAGGGAAGGCTTCCATCCATTCCCAATCCTGGTGGTCTTTCACCACCAGAAATAGTGTTCTAGCGGAGTTAGGTGCTTTAGGGCTGTCACAAATACAACCCCCTGTCTGGAAGAGCCTGGCTGCCACCACAAGCAGTGAATGTTGGGGGCCCTAAAATCAATCTTCCACATCCCCTGACCAAAAATAAGTCACAGTGGTTTTGATAGAGCAGAGAAAGCGTGCAAAGAAGCAAGGAGGGGAGGAATGAGTATGATGAAGATAGTACTGACTGCAGCAGTACAGCCTTCCAATCATCCATCTGGAATATACTTGGCTTGGCAGCACAACATGTGAGCGGGACCTTGGAGTTGCTGTGGATCACAAGCTGAACATGAGTCAGCAGTGTGATGCATCTGCAAAGAAGGCAAATGCCATTTTAGGCTGCATTAAGAAGACTATAGCTTCCAAGTCGCAAGAAGTTATAGTTCCTCTTTATTATGCATTGGTTAGACCTTACCTTGAGTAGTGTGTCCAGTTCTAGGCACCTCAGTTTAAAAAAGATGCAGCCAAACTGGAGCAAGTCCAAAAGAAAGCAACAAGAATGATCAGTGGGATGGAAGGGAAACCCTACAAGCAGTGGTGGGCTCCAGCAGGTTTGCACCTACTCTATAGAACTGGTTGTTAACGAGAGATAGGACATATAAAGTTTAAAAATAGCCATTTAAAAGTGGCTGCCAGATGGTCATAGAACCGGTTGTTAATTTCTTTGAATCCCATCACTGCCTACGAGGAAAGGTTGGGAAAACTTGGGATGTTCAGCTTGGAGAACAGAAGGCTGAGAGGGCATGATTGCCCTCTTCAGATACCTGAAGGGCTGTCATATGAAGGGGTTCATTTGTTTATAGCTGCCCCTGAAGGCAGAACTAGAACCAATGGGTACAAACTGCAAGAAAGGAGATTCCAGTTGGATATCAGGAAAAAATTCCTGACAGTGAGGGTGGTTCAGCCGTGGAACAGATTGCCAAGGGAGGTGGTGGACTCTCCCTCACTGGGGATCTTCAAGCAGAGGCTCAACAAGCCCCAATTGGAGATGCTCTAGAAGGATTTCCTGCTACAGGACTAGAAGACCTACCTTCCAACTCTATGATTATATGATTCTATGAATCTGCCTTCTCAGATCCACTCAGGCTTGCTCCGGCAAAATTGCTGGTACAAAATAGACCTGTTCCAGCACCAGAGGCACAAGGAACAAATGTTCCATGTTAATCTTCTCTGTTTTGTTCCAATTTTAGTACCGAATATATGCTACCAAAGCAAGCATAGGAACAAACGTTCTTTACCTAGATGAGAACTCCAAGACTCTCCCTCCACTCCTGCAAGATGCAATGTATACTATGGTTGTGCAGCTGCAGCGTAGGGTAGAAAAAGAATAGGACTGGGATTTAGAATAATAGAATCATAGAGTTGGAAGGGACCTAGTAGGTCATCTAGTCCAACCCCTTGCCTGCAGCAGGAAATCCCCCTAGAGCATCCCCGACAGGTGCTCGTCGAGGATGCTCTAGGGGTATTTCCTGCTGCAGGCAGGGGGTTGGACTAGATGACCTATATTATATACTGTATATTTAATATATAGTACCAGTTTATGCTTTATGTGGACTGAGGCCCACAGCAGACATTCAGTTGTTCCATGCAAAAGGCATCCATGTGTGTCAACCCAGATGGGATTTGTGACTAAACATTTACTGGAATCTGGATGTTTCTGTATGGCAAAAACAACACTGGTCCCTCCTTCAACACTACCAGTCATTCTTTTGCAGACTCACTGTGTCTGCATATATCCCAGCAAGATTTGTCAGAAATGGAAGCTTCTCCAGGAGGGTTTTCCCTATTGGGAGAAGTAAATGTCCTGCTCATGCCAAAAACAGCAGGATTCACATGCTCTTGTATTTGTTACAGTGACTGTATGCAAAGAGAGCTCACTAACTCAAATGGAAGAAAGCTGTCAGCCACTCCCTGGAGCTTCCAAGCAAGCAGGCATAAGGTTCATCCCCACCAGTAAGTGGGGACACACACCCAAACGGCTACCACACTGAGAAAAGAAGACACTGATATCCCAATTCAATTAGGAAACTTTAGTCACAATATTTCAGTGGGTCACCCAACTGCAATTAAATAGCATGATGTTACTGCATAATATTAAGTATCTCTCTTCTCACCTATAACAATATAAATCATATCCTATCTTTGCTAGTACAGTGCCTTGCTTAACATTCCTCGCTTAACAAGTGCCTCGCTTAACAAGCGTTTCACATAACAAGCAAAAATTTCTACGAAATCGCTTCACATAACAAGTTCTGCTTCACTTAACAAGCAAGCACACTTTGGACACACGTGCTATGCAGCCCTGACGCTCTGCATGGAGGCTCTTTAAAAGGGCTGCTGGCCAGCGCTGCTGCCTCTAACTGCCCCCAACTTGGGGACAGTTGTGTGGAGGTGCCAGTGGCAGCTGCCCCTAACTGCCCCATGTGCTCCCACCGACCACCTTGAACCTCCAGCAGCAGTCCAGCCTGGCCCAACAACTGGTTCCCTGGAAGTGGGTGGGTCCAGGCCAGGTCAGGGGGTGTGGCTGGGGAAAATTAAATTTTAAAAAATTTTTAAAAATAAAAAATTCTTAAAAATTTAAAAAATAAAAATTGACTGTCATGGGACTTACCTCTGAGTAGTCAGGTTGGGCTCTCAGGCTGCAGTGCCAGCCACACTTTCCTGGGAGTTAGTCCCATTGACTGTCATGGGACTTACCTCTGAGTAGTCAGGATGGGCTCTCAGACTGCAGTGCCAGCCACACTTTCCTGGGAGTTAGTCCCATTGACTGTCATGGGACTTACCTCTGAGTAGTCAGGTTGGGCTCTCAGACTGCAGTGCAAATTTAAAAATACCCAGCTGCTGGAGGCCGGCTGCTGGAGGCTCCTTACACTGCCACGCCAGCCGAACCGGTCCGCCCGATTATGCCCTCCCCCCGCCGCTACCGGATCACCTGCGGCGGGGAGATGGCAACAACCGTCCTCAGGATCCGGACCGAACCCCCCTCAGCCCACCACTGCTCCCAGGAAAGTGTCTTTGATTGCAGCCTCCTAACCATGTCTACCCAGAAGTAAGCCCCATTGTGTTAAATGGGTCTTACTCCCAGGAAAGTGTCTTTAGAATTGCAGACTAAGTAGACTTCATTGGATCATGCACATTGGATGCATGTTTTGAATTCAATTCCAGTGTTTTGTCATCATTTTTACATCCAGTTAATATTTTTATATGAATATTTTTGGGGTTGTGGAACCAATCATCTGAGTTTCCATTATATCCTCTGGAAAAATCTGCTTCATTTAAAGAGCGTTTCACTTAAAGAGCATGCCTCCGGAACGAATTAAGCTCTTTATGTGAGGCACCACTGTATCCTCATTTTCAGCTCAGTGTACAGACAGCACTCCTGATCCATAGGTTCCACATTCACAGATTCAACCAACCACACATTGAAATCGTGGGATAGATTTCCTGCTCTGCTCCCCTTTCAGCACTGTGAGGTACATATTCAAGCCATTTTGGGTGGGCTGTACAGTGGAGCTCTCATGCTGCAGGCAGACAGTCAGCACTGTCTCTTATGCATGTTCACATCCCCAGTAGACCCCTTTCTGGTGCTGCCTGGCTGCTCAGACTTTAAAGATAGCAAGCAGAGGGAGGGAACCAAAGCATATGGGATCACCTCCTGCCTGTATATTCACCATATCACAAAACATTCCAGTACAACACAGCCACATCATCTCAGTTAGGCCAGGAGATAGGCACAAATCA
The DNA here is from genome assembly GCA_030015325.1 of Cryptoblepharus egeriae. Lineage (NCBI taxonomy): Eukaryota > Metazoa > Chordata > Lepidosauria > Squamata > Scincidae > Cryptoblepharus > Cryptoblepharus egeriae. The sequence continues at coordinate 55,658,367 of JAREYC010000004.1, read as the reverse complement.
AACCAGAAACTGCTGATTCTTCATACTAACATGAGCAGAACTTACACAAAAGTTATTTTTGTATTTGTGTTTCTTCAACTTTAAATCATTATTTTACATGAAAGAGCAAACACCAGTGTGGCAAAAGAAAGGAGGAATTGGAATGAATTATGTAACTTTTCTGCCCATGTCAGTAGAAGCAGAAAGGTCAAGATCTTTTTAAACTTTGACTTTCAAAACACCAGGATGTAATCCTCATTTCCATCTAAAACAAAGTCCCAGGCTCACCATTACTTAAAATTCACCATTACTCAAAAATAACACCTATGGAAAGCAATGTGTCTACTTCTGAGTAAATCAGGTTGCAATTATGTGAAGTTCATTCTCACTCTTTATGGTTTGTCTTTCCACTGTGAATTGCATTATACATTCCCAGATAAATATTATAGGTTGTATGTTGAACCTCGAGCACACACCAGGCACCTTAAGGAAGGACTTGTTTAATAGTATGTTGTTTACTGTGCATTTTCTCTGATATTCTTTACAGAAAAGGTTGTGAAAACCAAAATTGTTAAAAGTTATTGAATAAAAATATGATTTTTATTATTTTTAATATAGTTTGTGCAGTTCTTAAATAACAATTACTTGTGGGTTATTTTTCAGGATCTGGACTCAAATAAAATAAGATAAAAATATAATCAGATACCCCACCCCCCTAAGGTTAACACCCAACTTTGTCATGTAAGAAATAAAGCACTGCATAAAACAAAATTTAGGGAAATTAGCACAGTTAAAAACTGACAAAGAAAGAGACTGCTTGGAATTGTCTCTAAACTTGTTGAAACTTTTGGACAAAAATGATTCAATGGATTTGTTTTTCTTCTTTGCTGAAAGAAAAGACCCATCACTTACTGCTTCCAAGTCCAGGTGGAGCAGTTTCAAAGCAGATGTGGCAACTATTTTCATTTTGCCATTTGGCTCTTTGTTGGCCGTACTGGCAGAAGAACCCAGTTGCTGCCTGCTGTTGTTTGCAGCAATTGCTGCAAGGCTATTCAGCTCCTAAAGATTGCAGGATACACAGTGGCATCACCAGGGGATGTGGGGGTGCAGCCCACACCAGGTGACATGCTCGAGGGGGTGTCGTACAGTGGCCTATGGGACACCAAAAACCAAGTTCGCGAAGGTGCGCGCTACTTCTTCATGCCATGTGTTGTTGGATTCTTACTGAAGAGTAGAGTCCAATGCAACCATCTTTTTTGAGCTAGCACCTTTCTAACCAAAGTTATGGCTAAAAAAACTTTAAAAAAAGCCCCAGAAACCCCAAAATTTGCATATTGCACTAATTTGTATATCCCACCTTCGTCTGCTAGAGAGGCCAGGCTGAGAGGAAGCCAAGGCTAGTAAGGGTCCTGATCCAAGAACTACAGTCCCCACAATCCCCTGAAAAGTTATCCTTCAGTTAGCCTCTCAATGGCAAAACTGGCCTCACTGCTAAAGTAGGTCTTTGGCTGTGCACAGTGGTAGGATTCAAATAAATTAACAACAGGTTCTATGTCCCATTTGTAATTGGTTTTTGAACCAGGCTCTCATTAGCAAAGGGTTCTGTAGAACCTGTGAGAACCCACTGAAGACCACCACTGGCTGTGCATCAATGGGAAGAGGCCAAAGGATGAGGCTAATATACATAGTATCCTTCAAGTAAGTAATAATGTGGAAAATGACAGAAAGGGAAGGATCAGTTACTCCTATGCTATTTTCCACCAAATCTAGATGGTCTCTACCATGGATATAAATTCTAGAGTTGTTTTGACAACTCCCTACCCAGAATGTAAATGTAAATCTATCCATATGCACCATGAGAAAGATTCTCAAATCAGATTTGGATATACAATCAACCCCCAAAATTTGCAGGGGTTGTGTTCCTGGAGCACCCGTGAATTGTGAAAAACCACAAATTGCGGTTGGCATATAAATGACTATACTGTAAATGCCTGGGGCCCTTGCCCTATATGGGGCTGACCTCAGGAGAGGACAACAGGAGGATGCTCCACCCGGTGGGGGCCCAGACCAGAGACCAGAGGGGTCATATAAAGGCACTTTATATGGAAGCACATCTTGGAGAAAAGCAGCAAATTTGATGTTGCCAATGTCGACTTGTGCAACATGTTTTTGCCTCTCTATGTACATTGAAGAACAACTGTTCAAATGCCCTGCTCTAACCCCTGGACCTAGAAGCATGAAATTTGGGGAGGGTATTCCTTCCATGACACGAGCACCCACTAAAAAGTGAGTTTTAGAAATTTAACCCCTAAGGGGGTAAAAAGAGGTGCAACTCCTACAACAATGGGTAATTCCACTAGTGTAACATATTACACTGAAAATTCATACCTCAACCATAACACAAGCCAGTTCCCCAAATTTCATCATCCAGCACTCTGGCATGATCAAATGAGAATACAAGATAAGGTTATGCAGATAAAGCGGGGGTCTCCAAACACTGGCCCTGGGGTTAGCTGCAGCCCTCAGCAAGTCTCCACACAGCCCTCAGCAAGACCCCTCCATCTGGCATTGGGGAAAGACCTATAATCCTCCAGCGGTGAAGGGAGCTCTGCTCTCCACATCATATTTTGAGGGCTGGAAAGGCTGTAATCCCTTCTCTGTGTATGAAAATGCTTATGAACTGGTTTAAATATCACCCTCTCTGTGTTGGAAAGTATTTATTAACTTATGTGAATTCATTCATTCATTCACTCACAGGTTCTGTAAATAATATATTCATTCATGTAAATTTATTTGAATTTGAAATATACTGTAAATCCATTCTTTTTTCTTGTGTTCGCCAACATAGTATCAGAAAAATAATGTGGCTCTCCTGCCAAAATGTTTAGAGACCCCTGAGATAAAGGGACAGAGTTGTAAAGATAGGAACAAGATTATTCTTTATGGCTTGGGTCACCATTTAGCATGTGATGATGTAGCCCAGGAGTGGGCAAAACTCAGCCTGGGGGCATTTTATGGCCATTGGGACCTCCAATTCAGCCTATAGCCAATCTCCAATAAGCCTCTGGCCTTTCACATACTGTTGGCACCTGCACTGGCCCAAGGGCATTAATTTAATCATATACACTCCCACATTGCCTCCAAACAACTTGTGTTTTCATGTATTTCTGTTTCTTCTCTATGTTTTCACTGTGCAAGAAGTGTAAAACAGTTCATAGTTCTCATGTGGTACTACATGCCTGTATTAGAGTTTTCATGTGTATTATAAAGAAGCTCAATAAAATTCATTCACTCATATAAATTCCATTTCTAATGTATTAATTTCTGTAAATTTATCAAATCTGAAATGTAAATTAATTATTTCTCCCAGTCTTCCCCTACCTTGTAGTCTCAGAGATAGTTTGCTCACTCCTGGTGTAGCCTTTGCCCCAATGGTATCCACAGGTCACTGCATAACTTTCTCACAAAAAAATGGATGACTGCCTTTCACCTCTACAGGGAAAAACAAAGCAAGAATGTGGGGACTTTGGTGTGATGAAGGAAAATGTGACCTTTATCCATGACACTGGTTAAGATGCAGAGTCCTCTCAAGTGATTTAAAGTGCCTCTGTGTACAGAGATGCACAACATCTTCCAGAAATTCTTGAAATACACAAGTCTTCCCTCAAGATGCATATCACCTCCCATAGCTAGTGTAGTGTTGTGGCCAAGAGAGAGCAAAATGGAAATCAGGACATGCCAGTTTTGCATATTAGTGCCATGCAATCACTAGATGGCCTTTGGTGATCCATCCATCAAGGGCAGCTCCAGCACTGACACATGGGGATTCCAGGTAGCTCCCACTTTCTGCCACCCCATTTTCTGCTGTTTCACTCTTTAGTCACTCTCAAAATATACCCAGAAGCAGTGCTTTTTTCTAGAAATAAAGGGTTGCCATATGTCCAGTGGTGGGCTCCAGCAGGTTCGCACCTACTCTATAGAACCGGTTGTTAATGAGAGATAGGACATATAAAGTTAAAAAATAGCCATTTAAAAGTGGCTGCTAGATGGGCACAGAACCGGTTGTTAATTTCTTTGAATCCCATCACTGCATATGTCCCAGGAAACCAGAACAGTCCCAGTTTTCAGGGATTGCATTCATATACTGGCAAGTTTGACAGAGGGTCCTGTCCTGGTTTTGTGGAAGAGAATTATGACAATTCTATGAAGATGTTATTTGTAATCGTAGGCATGTCTACTTGGGGGAGTCACAGAAGTGCTGGGTACTCACCACAGAGGTAGCAGTACTTGTAAAGTACCCCCTCAAAAAGACCCCTGTCTGATTTTATCAGGGAGACACACTGGTTTGTCAGTAAAAAAAGAATATAATTTGCATGACTGTCCATCAGGTTGCACTGCCAGAATGCAAATTCTGGTTAGCACAGTTCATCCCTGGAACTGGATTCTTAGTTGTCAGCGAATAGAAAAAGTATGTTAACGATGAAGCCAGGAGAAATGTTGACACAGTTTTACCCCACAGATCTTATCCCCAAACTGCTTGAACGATTTATGTAGGTGCCATTTTCTTTACTATGATGGATCTAAAAATGATCCATGTCACAGCATAGGCAATGAGTTTGCATATATGTGCTCATGGCATTATAGGTTGCTGAGGGGATTACACTAATAGCAACACTGAGCTGTTTTACATGTTGATTAGCTTTCTGTTAACAATGAACAAACTCAAAGTAGGACCTAATTATTCCATGCTACCCTTTAATCATCCAAATTACACCACAGCAACTTCTATTATCTTTGCTTTTGTGTTCTGCTCATATCTGAGTGTCTTTTGTGTTCTGTTCATATCTGAGTGTCCCTCCTATAGAGGAAAAACAGAAATTAAAACATATTGTCGTATTTTTGAAAGCTGCAGCAAAAGTTGGCCATCCTAAGCAGAAAAGTCTGGACATATTTTTTTCTTCTCATGGAGATGGTTCCAGGTTTTGGTGGGAGGGAGGAGACCCTGCATTGATGAGCTCCTTGCATGACTCTTCAGTGGAATTGTAAAATTTAACAAGAATATTTATATACTGCTTTTCAACCAAAAGAAGTTTTCCAAGTGGTTGACCCTGAAAAAAATGAACAAATTTCCCTTCCCCCAAAGCACAGGTGGGCCCAGGCCGGTTCAGTCCGGATCCGGGAACCTGTTCTTAAAATTTCCCATCTGCTACCAATCCGGTAGCTGCGGGGAAGGGCCTCCCCAGCCCTTTTTTCTTTTTAACTCTTGCCTGACTACTAGGACTCTTGACTATAGTCCTAACCATGTCTACACAAAAGTAAGCCCTATTGTGCTCAATGGGTCAAACTCCCAGGAAACTGACTTTAGGATTCCTGCCTCCCTTTCCAGGATAGATCCTCTTTCCTTAGCGTGGTGATTGCAATCCTAACCATGTCTACTCAAAAGTAAACCCTATTGTGCTCAATGTGTCTTACTCCCAGGAAACTGTCTTTAGGATTCCTGCCTCCCTTTCCAGCCTGGTGGAAAGATCCTCTTTTCTTAGCCTGGTGATTGCAATCCTAACCATGTCTACTCAAAAGTAAGCCCTATTGTGCTCAATGGGTCTTACTCCCAGAAAAGTGTGGACAGGGTGCATCCTCAGGGAGCAAGGCTAGGCAGGTCTACTCAGAAGTAGGTCCCGTTACAGTCAGTGAGTCTTACTCTCAGGAAAGTGTGGACTGGGTGCAGCCTCAGGGAGCAAGGCTAGGCAGGTCTACTCAGAAGTAAGTCCCATGACAGTCAATGGGACTTACTCCCATGAAAGTGTGGCTGGCACTGAAGCCTGAGAGCCCAACCTGACTACTCAGAAGTAAGTCCCATGATAGTCAATGGGACTTACTCCCAAGAAAGTGTGGCTGGCACTGCAGCCTGAGAGCCCAACCTGACTACTCAGAAGTAAGTCCCATGACAGTCAATGGGACTTACTCCCAGGAAAGTGTGGCTGGCACTGCAGCCTCAGAGCTCAAGCCTATGGAGGTCTACACAGAAGTAAGTCCCATGGTAGTCAATGGGACTTACTCCCAGGAAAATGTGGCTGGCACTGCAGCCTCAGAGCCCAATCCTATGGAGGTCTACCCAGAATTAAGTCCCATGGCAGTCAGTGGGACTTACCCCCAGGAAAATGTGGCTGGCACTGCAGCCTCAGAGCCTAATCCTATGGAGGTCTACTCAGAAGTAAGTCCCATGGCAGTCAATGGGACTTACTCCCAGGAAAATGTGGCTGGCACTGCAGCCTCAGAGCCCAATCCTATGGAGGTCTCCCAGAATTAAGTCCCATGGCAGTCAGTGGGACTTACCCCCAGGAAAATGTGGCTGGCACTGCAGCCTCAGAGCCCAATCCTGACCAATTTTAATTTTTAAAATTTTTTTTAATTTTTTAAATTAAAAACCTCCCGGCCCCGACCCCTGACCCGGCCTGGCTCCGCCCACTTCTGGGGAACTGGTTCTTGGGCCAGGCCGGGCCCACCATTGCAAATCTAAAAAGAAGTGTAGAAGAGCCAGCTGCAGCAGTCACTGGACAAGATACCATCCTGAGGGCAAGAAAGAAAGTTGCACTCCTCAACTCCCCAATAAGCACAAGCGAAGGAATGTGCTTTTCTGTCCACTCCTGTCTTCATCAAAATCCTCTTCAGGCTCTTCTGAATCAGTAGCTCCCAGCTTCTGTGGGACTGAAATGGATCTATCCTGTGCAGGCCTCCTTCCTTGTCCATATCCTAGCACCATCGATGAATCCAAAATGGGGGAAGCAGGCACCTCCTCCAGCCCAAAGGTCAATACAGTCTCTCGGGCAGGTTATAACCACAAAAGAGGACAAACCACCCCAAATGTAGGACACCCAAGAAAAATGTAGAACATGTCAAAACAAAAGTTAAAAACAATCATTTACGGTATATTTTTTCACATGGTTACTTATTATTTACTTATTATTAAATTTAAAACAATTACACATTATTTATTACATGCACACAGCAATCCTAAGCATGTCTACTCAGAAGTAAGACCTATTGTATTCAATGGGGCCTACTCCCAGTGTTAAGGATTGCAGCCAAAACTTATTAATTCCAAGAATGCTACATGCTCATAGGGAAAAGGAGGACAATTAAGATTTTTTTCCAGGACACATCCTTGGACATACAGTCACCCTACCTCAGGGCTTAGCTGGGGCAGCGTACCAAGTTTGGAGCTGATGTCGTCACTTCACTTCTGGGTTCTCCCTTATTCTAGGATGACTTTGTTTATTCTATGATGCCACCAAATCCAGTAATTAATTGCATGAAATACAGTCCTGGTGAGGATGGAGAAAAGAGGGCAACCTCTGTCAATCTCTTTGATGTTTGGCTTGGTACTTGAGCTGCAGCTGGAAAGTGCACATGTGAAAGTAAGGGAGAGAGAGAGAGAAAGGGAGGCTGGATGCTGAATTCCCAGGTTGTGGACATGCTCACACTGCTGCCACTTGGGCAGGCCGCTTGCTGCTCTTAAAACTCTTTCAAACCCTTTTCTGGGCAGGAACATGGAGGAAAAAGCAGAGGACATATGCCCTCCTAGTGGTTGGTATCTGGGACCAGTCTTGTGCTTGCTATGCTGCTGGGCATAACATGATAGGATGGGAGAAAAATGATCTATGTATTGGAGAATGACTGGGTGACCCACAGGAGGATTGCGCAGAAGGAGACAGTTGTAGGAAGAATGACTTGAAAGACAAAAGTTCTTGAGATGACTTCTAAAAGAGTAACTCCTTCTTCTATCGCTTGTGCGTTGCAGCTGGTGGAGACCAGCAGATGTCAGGTCAGGACAGACACCAAAACTGTTCTCTAAGAAGCCTTGTCAGTTATGGGCATGATCTTTCTTACCATGTACAGAGAAAAACTATTTAGAAATTGAAAGAGGCAAAGGGAAATTTCTGACCAGGGCTCAGCTTAGAAACCTCTGGCCAGCTGACTGTTGCTGAGGTTACACAAAGGAATCTTTGGAGGAACATCAAAAACTGCATCCTGGTAACAGCCAATCAGAAGCTTCTGGTCAGAACCTGAACAAGTTCTCTTGTCAAGATGCCTCCTTCCCTCACCCCAGGCAACTATTATGGGTGGCTCTCTCACCCTGCTTCCCTTTCTCTTTTTTTAATGCTACATAATGGATAACGGATTCAGGCCAACATCCCCGCTTTCACAGTAGGCCACATACATGGATCCCTTTGTGAAAGAGACAAACTGTTTTCCCCAAACCACTCTGCATCAAATGGCAGCAAAGGCTAGCTGCTAGAGGAATTAGGGCCCTATTCCTATGGCTCAAAGATGGAGAGAGAAATAAATTTCAATAAAAGTTATTTTATTTAGAAAGAAGAAAAAATAAATATCCATTTAAATAATAGCACTGATGGAGCCATGCCAATGGGGCATGCAAAGCATTGTCTAGTGGGAGGGGTGAAACATAGAGGCCTCCTCAAAGAAAATATATTTGGCTCTTAACTGACATGCTTTAAACAGACCTTGTTACCTACACCCCAAGCTACACATTTTCTCATTACAATAGGACACCTCAAGGTTATCATCCAGATAAGCCGGATTAACCTGCCACTCCAGTTCTGTATTATCAGCAATTCTAAAAATCCTTAATTAGATAAGGGATTTTGACCAGCAAGAGATCATCCTACTCTTGTGGCACACACACCTGGGTGACATCAGAATAGTTTCCACATGCTGCTCAAAGACCTCCTAGATATACAGACAGACAAGTGAGGGCACATGGATGCATGTGTCTTGTGAGCTCCCTGAGGCATCTGGTGGGCCACTGTGAGACACAGTGAGCTGGACTAAATAGGCCCTTGGTCTGATCCAGCAAGAGCTCTTCTTATGTTCTTACAGATAGATCTAGAAATTAGATCTAGATTCTAGATCTTGAAACTCGATCTTGAAACCAGATAGTTCAAAAAGCAAGGACTCCTGCAATTTTTCCTCTCAAGTCCCTCCACTATGGGACACTGTAATTAGAGCATCACAATCATTCTCTATCTATGACTATGATTCACTCTGATTCACTCTGACCTCTTGGATAAAGATACTGGGGAACACCTTGACTATACTCGACGAGCACCTGTCGGGGATGCTCTAGGGGGATTTCCTGCTGCAGGCAGGGGGTTGGACTAGATGACCTACTAGGTCCCTTCCAACTCTATGATTCTATGATTCACCTTCATCAACATCTCCCCCTGGTATTATGGGAATACCATTTTAGGAATGGGGAGGGAGTTACCATAGACATTAAGCATTCCAGAAACAGCTGTTCATCGTTGGGAGGTGCTCCTCCACTTGCTATGGTGACCATGCAGCCATCTTGCCTTGAGGAAGGTGAGAAATTAACTGGCTTTTCTCAGTGGTGAAGTTCATGATTTATGTACATAAAATGCTGTGGTGGGCTCCAGCAGGTTCGCACCTACTCTACAGAACGGTTGTTAATGACAGGACATATAAAGTTTAAAAACAGCCATTTAAAAGTGGCTGCCAGATGGTCATAGAACCGGTTGTTAATTTCTTTGAAGCCCATCACTGATAAAATGTTGCTATGGAAGTGATGTCATAACAGAAAGTGACAATACACTCTGGCTAAAAAGAGACAATTGTGGGGGAGGACATGGCTCCTCTCCTCAGCAGCTCACCATCCACTTGCTCTGCCACTCCCCTCCCATTCAGGCAGTTGCATAGCTAAATCTGCTACCTGAGGCCAAGAAGATTTTGTAGTTCCCCTCAAAAACAAAATCAACTTTAATTAATTAAGTAAAAAGTGTGCCCCTTTTTGGTTAGAGACGCTCTTCTGTGTCTCTAAAGAGAGACATTTATTCACCCCGCTAAATATAAGCAGAACAGATTGAAAAAGTGCTTTTTTACACAGTTAATGAGGGTAGCAGTATTATAAAACATGGAAACAAGAGCTGACTCATTAGTAACACTTTATTGGTTATATGATGTGTCATAACAACATCTCATTGGCTCTCAACCATTTTGGGTTTCAAAAATTCACTTTTTCTCCCATAAGGCTGTTGTGTTTTAATTTTCTCATTAATTGGCCATAACTTTTGTTACAATACAGATATTCCAGTGCAGTTTGTTTTGTTGCATTCTGCATTAACAATGATATAACATGATGGTATTATTCATACATATCCTATTTTCCCCACAATTTTGGTCACTAGTAATAAGCTAAGGTTGTTGCGTCCCTAAAGCTTGTTGTCCAATGCAGTTGCTTCCATTTGCACGCTTAGCTCTATGGGTGCTCTTTGCGGCCTTTGCTCTATGCCCATTTACAACAACAAAGCTGTGTTCTGTGTTCATGAAGGGCTGCATCGTTCTAATTAGCATCAGGATACTCAATGCCTTCTCCCCACAGTCTGCTGCCTGAGGCAACCACAGCAGTTGGCCTGAAGGAATGGCTGGCCCTGCTTGCTTCATGGCAATTTGCTTTTCAAACTCAATGGTCAGCAAAAAATACTTTTCATGGTATACTGGACACCACAGAGGCTACATTTAAAATAGTTTAGCTCCTAATCTAGATGCTGGCAATGTTCAAATACGAATGCTTACTTGATATACAGTGGTGCCTCACATAAAGAGCTTAACATGTTCCAGAGACATGCTCTTTAAGTGAAACGCTCTTTAAGTGAAGTGGATTTTCCCATAGGAAACAATGGAAACTCAGATGATTGGTTCCACAACCCCTAAAATATTCATATAAAAATATTAACTGGATGTAAAAATGATGACAAAACACTGGAATTGAATTCAAAACATGCATTCAGTGTGCATGATCCTATGAAGTCTACTTAGGCTGCAATCCTAAAGTCACTTTCCTAGGAGTAAGCCCCATTTAACACAATGGAACTTACATCTGGGTAGACATGGTTAGGAGGCTGCAATCAAAGACACTTTCCTGGGTGGCTTACCTGGGCTGCTGCTGGAGGTTCAAGGTGGTTGGTGAGGGCACTTGGGGACAGCTCCTCCAACAACTGCCCCCACGTTGGGGGCACGTTGGGGCCACGTTGAGGGCAGTTAGAGGCAGTAGTGCTGGTCAGCAGTCCTTTTAAAGAGCCTCCGCGTAGAGCATCAGGGCTGCATAGCACGCATGCCCATAGCGCACTTGCTTGTTAAGTGAAGCGGAACTTGTTATGTGAAGCAAGATTTCTTGGAAATTTATTCTTGTTATGTGAAATGCTTGTTATGTGAGGCATTTGTTATGAGAGGTACATGGTATTTACTTGATATATATTTCATTTAAAATTATAATTACTGACCATACAAGAAATTAAATCTTATTAAATCCACATATAGGCTGCAATCCTAACCACACTTTCCTGGGAGTAAATACTATTTAACTCAATGGGACTGACTTCTAAATTGGACTTTCTTCTATGTTTAGGATTGCATTTGATAGGGTAGTAAGTACAACACATACACACATGCATGTGCATACATGCATACACAATACACTCCAGATATATTCATTTTCTAGGGAAGATATCACTGTTCACCAACAAATGATATGATGTTTCCTTCGTATGACTGTATCATATCTCATACAAGGAATCCTGTCCATTTTAAAATGCTATTTATTTGAATTTAATCATTCAAGATTGGAGAAAAATTAGGCTGTGATGTATAAAAGGTTATTGCCCAGTCAACTGTGGTCAACTTTCAGTAAGGCAGTTGAGATTATGAAGGGCACTAATTAGAGGCATAGCTCATGATATAGCCTGGTGCAAAGCTCAAAATGTTGCCCTGGAAGATATGTTACAACCAGAAGTGATATCATCCAGGTTTTTGTTTTTTGTTTTTTTTTAAAAAAGGGGGAAACCTGCCACCTCCTCCTCAGCAGTTCACCACCCATTGCCTCTGCTACTGTAGCAGAATTAGGATTAATAATCTGGTATTAATCCCTAATAATCTACTAACAGGACAAGCAAAAGCAATACTTTAGCTAAGGCCTTCCGGCCCAAGTCATTATGGGTATGTATGAAGCATTATGGGTATGTAAGCATAAGAATTAAGATGCAAGCCAGCAGAAGCATATGAGAACAAACTGTAGTTGGCAACATAGAAAGTGTAACATTTAGGAGTAAGTCCTTGAAGTAACAATGGAAGCCATAGGAAGCATGGTACAGAATATACTGAAGTTGCAACAAAATTATGTTGTAAACACGTCATGTGGTATGAACGTTGAAAATGAATCAGAATTGAACTGTATAATGAACTAACGATTCTCTATGATTGGAATAATTAATCAAGCAATATGGTTGGTGAAAGTTGTTTAATGGACATTGCAAAAGAGCATATGGAAATGTATGATTTACTGAATATTCGTGATGTGAGTATTTAAGACCCAGCACTTCCTGTGCTGGTGGTTGTTCTGGGCCACATTTGAAAGACTCCATCAAGGATCTGCCCAGCATCCATCTGGTAGCAAAATAAAGTACCTGTTAACTCTTTGATTCCTGGTTTTTGGATTTAAGTCAGTGCTTGGGAAGTTTGGGGATACAAGTGTGTTCTAGAGGTTGGGGTGTAAGTAACAACACTTCAGCAGCCCATAACATCTGCAGCATGTCTGCAACACTAGTAGCATAGCTAAAGCACCTATTTGCTATCTTGAGTCAAAGATTCCCCTCACGCTCCACAACAACAAAGTCAAATTTAATTAAGTGAAAAAATGAAAATTGTGTCCCTCTTTAGTTAGGGAAACTGTGCTGGGGCAGAGAAGAATGTTTGTTATATCCCTGCTAAATATAAGAGGCGTACCACTTAGAAGCGGTGCCTGAACATTTAGCATGGGTAATTTTTTTGATATACTGTATATGATATATATACAGTGATGGGCTTCAAAGAAATTAAGAACCGGTTCTCTGTCCATCTGGCAGCCACTTTTAAATGGCTATTTTTAAACTTTATATGTACTATCTCTTGTTAAGAACCGCTTCTATAGTGTAGGTGCGAACCTGCTGCTGCCCACCACTGTATATATACCAAGAGCTGATTCATATTAACACCTTATTAGTTCCATACAATATCGTAATTTCATCTCAATGGCTCTCATAGCAATTTATATCATGGGAAAGTTTTTGTTAAGAAAATCCACTTTTTGTTCCATAGGCTTTTGTGTTTTCATTTTCTGTTTAATTGGCCATAACGTTTGATAGAATATAGATATTCCAATGCGATTTGTTTCATCGCATTCTGCATTAAATTACCTTTCCAACAATTTATAAAATTATATATTATTATCAGATATATTGTAGGTGTATATATGTGTATATACTCCGCATATTTACTCCATGGATCTCAAGTGATACAATCTTGGTGTATGAAAACAGTGAATACATTAAAATTCTACTGATTCATAATTATACACTCTGTGCCAATTCCATTCTGTTTTAAGCATTACATAACACTAGAGATCTTGCTTTGATGAGCACAGTGCAATCAGGTGAAAATTGAGAATAATTTAGTGATATCTGGAGTCAAACTGTTCAGCAAAGTCAATAGGCCACTGCATTGGCATCCTTCAGTCTCAAAAGATTATGGCAACGTGCTCTGAATGTCTTCTCCAGAGCACGATGGCCTGGGTAGATTCATATGGAGGATAGACTGTTACTCAAGCAGCAAATCCTCTCTCTCCACTTCACTGAAATAGTCCAATGGAACAGCAGAGCAGATACGATTGGTTCCAGCTGCATCACAGGAGTTACCGGAACATGATTGTACACAGTCACAAACTGCTTCCAGAACTCCAGCTCCAGATTTTGCCTCAAGGTTGACTCCTGAAGCCTTTCCCATAGATGGATATAGCTACAAGGCAGTGGACATTTGAGGTGGGAGTTTTCCTTCTCCAGACAGTGATCAGATGACCAGAAAAACCCAGATTTGTCCGGATTTTTAGCCTCCTGTCCAGGTGTCCTACATTTTGGCTTTATTGTCCTACATTTTGGCTTCATTTTGAAACTTCGTGATAGTGCACAGTACCCCATCATGCCATATGTTGTTGGATTTGTTTTGAAGAGCAGAATACAATGCAATAATCAGTTTTGAGATATCTCCTTCCTATCAAATGTAATGGTCAAAAAGAAAAGAAAAACAAAAACAAGAAAAATACATTTTTTGGCAATTTTTTCAGCAGGTAGGAATTTTGGCCTGGGATTAGGAATTTTGGCCTTGGGGTTCAGGAATTTTGTGTTTGGCATCTGGTCACCCTGCAGACAACCCACATTCAGTGGGATTTTGGACAGGTTTAGTCTGGCTCCTCAACAAAGCCCTGTCTGGTATGGGAGTCCCTGCCAGTAGCTACGCTACCCTTGTATCACTGTACCACACAATCCCACCACCCCAAAATAGGCCACAAAGGTATGAATAATCTTAATGCCATAAGGACCTTAAAGCAACACCCTCACTTATAAATTTATAGTTTCCATCAGAAACCTAATGAATTTGTTTCAGATTTATCTTTGGTTTCACCAGTAAATATTATCTTTTCTAGACAAATATATTGTCAAGAACAGCCAAAGATCAGTTCATTCTGATGGACCTTTGGATTTGAAGCTGATCTTGTGTGAAATCCTTATTCATTGTTAATGCAAAAGGACATAGTGTAACTTGAGGGACTTTTGAAAAGGAGTTGGGTGGTAAATAAGATTTTTGAAAGGGCACTTTGCAAAGAGCTTGTTTTAAAATAATGAATTATTAAAGAACTTTCCTAATCCAAATGGCTTAGAAGAATGCAAATCTGTCCACAACAGAGATGCTTTGGGGAAAGGATTGAACAGTTAAATATCTACATTGTCTTGGTGATAATTCAATTGGTGTCACAGCTTCAGGGGACACCTCTGAATGCACTTTTAGGAGGAAATTAGTAACGCATCTTCATATACAGTGGCGCCTCACATAACAAATTTAATTCGTTCTGAAGGCATGTTTGTTACATGAAACATTCTTTACGTGAAGTGGATTTTCCCATAGCAAATAATGGAAACTCCGAAAATTGGTTCCAGAACCCCCAAAATATTCATATAAAAATATTAACTGGATGTAAAAATGACAAAACACTGGAATTGAATTCAAAATATGCATTCAATGTGCATGATCCTATGAAGTCTACTTAGGCTGCAATCCTAAAGACACTTTCCTTGGGAGTAAGCCCCATTTATCACAATGGGGCTTACTTCTGGGTAGACATGGTTTGGAGACTGCTTCTTCTGTAACCTGCTGCTTCTTTTGCTTTCTTCTGTAACCAAAGACACTTTCAAAGTGTCTCCCCACTTTCTCCTTCTCTTCATCCTGAGCCCCTCTCTCCCCTGCTCCCTTCTGGCTAGCCCTGAGCTGCTTCCCTCTTCTCCACTGCTGTTCTCTCCCTCTGCCCAGCAGACGCCTGGCCACAGGAGGAACAGCGCGGAAGTGTTACTTTTGCTATGGGCAGGCGTGCTAGGCAGCCCTGACACTTTTTAATCAGGCTGCTGGCCAGCGTGTCTGCCCCAAATACTAACGTGTTTGTTTGTTACGTGAAGCCCAGTTTTTTACATGAAGCAGAATCCTAGATAAATTTTTGTTTGTTACGTGAAACATATTTTACGTGAGGCATTTGTTACGTGAGGCGTTTTGTTACTGTACACTGTACTGTACAGTACTGAACTGTATTGTACCTTTGAAAACTTTTCATGGCTGGTGTGAGGGTTACAGAGAGGGGGATGACTTTGGCTGCAATCCTAAAGACACTTTCCTGGGAGTAAGACCTATTAGACACAATGGGGCTTACATCTGAGTAGTCATGATTAAGATTGTGCTCTTTCACTATCACTAATGGAGTCACTGCTATCCATTGGCTCTTTGTCTTTTTGTGCAACATTCTCAAGCTGCTGATGGAGAGCAGCATTAGAACATTGATAAGGCACACCTTCCATGCTGCCACACACAGATCCCACATACAAACCTGGCTCAGGCTGCTCCCCGCCCCTGGACCCCACATGAGTTCCCTGGCCATGGAAGCCTATTCAAAACTTTGCCCAGGGCCCCACTGTAGCTCAAGCTAGTCCACTTGTCCCCCCGTCCCTTTGTCCCCCCCTGTGGGTTCCCTTGCCATGGAAACCTGTTCAAAATATCCTCAGAAGTGTTCTTTACCCAAGACAGTGTTCTTTACGCAAGTCAAAATTTCTGAGAAAATTTTGTTCTTTACCCAAAACGTCCTTTACCCAAGTCGCTCTTTACCCAAGGTACCACTGTACATGAGATTGGATTGCTCATTTGTACTCCAAAATGGCAAAGGAGCACTGTTAAACTTCCTAATAAAAAAGTAATTCAAAAAACACATTCATTCTCCAACATACAGTACAACATCAATGACTCCAAACAATTCAAGCTTATAATATTCCTCTCTGTGAATGCCTTACTGTTGGGTGATGCCAGCTGTCTTAGAATTTGTGAATGGACTCAGTTCTCTGTATTACTATCTGGAAAACAGAATAGTTAAGATCTATTATTATAAGATCCCTTATAAAATCTGACAACAGGTGATCCATTTCACTGTCATTTGCCTGCTTGATCAGATTCGGCCCTGGGTGGGCTCATGCTTATCAGAATACTCACCTGACAGGAGTCCTGGAAATAGTGGTGTTGGTATTGGTAACAGTGATAAACCCTAATGCCAAAGGATTGTGTGTGCAATATCCTGTGGAAGGGCAATCACAAAGACCTCCCCAAGGTTAGGGAATGTCTATACCAGGGAGCTGAAGCATTCGATAGGATTTGGACCACTTTAATGAAGTGTAGGCTTAAACACTACAAAAGGCCTCTATTACTGTATATATTCACCATTTTGGTGGAAACCATGTTTTCCATATGCAGTACACAATACAATAACTTTACATGCAGCACTTTGACACAACATTGCTGAAAGCAAAGCCAAAGTTTTCCAGAGATGTTTCTTTGCTACAGGAAAAAATTATTTTTCTGCTCAGTTTGGTTGATATTATTTTGTACACTAGCATTGGAATCACTGGAAGCAGAGATACTGAAATAATATTACTTGAATCTCATGACACAGCATGTCAGCATAACTACATTTCAACCCCATACTGAAATGTCTCTGATTTTCAGCAGGGACAGCAGGGTCTCTGATACCTACATGCCTTATGCAAGTAGAAGAAAGAAATAGCAGCTCTCTCAGGGGATTATGGTTACAGGAAAGAGGGTATCTCTGTGTTCTTGGAGTATGAGCTATTACAAACCAAAATGTTACCGTTTAAATTGCAATAAATGGTGAGGAAGATTAACAGTAGTTTTGCACAGACACAGGGTGCTTTCCTTGCAGGCCTGTCAAATTCAACAATTTAGAGTTCTTCTTTATACCAAACACCCCAGGTACTTTCAAAACAACTATAAACATGGCTGCATGCTTTACTACAGAATCTCTTAAAAGGATTTTTGTAGACCTTATACTAAAGTCTGTTGCAGTTAGATCCAGAACCTGAAAAAATAGCTCAACCTGTGAGCACTTCCTGAAGCTGGTTTCTCCTCCAAAATGGTTTGAAATATACAGTGGTTTAAATACAGTATTATATCTTTAAATCAAGAAAAGTCTGTTGTTCATGTTTAGTCGTTCAGTCATGTCTGACTCTTCATGACCTCATCAACTGCAGCATGCCAGGCCTCCCTATCCTCCACTATCCTCCAATGTCTGTCCAAATTCATGTTCATTGCCTTGGTGACACTATCTAACCACCTCATCCTCTGCCCTCACCTTTTCCTTTTGCCTTTAGTCTTTTCTAAGGAGTCCTCCCTTCTCATGGTGTGGCCAAAATACCATATTTATTCAAATCTAACACTCTCCTTTTTCAGCTGAATTTAGTCTCCAAATTCAGGGTTTGCTTATGATTTGATGGTGCATTAGATTTTAGTAAATACAGGTACAGTGGTACCTCGCTTAACAAGCGTTTCACATAACAAGCAAAAAATTCCAAGAAATCTTGCATCACATAACAAGTTCCACTTCACTTTACAAGCAAGTGCACAGTAGGCACGCGTGCTATGCAGCCCTGATATTCTGCATGGAGGTTCTTTAGAAGGGCTGCTGGCTAGTGCTGCTGCCTCTTACTGCCCCCAACTTGGGGGCAGTTGCCTGGAGGTGTCAGAGGCAGCTGCCCCTAACTGCCCCCAAGTGCCCCCACCGACCACCTTGAACCTTCAGCAGCAGCCCCCAGGAAAGTGTCTTTGATTGCAGTCTTCTAAGTATGTCTACTCAAAAGTAAGCCCCATTGTGTTAACTGGTGCTTACTCCCAGGAAAGTGTCTTTAGGATTGCAGCCTAAGCAGACTTCATAGGATCATGCACATTGATTGCATGTTTTGAATTCAATTCCAGTGTTTTGTCATCATTTTTACATCCAGTTAATATTTTTATATGACTATTTTGGAGGTTCCAAAATATGTGGAACCAATCATCTGAGTTTCCATTATTTCCTATGGAAAAATCTGCTTCACTTAAAGAGCGTTTCACTTAAAGAGTATGCCTCCGGAACAAATTAAGCCCTTTATGTGAGGCACCACTGTATTTTGATTTAAGTATAGGTGAGTATTTAGGGGGGCTACAAGCTCAGCATGGCACTAGCGGCTAAAATTCTGAAAAACGGGCTATATATGAATGAGAATACCATCATGTTATATTGCGCCGGTCTGACTGGATTTCAGTTCAAAACCAGTGGCCTCTGCACTCATCCCATTAAGCAGGAGGACCATGAGAAAGCATCTTTAAGTGCCAGTGTCTATCACTTAGCACTCTGCACTTGCTCAGAGGCATGGAGATGCAAGTTGAAGTTGACTTTAGACTACTTCCTGAGTCCACCCGGTCAAACTTCCACACTTGCTCGCCTAGAGGGTCCGTTGTTTGGGTTACCTTAAGTAGTGACACAACTACAGGCTTTCTGAGATAAAGGCCAAGTTTATTTTAGAGCCAATATAATAAGGTACCAAATAAGGTACCACCACACCAAATAAGGTAAAAGCATAAGCACATTAGAACTCAGAGTTAAAACAACAAAACTAGCTCCTACTCTAATACATTGAGTCGTACCTTAGCACTGATGTCAAAAGAAAGTAGTCCATAATAGAATATAGTCTCAATGAATTAAGATCCATTCATCGTGGGGAGTCCCACAGGCTCCACTTCATTTCTCTCGAGCGCATGACCCTCCCAGCTGCACACAAAGGAATCTCCCTGGCTTAATCCTCACATGGTTTCAACCTCAGGTATTTTTATAATAGTTGGAGATACTGAAAGCCAGTTTGAATTTTGTGATCCAATCAGGATGCCAGGGTCTCTGATGCATGCACACGATTGGGCCCAGTCTTGTGGCCTTCCTGAACCTTCTGGGTGGTTCTACAATTTTCTTTGTCTGTGAAGTGATGCAACCCAGCTAGCCTCAATTTGCAATTGAAGGCACTAAGCTTTATTGGTCATCCTGCAAGATCCAGCCAAACACTTTGGATTTTTGACTTACTTCAAAGGAGGCTATTCACAACTGGCCATTCCTCCCAGCCCTTTCAGAAACCAGTGGCGCCTCCCAGATGTCTCCGCCACAGGGCAATACTTTCAAGATGGAGTCATTCAGGTTCATAGCAGGGGCTACCCAAGACATATATATTGTTGGAAAGGTAATATAATGCAGAATGCAATGAAATACCGCATTGGAAAATCTATTTTCTATCAATGGTTATGAGCAATTAACCAGAAAATGAAAACACGAAAGCATATGGAACAAAAGGTGGATTTCAAAGGTCCCCTTGATACTGATTGCTCTGAGAGGCAATGAGATGCAATTCTGATACTTGTATGGAACAAATATGGATCAGCTCTCATTTCCAAATACATATATCATAATACATTTACTCTTGCTAACTGGGTATACAAGGCAAGGAGTAGGCAAGTTAGATCAAAAATGGAAAAGCCTGCCAAAATCACCAAATTATTGTGTCTGCCCAAAAACGTTTAATGAAAGCAAACTATAAAGTGACCAACGACCAGCACGTGACACAATACTCAGGTAAAGCCTGGTCGAATGGATATTGCCCAGTATATAACACACTTCTAAGGGGTGTTGGGTCAGAGGCAGGATTCTCAGAGGCAGGAGACCAGGGATGTTGCCAGGCCTATGGAGTCTCATCACGGGGTACGGGCGGCAGCCCCCTGGGGTACCCACAAACTATTGGCACAAAAACAACAAATGCCCTCAATATACAGGCAGGCAAGACTCCCACAGGCAGGGAAAAAAGACAGGCAAAGGATCAGCAGTGGCGGCAAGCCCTCGGCCGATGACCTGCCAGCATGAGCTCTCCCCTAGCAACTGGTGAGTTGCTGGAGAGATGGAGCCAAGTGGGCTGGTGATCTGCTTCTGACCCCTTTGTGATCTACAGGTAGATCACGATCTACCTGTTGGACATGGCTATCCTATAGAGTTGTAAAGGGATGACTTGATAACTTGTAAAATGCCGTAGCTATGAATAATTTTTTTGTCAAGTTGTAGGGGTTGGTGACTCTCAAGTCAAGTCAAACCACACAAGGACTCTTCCCAACAGTACTAACTTCTGGTACTACAATTTTGGGTGTAGCATTTATTTAGGACCTAACAGTAGGTGCCACTTTCTAGGCAAGGACTGATAATAGTACTGATCCAAAGAACTGATAATAGTTTGCAAAAATATTTATTTCTGGGTTTTGATAAATAGGCAGGTCACACAGTGCCATACAGTCTATGGCTACAGCCCTAATCCCCAGTTGGGCCGGCCTAAGCTGCAGCACAAGCAGCACCCTGTGCTGGCTTGAGTGTGTCACAAAAAGTGCCATAAGACCCTTTTACACTACTGCTGTGGGAGGATTGAGCCAGTGCACAGGCATGTGCTTGCCTCCCTACATCACCACAGTAGTGGGAACACCAAAGTTAGGATTGCACCTGGAGAATTGTGAAGACACAGAGACATGATGCCTCAAAGTATCAGTTCTGGAGCAAATGTAGTGAATGATTAAGTGAGATAATGTATCAGCATGGGAATTATTCTTCCAGTGATGAAGCAAGGGAA
The DNA here is from genome assembly GCA_030015325.1 of Cryptoblepharus egeriae. Taxonomy (NCBI): domain Eukaryota; kingdom Metazoa; phylum Chordata; class Lepidosauria; order Squamata; family Scincidae; genus Cryptoblepharus; species Cryptoblepharus egeriae. The sequence goes on along the minus strand of JAREYC010000004.1, from coordinate 55,637,257 downwards.
GAGGCTAATTACCCATCTTTTTGCTAGAGGTAGTTGCATAAGCATACATGATTAATTGGGCTACAGCAATTTAGTAATCCCAGGAAAATGCCTTGATTTAAAAAACATCAAACATAGGTCTCATTCAGTGACATCCCTAGGAGGGGCTTGAGGGCCCTTATCCCTGGATACCAACCTGGGGGGGGGGGGTGGATGATACATTGAGGGCAGAGATGGGATTCAAAGAAATTAACAAGCGGTTCTATGCCCGGCCGGCAGCCATTTATAAATGACTATTTTAAAACTCTATATGTTCTATCTCTCGTTAGCAACTGGTTCTATAGAGTAGGTGCGAACCTGTTAAAGTCCACAGCTGACTGAGGGGTGACCAAAATCAATAAAATGGTTAAAATTGTTTGGAAGTTATATACTGTTAGGTACATATTTTCCATGAGACTCTAGTGCAAAAAAAACAGCTTTGAAATATCTCCTTCCTATCAAATCTTATGGCCAAAACACTAAAAAACAAAAATGCATGGAGCCCCCTGGAAAGTGAAACTGAGGGAAAATCCAGAGTAACTACGTGGAGTCCTTCCTCCAGTGCAAGAACAACTTACTCTGGATTCCAATATGAATTTCCCACAGGTTTTCACTAGGTAGTACAGTAACTACGGGTGCACATAAAGTCTCTTACGTGCTCTGGTAGTTATCCTGGATTTGGGGGTGAGCCATATTGTGCCTTTTCTCATAAGTAGGCAAGTATGCCTTATTGGAGAGGGCAGACTGATAGGAATTCAGTGCCACCAGAATTATTCTTGGCTCATGTTCAGATCAGGCACAGAGGAATGCAAAGCCACCAGAATGCTCCCAATCCTGTGAAAGTGGAGCTCAACATGTGCTCCAGAAAGCAGTCGCACCCCTTCCCAAAAAAGAATAAAACAGAGGCTTAATTGGCATGGTGATTTCTTAAACAGGAAAATATTAATATCTAATTGTATTAATATTGATAATAATTAGTTAAATACTTTTTATATTGTTTTTAATTGTATTTTATTGTTTTAATTGTATTTTATTGTTACTGTTTTATTGATTGTTAGCTGCTTTGGGTGCCTTTTGGGGAGAAAGGCAGAATAAAAATCAAATAATAAATAAATACATTATCAAATAATATGGGGTGTCAAAAATTTGTGGGCCCTGGTGCCAAATGACCTAATGTGCCACTGGTCTCAGTGAAGGCTGTCTTTGGAGTTGCCAACTGATCAATTACTCATTAAATCTGTGTCTTTAATGGTGACTTGAAGAAATGCATAAGGAAGACATTTGGTTTTAGAAAAGAGCAACAGTGAACATTATGTTCCTTTTGTCAGATGCTGTTATTTTCTCTTGTACTTTGTTAAACATAAATTGTTGGAGGCAGAAAAAATGTTCTTCTCCAAGAGGCTTCATCTGTTTTCACATTTGGATGATGAACCCTGACAGATGTTTTGTCTTTCCGATTCAAGAAGGAAAGACCTTACCTCAAAGCATGGATGACCTCCTCATAACATAAAGAAGGATGGAAGGGAAAGCTACTTTTCTGTGCTTTCTCAATTGTTCACTGCATCAGTGAGAAAGCACTATTCTCCTCTTTGAGTGAGGGGAAACATGATATATTATAGAACTATCTGATGATGAACCCATTATTACAGGAGTAAAATTTCAAGAATATTTGTAGGCCCCGAACATGGCTGGGCACCAAAAGGCTCTCCTGAGCACTGGAGGGCACTGCCAGGCACCGGAAACCAGCAGACACTGGGCACTGGCACTGGGTGGTGGGCACCAGTAGGCACTAGTGGGCACCAGCGGGCAGCAGGCACCAGTGGACAGTGGGCACTACCAGGCATCAACTGTGCAGTGGACAGCAGACACCTGTGGACAGTGGGCACTAGTAGGCAGCAGGTAGCAGGCATCCTACCAGACACCACTCAGCACCCAGTGGCCAATAGACATCAGTGGGCAGTGGCCACCACCAGTCACCACTGGGCAGTTGGCACCACCACACACCAGTCATTCCTACCAGACACCAGGTACCACTGGACGATCCTAACCTAGGCCGCCACAACTCATTGGTCTTCCTATTCCTGTGGTGATGTGGGGAGTCAAGCACATGCCTCTGCACTGGCACAACCCTCCCCTAAGAATAGGGCAAAGGGCCTTAGGGCACTTTTGTGACAACCCCATCAACATAGGACTTAAGCTGCAATCCTAACCTCGACTTAAACCCCAGCATAAGTTCTATGATAACTTGGGGGTGTCAAAAAAGTGTGGCAAGGCTTCTGCCCCACTCCGGGGGATGAGGTAGTCAGGCCACTGCACAGGCATATGCCGACCTCTCCACACCACCACAGGAAGATGTGGAGAGATAGGCTGGCCTAATTTTGTTAGACTTGTTCCTTTAGGGTGCAGTCCTTACCTAGACCAGCATAATTCATTGGTCTTCCTGTTCCCATGGTGATGCAGGGAAACAAGTGCATATCTGTGCACTGGCCTAACCCTACCCCAAGAGTGGCACACAAGTGCCTTTTAACACTTTTGTGGCACCTCCAGGGGACTTGTGCCAGGGCCTCTACCAACCTAACAAGGTAAGGGTTGCAGAATCATCTCTACAATAACCACCTGCATTGCCAGGAGGGTAATGTTCTTTTTCAGGTATGGCAGCTAAGGTACAGACCAATGGGTGAAAGTCAGAAATTGGATTTATTAGTTTTGCACAAGGATCTATCCCCCAGTAATACTGAATGAAATAGTGTTCTTTCATTCCTTAAAATACAAGTGGCATCTCCTTCCATCAACGTGTTCCACATATGGGCAAGTTTGTATATGGCCCATTTGCAGCTGTCCACACAAATGCCAGATAAAAAAACTAATGGCATTTTCAAGCCCCTTTCATACAACTGGAGGTTGTATGATTGTATGAAACAATCCACTGATGTGGATTGATGTACCTAGATACCTAGGCCACATACCTAGATGTGGCCTCATCTAGGTATGTCATCCAGACATTAAAGTAAACACCTTCTTCTTGTTTTAATATATTTTTTGATTATGTGGGGTGGGGAGGAATGGCAGAAAAATCTTCTTGTTCTTAGGATTAGATTAAATAATGGAGCTTTGATTTATAGTAGGAGTCAAGAGCCCTGCCCTATGAAAGTGGCATTCCCAATGACAGGAAACTGAATAAGAGTGCTATTCTGCAGAATGAAGTAAGAACAATTGAAGTAAGTGCTATTCTGCAGAACTTAAGTAAGTGCCTAAATGGATCTTTCTTAAGCAAATTAAAACTGCTTCTCGATTCTTGAATGGTAAAACACTCCAGGGCTTGCATTTTTCCTATTCTAGCTTGCATGTGAAGAGATATTACTGGAAACTTTTGCTGCCTTGATTATATTTGGTTTATTTATGAATATACAACGTGGAAATTAGATGGGAATAAAGGAATATGTACATTCATATTACCCTTCAGCTAGTTGCATCAGAGCCCAAGAGACAGTCCTTTTCAGGAGCCTCTTTATCTCCAGTCTGTCTCATAAGCTACTTGTCTATTTTTTCCTCTCATTTACAGTCACACGTCAGCTCCTTTCAACAGTTGGAGGTGCCTATATGCCAACTTACTGACTTCTTATGGCTTCTGTTCTCTCAGAAATGTGGTCTGGGATAGCTGTTATGAAGGAAGCATTGGTGGCTCATTAAAGATGGTGTCAAATTTTTTAATCCTGATTTGGTTGCATTTTATGGCGAAATCATACTGAGCCAACTCATAATATTTATCATTATCCCAGCACCAATTAGTATGAATCTCACGCTTACCAAATAGAGATAGTTGAAAAACAATGTAAAGAACCTCTGATGGGTTGTCACATTTTTTCCTGGCAGGACTTATGTGCCTTTGATTTTAAACACCTGTACAACAGATGGAAATTCAGTGCATGAAGCTTTTACAATCATTTTAGTGCATAACAATGTACTTTATGTATTGGCTTCCTTCCTACAAAGTACCTCATTAAGACAAGGGCTTATGAAGCAGTGATACTTCACAGAATGGAAGTGGTCCTTGAATCCACTACCATAATGACTACAAGCACTGTCCTGCCTGCCACTGGAAGTAGAGATGACTGGGACAGTGATACAGCAATGGGCAAGACAACTCTGCAGCTGCCTGGCCCACCAGTAGATCAAACTGGGTGTTCCCATGCAAAGTGCCATTTCTGCTGGCAATGGTGGTACTTACTAAAAAAAAAAACAATCAAAGGTTTACTAGATTGACAGGCCTATTTTAAAGCAGCAGAAGCAATGTGAGAAAAAGAGTGCACACTCTAGATTTAAGGCCTACTAGTGTTTCAGCTAAAGACTGTGTAGGAGAGCCCAAACTCATAGCAGTTCATTCCAGTTACAGTAATTCCAGACACAAGAAGACTCAAGGAGTCTAGGAACCAAAATGCCAGTAAATATTTCTGAATTCTGACTAAAAGCAAGAGGATTATAAAGCGGTAATGTGGGAAAGAGGTGAATAGTGAAGTACATGAAATACAGGGGTGGGATTAGAACTAACTGGTATAACCTAGACAATAAGTCCATCCAAACCTGCCCATGATGTGATATCCCACTCACTCCATCCTCTGTTTTTGTCAGAGTGCACTGCAGCAGAATTATGGTGAAGAAGTCTGTTAGAGCTCCTAATGGCTGTGGCAGTGTGTGAAGGAGAAAAATGAGCCATCACTCAAGAGATTCTGTCACAAAGAAACTCTATATACATATATATTTTTCACAGCAGTCAGTTTAGAATCATAAGACATAAGAGCATAGTCATAAGCACAGTCCAAATGTCAATTTCCACAATGTACAGCTATAGCAAGATTTTAACTCGATGCCTTCTCTGAAGTAACTCTGACTTGCACTGAAATAACTCAGATTCTGAGGTAAAATTACCCCAGGAATGAGGGACTTCTGTTAACCAATCAGAACGTCTCTTCTGCACATGCTTAGTTGGTATCACTGAGCTGTTCTATTAGTTTCACATCAGCAAGTCCAGACAGGCAATTACCAGCCTCACATAAAAGCTGATAATTTTACATAATCATACAGTGAGCAGTTCATCCAAATGATGCCCTCACATGCTTTTTGAATTCAAATTAAATAAAAGACTTTCAGAAGACCTTCAGTTTAAGATATGCTTTAAGCTGCTTTCAGAAGACCTTCAGTTTAAGATATGCTTTAAGCTACTTACAGTTTTCCCTTATGATCCATAAAGCATGGAAAATGCCAACCAACTGGGTGATGGGAAATATAACTCATCCGGTCAATGGGTGGCCAGACCAATCAGTCAATTAGTGATGCAACATCCAGGAACATCTCCAGCTGTCACCTTGGGAGGAAAAAAAAGGAAAGGAGAGGGAAAGCAAGAAGAGCTATAAGATAGGGGAAAGAAGAGGAATGAGAGAGGAGGATGAAGAGAGGCCAAGAATGAGACCCCCTTGTTCCCGAGGGCTCCCAAACCTGAATAAGACCAGCAGGATCTTAGCTTTACCTAGGAAGACCAAGCTTGACTTTGCAGGACTGAGGTTTGAGAGCCCTCAGAACAAGGGGACCAAGAAACGAGCATGTGGAAGCCCAGAAGCAGCCTGGAAGTATCTCTTCAGGCAGAGATTCAGCAAGTCTTTTTTCTGTTCACCACAATTTGCCAAAATAAACAGAGCAAAACTATGTCCAGACTGGTATCACAATGTCTGGCTCTTTAAAAAGTAATCCAGCATGTTGTGTATGTGTGTATTTTTAACACCTGAAGGTGGATAACTGTAACAACTTGTCACAACAAAGAGAAATCTCAGCTGTGACCTTGAAAGAGCTCACAGCAATCAGTTCATCTTTGCCATAGTAAGCTGTAACTCAGTTCTTCAGCCCATAATCAGCAACAGGAAGATAAGCACCACTATGACAGATATGGAATTAGAAGGTCAGCCAAGTCAATAACAAGGTGTACCATTCCCCAGTTTATATGAGGAAAAGTTCTGCAGAAGAAGAGAAAGAGAAGCTCACTGGCATTGTTGAGACATTGCCAAACACTTTGACAATCAAGGCTTGTTGGGTTAGAAATACAGGGCCTGACTTTAGGTCAAATTACCTTTGAGGCTTAAAACATTTGATTGTGCCTTTCTTTGATCTTTCTTTTTTATTTTTAAAAGCAACCAAGGAGAGAGGGTGGCTGAATCTTTCCTTCTCTGTACCATGATCTCAAAAAAATTCTCCCTCCCAAAATGGTTATCGCCCTTGAGATGAAAGCTTTAAGACCGGCCTATCCATGACCGAAGAAAGCATCAGGAGATTGGATTGAGATCAGGATCGGAGGAAGATATTTTCCATAAAAATTAGCCCCAAACTGTATGCCACAGAAACCTGGGTCTCTGCAGGGGAACTCACAAGGGGGCATTAAATGTCCCTCTTATTACCAGCACTCTTGGGTGCTGCTATCTTGAATAATGCAAGATGCAACCTCATGAAATTCAGGATGGTTGAGCTCAGGAGCATTGGGCAATGGCACTGCAGTAAAAGTGCTCCATAACTAGGGTTGCCATAATTCTCTTCCAGAAAACCAGAACAGGATGCCCTGTCAAACTTGCCAGCATATGAATGCAGTCCCTGATAACGAGGACTGTCCTGGTTTTCAGGGACATATGGCAACCCTATCCATAACCACGGGGCTCTGAGTCTGTGTTAATTTTGGGAACCACTGCTCATTTTCTTCCCCTCCACACTTCCTGTTCCACTCTACCTCTTTCTGACTCTAGGAAGCAAGAACATTATTAGTGGATCAGCCATGGGGGTTGGCAACTGATATTTGGCTGGTTCTGATAAGTTGTTGGTGCTAATAACACCAACATAACTTGGGGAAAAACTTGGACCCCTGCTAACTGTGCAAGAAGCACACTTTCAAGTGGTTGCTTCTTTTTTATTTAGCGGGGGAAAGTGACTGGTCCTCCTCACCCAGCAATGTCAATCTTCTGCTGGATTGTGAGCCCTTTTGGGACAGGAACCTATTAGCCACTGATTTTTCATTTTATTTATAAACCGCTTTCAACTTTTTAGTTGAAAAGCAGTACATAAATACTGACAGACAAAATAACTTGGGAGGGAGTGATTTTGCCTGGAGTGTGACATGCAGAATGGTTAGCATTTTGTAAATATGAAAACCCAATGACACGTTTAGTATCACTGGTAGTTTGGCCCTTTGAAAGGCAGTCTAAGGACACAATCCAGAGTAACTATGGGGAGTCCTTGCTCCGGTGTAAGAACAATTTGCTGTGGATTGCAGTATGAATTTCCCATAGGTTTTCATTAGATGGTGCAGTAACTACGGGTACACGTAATGTCTCTTACGTGCTCCCATAGTTACTCTGGATTGTTGGGATAGAGACAAAAGTTTGCTGCAACAGAGGAGGTGATCAACTATGTTACAGAAACACCACCATATGCACATAACAATGTAAGGCACTTGCCTGAAATACAATGAAAAGAATTTAATTAGAAATCTGCTGAAGTTCAGTGAAATGAAACTGTAGAAAAATCACCACTTGGAAGGCAGTTAGAAACACTAACTCATTATAAGTTGCATAAACACTGCATTATCGCAGAGGAAATTTTTTATTTTTTAAATGTAGTCCCTGTAGTCTCTCCCAAAGATGCTCCAGATGGCTAACAAGCATGCTTTTAATATATAGTCAGCTGGCTTTGTTTTGTTTATAACCACAGGCTCCATTTAGAGCCCCAAAGAGGAACACACTGCATAGAAATGCATACCAACATGACTATAACCATTAATTCTACTTCAATTACGCAACCGAGGAGACATTAGTTAAATAAAAATGTTAACTCATTGAATATCTTAGCATCCACTGAGACCACATGGTCTACATGACACAAGACAGCAATTAAATTATATTAAAATACTTCTTTGTGGCCATAATTAATAGCTGTATTGTAAAAGATCGATTAATTTACATGAACATCACAGATAAAACAAAATAATATAAATACAGGTCATGTCCTAAAAAATGAACAAAAAGTATTTGATTCTGGACCATTCAACTGACAATAGTATCCTTCTGTGACATCTGGTGAAAATGGCTTTGGAGATATTGTTCTTGATCCACTTATTTCTGATCCACTTGGTCCTTTTTGTCCCAGAAGGCGCAACTGGATGGGATTACTCGGACAATTGAACTTTCTTTTTCATTTTTAAGAACAAATGTTCCATATACAGATTGCAACATGTCAAAAGCATTCCAAAAATTACATCTACAAAATGCACATCATCATTTATAACAGCTGTGTAAACCTCCTGAGTGCAGACATCTGGAGAGTCAGGCGGAAATGTAATCTCTCTCACACTCACTTTCATCAGTTCCTGAGGAACAGAGAAATAGCCAGGGCTTTTTACAACTGTGGCACACCATGACATCACAATGCCACATGGCTTCATGACATCATTATGGGCATGCACCATGGAGAGTGCATGAGCACTGCAGTGATTGTTCCAGATGGGGAGGTATCTGGGGCACCTGTATGCTCTCAGAACCTTCTCAGTTGTTGGGGCACTATACAGCCTTTTGGTTGCTTGACTGGCCATGTCTAGTGAGGGACAGTTGTTAGAGTGTTCTGAGGCCATTTAGCGTCCTGACTGGCTACAGAGTATCTGCAGTAACTGTCCTCACTGGGGAGATCACTGGCATGCCTGTGAGCATCCAGGACCTTCCCAGTGAGGGAATCTCTGAGACTTTCTGTAGCTAGCTGGGCAACTTTGCCCAACTGGCTGCAGAGGTGGAGAGTGTGGGCATGCATACGCCCCACTCCACTCCACTATGGCATGAATCACCAGGTACAGCAAAGGCACCATTGCTAATGAGGCACTGGAAACCCTGGATTGGTGTTTGGTGACTGTGTGCATGGAAATGAAAATTCATCCTGGCAAGATGGAGGTACTACTGGTTCGTGATCCCTGGTTGCTGAATCCCTGGATTTGGTTTGCTGCCCATTCTGGATGGGTTTGTACTTGTGAATTTTTTTTTTTCATTACACACTGCTTTTGGATGCCCATGTGGTGGCAGTGAATAGAAGTGCTTTTTCCCAGATGAGCCCTTCCCTGGGAAAATCAGATTTAGATATGTTCATTAATACCCTGGAAACCTCCAGCCTTGACGTTTGGGTTGTTTGTAAGAGTTCTTTGTAATGAGTTCTCTGTGAGGCTGCTGTTAAGAAGTGTGGCCAATTCAGGGTGACTATATGTCCTCTTTTTCCAGGACATGTCCTCTTTTTTAGCCATGTGTCCTTGAAAAGAACTTCAGTATCCTCCTTGTCCCCATGAATAAGCAGCACATAGCCTTCTTGTAATTAAAAAATTTTTATGTAACAAAGTATATGTAATAGTTTTAAATTTAATAAGTGTTGAAAGCAATATACCGGTACGTGATTTTTTTTGTCATGTCCTACATGACATGGGGGGGGGGGTGGGCTTGTCCTCTTTTGTGACATCTGGTCACCCTGGGCCAACTAAGGTTCCATACTGTGGTGGTGCAAAATGATGTGGATACACTTGAGAGAATGGCTAGACAGCACAGTGACTTGGAGGCATGGCTTTTCCCCCCCTCCCTATATTTACTGAATGTGTCAAAATAACATCGGAAGATGGAAAATAATGTTTATGTGTCTTCTGGGCTAATTTTAAAAAACATTCTTCTTACTTTGCTAATATCAATTTTCCATCTGCCTCTATTATAGATGATGTCAGCTCTGATGCCCAGACAGGCTGAGAAAAGCTCCCTGGTTCATTATTTACTGCGTATCTTAATAGGAGTAACACCAACCTGACAATCTAGATTAACAATGTCCTCTGTGGAATTTACACATCAACAATTCCATCCCACTTTTCCTGTTTTATAAAGCAGTGCCATTTGCATCAATGAATGATCCCAAACAACTAAATTTCAGACATATGGCTGGATTTTATGGCCATAGCAGACATGAATAGCCAAATGATACATTTAATATAGAAGATGAATGCTTTTAAATAGGGAAATAAAGTACTGTTTGAATTCTCACTCCATAAAATGCTTTTTACCACTATCTTCCTTTTTTATGGCAGAAATGTGGCCTGGATTACAATGCTATAATTTGGAATCAAATCAGTTTAATGAATTTTAAAATGCCCATCAGCCTTCCCCATGCAGCTAAATTTACTTTGTATTTGGTGCTAGAATTAACTCAGGCCTGATTGTATTCTCAGATATCTTTGTACATATCTCTGATTTTCTGAGTATTTGAGAGGAGAAATCATCATAAAGTCAGTCACTGAATTCAGCTGCTTCACATTAAGATGGGTTAGCTCAAGACCTCCTTGAATAAATGTGTCTAGAAGAAATGTTGAAAGGTAATTAGTGATAAGCTCTCTTGACACTCACTAAACAGGAAATTCCAGTGCCCTGTCCTTGGTACCTGCCAGTCAAATCTATGTCAATCCCTCAGACAGGATGATTATAATTCCTGGACAATCCTGGCTATGACCCTGTGCCCCTCCCTGTCCCTCCTATAAAGTTCATAAGCTGGGACACGCTGCATCTCACTGGTTTTTGGCATTTCATCAAGGTTTCAGTTATGTGTACTATATCAGTAAATCAAACCTTCCAATTTCTCCACCTTTGCTTAGAGACTCTGGACATCTGCATAAAAACAGTTGTTTAGGGGTCTCCCAAAAGAGCTTCTTATTTCACAACACAGCCTCTTACTCTGCTGCACTGATTGTCATGTCCCCTCATATTTTCAATCCTGATTCCTACCCTGTTACAAGAGGTACATGTAACATGTAAACCCCTACTCATTACTTACATCATGGTTTCCTAACTGAATGCTTCAAGCAGAGGCTCAACAAGCACCTATCGAAGATGCTCTAGGAGGATTTCCTGCTACAGGCAGGGGGCTGGACTAGATGACCCACTGACCTCCTTCCAACTCTAGGATTCTATGATTTAATCTCTCTACTATCAGCAGTCTTGCTATGAAGTACTGCACTCTTTCTATGAGCTTTGCTAAAATGTGGTTTACATAAATATTCTTTAACTTCTCTTTTTGTTACCCTCACCAAAGAAACACAATTTTATTATCTGTAGCGCATGCTATGTATAAATAAGTTGCTTCAATTTTCAAGGTCAAGGTGACCAAGATCCAGCTGTAGAAGAAGCCCTTGTATTGCCATTTAAAGCATTTATATATTTCTAGCTCAGCTCATTCTTGCCAGACTTCTTCAACCAAAATGGCACTTAGGAAAGTATTTGACTGAAGAAACTGATTCTTGCTGTGATGCTTATTTTGTATAGTACTCATTTTTTCCTGTTTCATCTGATATCCAGAAACATTGAGCTTCTGATAGAGTAGTTGCTGCCATCCAATCATTTGATAGAGAAGCTTCCAAGATTCTTGGCCTTGATGAATAGCAATTTGGTCCATTAGTACCTTTGATGAATGTAGTAATACATAATGTAGAAAAAAATTAGATGAATCTTCTACGTAATTAAGTATGAGTCATCTTGTATGAATTAGTACAATATTAAAAGCCTAGCGGCCAATATCCTGCTCAAATTCTTCAGCACTAGGAATTTTCTCATCTACTAGTACTCATATAAATCAAGTAGCCTTATATATTGGTTTGCATTTTAATGTATAGGCCAGTTTTTCATCCACTAATTATAATAAGACCAAAAAAATAATTCATGACAAAAAGGCATTACAAATTAGCTGACATAGAATGTAAGTTAGAATAAACACAGAATGTAAGCAGGGGCTTAGAAGGTCAAACTAACACCACAGATATGTGGGTTCAAATCCACACCTAGCCATGAAGCTATCTTTTGATCCAGGACTAGGCAGCCTAAACTATGTCACAACTTTATTCTGAAAATGGAGGAGGTGAGATTGATATCCACATATGTTATCCTGAATCAGTGGATCCCAGAAGAATTACCCTTTGGCTGTGGCATTACTGCCCAGGTTGAGTGTTTGCTTTGCCCAGTGAGGAAGGCCAACACATCCCCTTGAGGAACCTCCACCTATGCAATGAGCAGCACCTATGCAGCACCTAAGCACTGCTGCCACAAGTCTTTAGGTCATCTCTCTTTATAGAATAAAGTTATTTCAAAGTGGTTTGCTTTGTTGCATTCTGCTGTAAATTATGCATCCAATGATATACAAAATGGCATTATTCCTAAAACCTGCAATTTTGGTCACTAATGGTCTCATCATCCCCACCCCCCCAAAGGGTAACACCTTATTGCAGTTATCAAACATTTTAGCTCAGGACCCACTTTTTAGAGTGACAGGGTGCAATCCTAACCAGCACAATTCACCATCCCTCCATTGCCACAGTGGCACAGGGAGACTGGCACATGTCTGTCCACTGGCCTAATGCTAACCCCTCCCCCACAGGAATGGTGCAGAAGTGCCTTATGGCACTTTTGTAACACCCCCACGCCAGCACAGGACATGTGCTGGCAAAATCAGGGGTTACAATTGTGTGGACAATCTGTTCAGGACCCAAAAGAAGTGATGTCATGGCTGGAAGTGATATCAAGCAAATAAAATATTTCACAAAAGCAAATCAAGTGCATAACCTCCCGCACCCTCGCCCCTCCCAAAAAATTCACTAACATTTTTAGTTCTACCCAATGCCGAGATCCATTTTTTATATTTAAACCAGTTCAGTGTGATTTGAGATGAAATCAGTTTTAAATCCAGCATGTTTTTATTTGGGCTGGACAGATACTTCCAGTACTATCAAAACATCACTCCACCCCAACAGCTTTTATATAGAGAACAGTGATTTTCAACCTTTTTCATCTCATGGCACATGAACAAGGCACTAAAATTGTAAAGGCACACCTTGAGTCGTTTTTACCATTGACAAGTCGCACCATGCTGTTGAAATCCCCAAATTTTCCTGTTAATTAATTCCTAAATTCCCCAAATTCCTGTGGCACACCTGAGAACTATCTGGTTGGACTATCTGAGGACCATCACGGCACACTGGTTGAAAATCACTGCCCCAGAGTGATGAGGACAGGAAATTTGATTCCATGAGGTGAGAAATCTTTGTCAGTGATTTTGTTATCAGGTAATTAAAACCAAAAAGTCATCATAAATTAAAATATCACATACATGTATACTGGACAGGTTAGGAACAAGAGCACTATTCAAACATGAAAACCATTGAAAAGTGAAACCCAATCTTTTTTTGTTTATAAATGTTGCTTTCAATACTTTAAGCTAGCAAATTGGAAGTGTAAACTTGCAAATTCCTGCTACCATACAAAGATTTCTGCAAATGAGTTCTCATTAACTCCTTCAGGAATTGGATTAGACCTGGAGCAACAAAATGGCGGAAGGGCAATTTTGGCCTTTAGATCAGCAGAGAAAGGTTTAAAGAGCAGAACATGTATTGAATGAATGAGTTCTGGGTGTAACTGAAAGGTGTAGACTGCAAATGAGTTCTCATTAACTCCTTCAGGAATTGGATTAGACCTGGAGCAACAAAATGGCGGAAGGGCAATTTTGGCCTTTAGATCAGCAGAGAAAGGTTTAAAGAGCAGAACATGTGTTGAATGAATGAGTTCTGGGTGTAACTGAAAGGTGTAGACTGCAAATGAGTTCTCATTAACTCCTTCAGGAATTGGATTAGACCTGGAGCAACAAAATGGCGGGAGGGCAATTTTGGCCTTTAGATCAGCAGAGAAAGGTTTAAAGAGCAGAACATGTATTGAATGAATGAGTTCTGGGTGTAACTGAAAGGTGTAGAAAGACTGTATCATTAGAAAGCAGGAGATACTTGTAAAACAATGACAGACAGCAGATCAGCCACTCTAAAATGCTTGGTGGAATGAAAGGAATATGTTTTTCATTGCTCCATCTTTTGCTGCTTTATCCCAGCACTTTTCTCGTAAAATATAAAAAGAAAGAAGCCTGGTGAATTTCCTTGGGGAGCACAGATTTTAAAAATAGCATCTAGAAAGGGATCCCGCAGAATTCCTTAGCTGCTACTAAACACAGAATAAAAAGTGTGGCCAGCTGCACTGATTTTTTAATTAGGTATCTTCACTTAAGCATCTCCAAGCATCACTGTGTTTCTTCCTGTTTTCAGTGTCTTTGTCCAAGGTACTCATGGCTTTCAGCAGACTAGTAAAGCCAAGTTGTTCAATTTATAATTGATTTGGTTTCCTGCCATTTCATCTCAAGATCTGGCTAGAGGGAAAGGTTCCTCGAAATGTCAAATAATGTTTGTTACTTCTGCATCCTGTCACATGAATCAAACCTTTTCACTCAGTGCACATTTAAAAACAAAACAAAACAAAACATTCTTTTAAACCTAAAGATAACATGGTGTCTTCTTTCACCTCCACATGACAATGGTGCCCTTAATGTTATCCATAATTATTATATCATCAAGATCTGGAACTATATTGTGCAGACCACACCTGCCAGTAGATATTCATTTGTAGAGAATGATCCACTGAACACTTACTACCTAAGGTTACTTTCAAGCCCATTTCACAAATAACAAAGAAGTAAACTTGAGTTTGAGACCTGGGTCCCCACAAGACAATGTGAGCTCCTGTCATTAGCCAAGCTCTGTGGCGCAACTGGAACCAATCATATCAGCTCTGCCGTTCTATTGGACTATTTCAGTGGCATGGAGAGCGGGGATTTGCTGCTTGTGAAACATCCTATCTTCCATATCAGTCTACTCAGGCCTTTGTGCTTTGCATTCAGCAATCGAGCACGATTCCATAGTCTTTCAAGACTGATGGATGCCAAGTAAACTTGAGTTTACCACTGAGTGTTCAGAGTTCATGAATCACTTATATGATACTCCATATGAGAAGAAATAAGAAGTTTCTACACTTCAAAAACATAAGGCAGCTTTAAGCCTTGTTTTTCTTCCTTTGAAGTTTTCATACTTCAAGTTTATTTAAAAAAATTGAAATATCAGAAATAGCAGTTTACAGAAGTAATGTTGCACAGGGACTAAATTTTTTCCTGTCCTTTCTTAGCTTGATTAAGGGTGCAATCCTGTCTAAAATGTTTGTCTGCAGAATGTACATTCCATTGGTGCAGGCTGCCACAAAGCAGCTGTAAAGTGCTTTGAGGCAGCACAAGCTATCCATACACCAGTGGGAATGCCCATATATGTTTTGTCACCAAGTTTTCAAAGACAAAGTTTCTCCCAATCCAGCCAGTGAGGAGGAAAGTGTTGCTCCAATGAACCAATCTGGCTTTTCCTTCATAGGCCTGGGAGACCTGATGCTTCTTTACCATCAAGCAAAACAACATGAGGATGGTTTGGGTCATGCTTTTCTGGCACAGACCCAACCCCATGTACCCATACATAAAAAGGTGCATTAAAAGGTTAGAAAACTCTCTAATTACCATCACTGCTCTTTAACTTTAGTTCATTTTCAACCAACCATGCTTCATCCAGCCCACACCACTGCTAACTAAAAACAAAACACAACCAAATACATTACAATGTCTTCTCATCTGGATGACACTAGCATTAGACACCATTTAAATCTTGGCCTACTGTGCACTCTTCCCATAAGTGTTTGCTTGATACATTTCACGAACACCAAATGTTCTGGCATTTGGTGGTTTTCAATTTTTGTAGGCTGTGGGAGGCTCACAATTCTTGCACAAAGCAGAAAGTCCTTTGACATTTAAAAAGAAAATCACAAAATGACACTCCAGAATGGGGTACATTTTCCATTTTAAAAAACAGAAATTAGTTTCTGCAGAAATGAGTAAAGGTAGATTTTCTGATTAACTGGGTTTAAACCAATCTGATTGGTAGGGGGTGGGGGGAGGTATTGAAAGGAGAAAAATATTCATTTTATGACTTCAGATTGGGCAAATTCATGTTCAGGTCATAACAAAACAGAACATTTTTAAGTACTAAATGGCTGTGCCCTAGAACAGTTGGACTTGGAACAGTAAGATAGGATTCCTGGTCAAAGAGTAAAAGGTCACAGGGGAAAAAGCCACATGCCAAGATCTTTTGAAAGTGGATAAAATATAGAAGTGTTTAGATGCAAATGTACTGAGCCAAGCTGATTGAGCTAGAGTGCTTGGTGGCAAAAAAGAAAACTGGTATAGTAAGCATAAAGGAAACAGTATAATTGAGAGAAGCAGTGGGTCAACAGTTGTTCTAAATGCTTTTAAAAACTGAATCAAAGTGGGTTAATGAGCAACTCACTGGCTAATGGTCAAGGTCAGTAATTGTTAGATACTGAACACTGGGGCAAAAACAATCAAAACCCCATACAAAGATGTGACAAACCATCTTGATGGATGGTTCATTGATACAGTTAACTTGAAAGAAAGGAAATTCAATGTTAAAATTCAATTAAGGAATGAATTAAGAAAAGATTGATATTATGTCCCTGTACAAATCATAGAATCATAGAATCATAGAATCATAGAGTTGGAAGGGACCTAGTAGGTCATCTAGTCCAACCCCCTGCCTGCAGCAGGAATTCCCCCTAGAGCATCTCCAACAGGTGCTCATCGAGCCTCTGCTTGAAGATCCCCAGTGAGGGAGAGTCCACCACCTCCCTTGGCAATCTGTTCCACTGCCGAACCGCCCTCACAGTCAGGAATTTTTTCCGGATTTCCAGCCGGAATCTCCTCTCTTGCAGTTTGTACCCATTGTTTCTAGTTCTGCTTTCAGAAGCAGCTATGAACAAATTGGCCCCTTCCTCCCTATGACAGCCCTTCAGGTATCTGAAGAGGGCAATCATGTCTCCCCTCAGCCTCCTCTTCTCCAGGCTGAACATCCCAAGTTCCCCCAACCTTTCCTCGTAGGGCTTCCCTTCCATCCCACTGATCATTCTTGTCGCTCTCCTCTGGACTTGCTCCAGTTTGGCTGCATCCTTCTTAAAGTGAGGTGCCCAGAACTGAACACAGTACTCAAGGTGAGGTCTCACCAATGCAGAATAAAGAGGAACTATAACTTCTCGTGACTTGGAAGCTACAGTCCTCTTAATGCAGCCTAAAATGGAATTTGCCTTCTTTGCAGACACATCACACTGCTGACTCATGTTCAGCTTGTTATCCACGGCGACTCCAAGATCCCGCTCACATGTTGTGCTGCCAAGCCAAGTATCCCCCATTTTATACCTATGTTTTTGGTTTTTATTGCCTAAGTGCAGAACCTTGCACTTCTCCCTGTTGAAATTCATTCTGTTTGTTACAGCCCAGGATTCCAGTTTATCCAGATCCTCCTGGAGGTTTCTCCTATCTTCTGATGTGTTTGCTACTCCTCCCAGTTTGGTGTCATCTGCAAATTTGATCAGGCTCCCCCGTATCCCTTCCTCCAAGTCATTGATGAAAATGTTAAAGAGAACTGGTCCCAAGACAGAGCCTTGGGGTACCCCACTAGAAACGGACCTCCAGGTTGACACAGAACCATTTACTAAAACCCTTTGAGTGCGGCCATCGAGCCAGTTGCAGATCCACCTAACAATTGCCCTGTCTAGCCCATATTTTTCCAACTTCCTAATTAAAATGTCATGTGGGACTTTGTCAAATGCTTTGCTGAAGTCAAGATAAATGACATCCACAGCATTGCCACTGTCCAGTAAGCTCGTAACCCGATCAAAAAAGGAGATCAGATTTGTCTGGCAAGATTTATTCTTGGTAAATCCATGCTGGGTTGTTTTGATCACCGAGTACTTGTCTAGATGTGCACAAATTGTGTGTTTTATGATTTGCTCTAATATCTTGCCCGGGATTGAAGTCAAACTGACTGGTCTATAATTTCCCGGGTCTTCTTTTTTCCCCTTCTTAAAAATTGGGACTACATTTGCCCTCTTCCAGTCCAGTGGCACTTCTCCGCTCCTCAAGGATTTCTCAAAGATGATCGACAAAGGCTCTGCAAGGACATCTGCAAGTTCCTTAAGAACTCTAGGGTGCAGCTCATCCGGTCCAAATGACTTGAATTCATTTAGGCCAGTTAAGTGGTTTCGAACCAGTTCTCTGTCAATCTTAATCTGCTGTTCTGCACCATCCATGTTTTCATTACCTCTTTGGGGATGTAAACACATCCCCGAATCAGTCAATGATCCCGCACCCCCATTTGCACAGCCCTCCTTCTGTGAATAGACGGATGCAAAGTAGGAGTTGAGCAGCTCCGCCTTCTGCTGGTTTCCAGACACCTGTTGTCCATCCTTGTCCAAGAGCAGCCCCACCCCCTCGTCTCTCCTCCTGTTCCTCTGGGCATATCTAAAGAAGCTCTTTTTGTTATCTTTGACTCCCCTGGCCAGCCTCAGCTCATACTGAGCTTTAGCATCCCTGACCCCCTCCCTACATGACCGGGCTACCTGCCTGTACTCCTCTCTGGTGATCTTTCCAGTCTTCCACTCCCTATACTTCTCTTTCTTTAACTTCAGCTGATCCCCAAGTTGCCTGTGGAGCCAACCTGGTTTTTTCAGCATTTTCCCCCCTTTCTTTTTTATTGGAATTGTTTCTGACTGTGCTTGTAGAAGCTGCCTCTTAAGGAGCTCCCACCCGTCTTGGGCCCCTTTCCCCATTAGATCATCAACCCATGGGATCCCACCTATGACTCCTCTAAGCCTGTTGAAATCAGCTTTCCTGAAATCCAACATATAAGTTTCACTCTGCACTCTTTTTATTTCCCACATTATTCTAAATTCCAACATTATTCTAAATTCTAAATCTATTGTGTGGCCACATTTAGCATACTGCATACAATTGTCATTGACACATCTTCTAAAGGATGAATAAAATAAATATTGTTAAGTGGAAAAAAAGTTCAAAAGAAGGCAACAAAAATGATCAGATGAAAAAAGTTATATTTGGGACTTTTTAGCTTGAAAAAATGACAGGCAGGTTAGGGTGATTAGAAGCCTACCTTTCTTTTTTGCTTGTGACCCTCCCAGAAACAACTGGTGGACCACAGAGGAAACAAGAGCTAGATTAGATGGCCCATTTTAATAATCCAACGGTTAGCTTTCTAGCACAATATCACTGTTAGAATAAACACATCCATGCTTCAGAGGGGAGCAGGCTATATCTCAAAACATGCCTTATTTGTTATACGTAGTCCTCGCATCCCAAGAACCTCACTTGGGGGTGGAAGCACACAAAAGCTTTGTCACATAAAAAGGCATAACCATGATCTGTAACCAAGATCCTGAAATTAACCGCAAGGCAGCAATTAAAGGAGGAAGCATTCACGCAAGAGAGTTTACTCTTCAACAAATTTATTATAGAGTTTACCAACTGTAGGATCAACTAAACTAAAACTCATTACCTTGATCTTACTACAACCTCAAGTTACAGCAAGTGGCTGAACAGCATAAGCAGGTTCAAAGCCCTAACAGACAGAAATATCATACCATAAGGAGGAGCAGGGTGAGGAAAAGACAACCCCACCCTATACTTTTGACTCCCAACACACATGTTGGGATTTCACATGATTTCACATGAGGTCAATTTCAGATGAGGGCTAATTTCACATGAGGGTAATTAAGAGGCAACACCAGTGGTGGGATTAAAATAAATTAACATGTTCTATGTCCTAATAACCTAAATTAACAACAGGTTCTGTGTCCCATTAGTAACCTGTTCTCAGAATCAGGAACTCATTAGCAAAGAGTTCTACAGAACCTGTAAGAACCCCCTGAAGGCCACCACTGGGCAACACCCATTGTAAGCTCACACAAAGCATGTTTTTCTATCCAGCTGTTACTCATTTTTGCTTTTACAATTTGTGGTCACAGATGTTTGGCCTTTTTTGTAACAAGTTGGTGAAGAGCATTTGATGTTGCCAACTTCAAGACTACAGATGTTTTAACAAGGCAGTCCTGTCTGCAGAAGCTTTTACATAAGCTTATTAAAAGAGCCATTCCATTCCATTTTCCTTCAAAAAAAATTAGGGTACTCCCTAATTATCAGTGGGAAAAGCAGATAAGAAAAATTCCCATGTTTGAATTTTACATCTACGTGCACATGTGTGTGCATGCATGAATTTGGCTTAATGTTTCTGAGCACAAGGCATCTCTGACCTACATTGCATTTTTCTCTTTTGCTCATTATATGCCAAAGCAGCTTTCTTCACAAACAAGAGTTACACATAAACCAGCAGATTATGGAGCACAAATTATGCAGGTCTGGCTCATTTACAAGGGCTTTTGGATCATGCATGACATTTCTTATATGAAAAGCCCTTCCATAATCATAATAGATAATGACAGAAAGACACAGAAATAGTAGGTTAAATGGTCCCAGTTATTTCACTGCTTTGTTGCTGAAGTAATTTTCTATGAAGCAATGTAAAAACACCTGTAATAGAAAGAATTGAAAAATTCTGTAAGTGGAAAGAGAATAATTGGGTAGGTTGCCTTTGCCTAATTTAAACTTTTTACATATTTCAATTGTTTTGTCAGACTGAGCTCTGTATCCTTCAACAATCATATTATAGCCATCTTTGTAGCCCTAGAATTTGTTGACCATTTATTGTGGAGCCACCAAGCTCCAAAAAATCAGTCTGGCTCAACAGTAGAAGAGTGGATATCTCCACAGTGTTGTTTCTTCAGATGAAAGAGCTCTCTTGAAACTTCATTTCCTTTTTGTAATATTTTCAAAATTAACTATTGTGTTAATTTCTTTCAAAATCATGGATGGTCACAAATCTCTATAAAAAAATCTTGTACTATATTATTTTTAGAAGATTCATGTATCTGGATTTTTGTTGGAATTTCACAAGGGTACTTAAAAGGAAAATGATATCACTCATTAGTGTTATGTTTTAGTACAGCTTTGGAAGTAAATGCTGAAAATACTGTATGCAGAAATATTTACTCTGGAAAAAAGTTATCTTTTTTTTACTCAGCAAAAAATGTTTCTGGCCTGTTTGCCATAAATACTTTGATTTAATCATTTGTGAAAGGATACCTGACTGAAACAATCAAGCAACCAAAAAGAAATTTTTTTCTACTATAGGGACATTTTTAGTCTAGTTATCTAGAGCTAACTAACTGCAGTGGCTCAGTGGCTGAAACAGTGGGGTTGGAACACTGTGTTTGACCAGAAAGCCAGCAGGTCAGCAGATCATAGGGCTGTCATAGGGAGGAAGGGGCTCATTTGTTCATAGCTGCTTCTGAAAGCAGAACTAGAACCAATGGGTACAAACTGCAAGAGAGGAGATTCCGGTTGGATATCCATAAAAAATTCCTGACAGTTCGGGCGGTTTGGCAGTGGAACAGATTGCCAAGGGAGGTGGTGGACTCTCCCTCACTAGGGATCTTCAAGCAGAGGCTCGACGAGCACCTGTTGGGGATGCTCTAGGGGGATTTCCTACTGCAGGCAGGGGGTTGGACTAGATGACCTACTAGGTCCCTTCCAACTCTATGATTCTATGATCAAGATGTGAATACTGCAAAACACAGTGAGCTCCCATCTCTTGCCCAGCTCCTGCCAACATAGCAGTTCAAAAGCATGTAAATGCAAGTAGATAAATTGGTACCACTTCAATGGGAAGATAATCCAGCCACAGGACCACAGAGGCATTTTTGGACAATGCTGGCCCCTCCACCCCAAAACAGATATGAGTGCCACACCTATGGTCAGTCACAGCTAGCATGGCAATCTTACCTTACCTACCTAGAGCTAACTAGGTACTACAATAGTTACCTAGAGCTAACTAGACCACCACAATGGTTAGCTAGAGGGGGCAGTCCTCCCCAGGTACATCACTTGGGGAGATGACATCACTAGTGACCAATATCACGGTTATTAAGAATAATGCCATCATGCTAAGTAGTCCATTGGGTGCTGAATTTATAGCAGAAAGCAAAGTAAAAACAAAACTGGAGTGAAATACAGGATGACCTTTGGTTCCAGTAACTGCTGTGGTTACCCATTTTCCTGTTATACAAAAGCAATTTACTATGGTAAATGCCATCAAGCTCCCTTCAGTAAGCTCTGTAATAGACCTTTTCCAAAATGTAGCTGTGACAAAGGAGGGCTCCACTGGGAGACAGAGGACACCCTATCATATCCTCTGAGGAATCAAAACCTATGGATGTTGAAAAACATGTGAGTTTTCCAACCGTAACGCAAATTTATTGTGTTCATTGTCAGAGTAAATTCATCTGTTCACTGTATATGGATATGTCACCTGAACAAAGCTAAAGAATAAAGCAACAGCTTTATCATTATGACAGAAAGACAGAATGATACTGTTGAAGTATACTTGCTGCACATATTTAAACAAAACTTGTAATATACTCTGGGCTCCAGAGTGTCAGCTGAGCGCCATAGGGAATTGCAAACAGAGATTTTCCTCCTGCAGGATGATACTGCATAAATTAGCAGCTTTAATTAGAGGCTTTTATTATTGTTTTGTTTTCTGCTAAAACATCCATTAGAAGACATTAAATGGAAAACAGACATTTTAGTGCTAATCTCCAGGGAATCAGACAATCTCCATCAATTCTGTTCTTCCTCATACAGCCCTTCCTATCCTTGACTTAGCTTAAAATTCTGTAAAATAAGCAGCATCAACAACATCAGCAACAAATGGTCTGAGAGTAATGTATAAGATGCATAGCAGTGACTTTTTTCCAGATATGACAGCATTTAAGATGTATTTAAATACTCATTAAATGTTTCTATGCAGTCTTATGTCGAACTTCCTACTTTTTAAAGTTCTATGAAGAGCTTTGCCTGTACAACTTGTAATTTGCATGAGAAGCATTGTAAATTAATTAGCATACATTCCAGAGTCAGTGGTGCCTCACTTAAAGAGCTTAATTCGTTCCGGAGGCATGCTCTTTAAGTGAAACAATCCTTAAGTGAAGCGGATTTTCCCATAGGAAACAATGGAAACTCAGATGATTGGTTCCACAACCCCCAAAATATTCATACAAAAATATTAACTGGATGTAAAAATGATGACAAAACACTGGAATTGAATTCAAAACACTATAATATAATACAGACCACAATTATTGTAATAAAACACTGTAATATTCTGTACAGTAAAAAAGAAAAGAAAAACCTTTATGGGCAAGGATGACTGATTTTCACTAACAGTCACTGGTGTCTTTCTGAGCAACTTTCATAAGGAACCTCTCTGTGTGTGAGAGATCTAGGTTGGCAGTCTGCAACAGCAGAGGGGAAAGATCCTATGCTGTCTACTCAGAATCAAGCCTCATTAAATCCACTGGGGCTTACTCACAGGAAAGGAAAAGTGCAGGCAGGGAAGGTAGTAGGGGCAGAGGGGTGGTTGTAATGGGGTTCAGGCAGGGGGGCTTCCTTGGGGGCAAGGAGTCAGTTTGAGGGGGCTGTAGGGGGTGTGCAGGAGAGTATTCCCTCCTACCTTAGGGAGGCTGCATAGGTTCAGGGTGACCATACGACCAGAAAAACCCAGATTTGTCCGGATTTTTAGCCTCCTGTCTGGGTGTCCTATATTTTGGCTTCATTGTCCTACATTTTGAAACTTCGCGATAGTGCACAGTACCCCATCATGCCATATTGATTCATATTGAAGAGCAAAATCCAATGCAAAAATCAGTTTTGATTTTCTCCTTCCTATCAAAAGTTATGGTCAAAAAACCAAAAAAACAAAAACAAAAAATACACTTTTTGGCAATTTTTTCAGCGGGTAGGAATTTTGGCCCTGGGGTTCAGGAATAATTTGGTCACCCTGCATAGGCTGGGCTGACCAAGTTCTCTGGCTGCAGGAGAAGAGCAGCCTCCTTTGTTCCCCTGATCAAGAGGCTTTTCTGCTCTTCTGCCCCCTCTGCTGGTCTCTTCCATGTACTGCAGGGGGGAGAAAGTGCCGCCTCACTCCCTCAGCCCAGCCAATGCTGGGGAGAGACAAGGAGAACAGGGAGCGCAGCCAATGGGCACTCTTTATGCGAAAAATGCTCTTTAAGCAAGGTGAAACTACATAGAAATTTTTGCTCTTTAAGTGGAACGCTCTTTATGCAAGGCACTTGTTAAGCAAGGTACCACTGTATCTATATTCCATGTCAGTAGCATGTCCCACACTGGACTCTGAAACATGCAAAATATCTTTTTTACTTCATTAATTCTTGTCATAACAACAAAAGAAGAGAAAGCACCTCATAATGTAAGACATCAAAGAAAAATGTGGCACATGATAAAAGCTAATATATTTATTTCATTGTGTTAATTTTAAACATTATATTACTTATTATTAAATTGAAACTATACTATGTTACATAAAACATATTAATTACAAAAAGACTATGTGCTACCTGCTCACATGGGAAAGGAGGGCATTCACTAAAAGGACGCTAAAAAGAGGACATAGTGGGGAAAAAAGGACATCTGATCATCCTTGTAATACTGCACTCTTGAGTTAAGACCAAATCAACAACTATAGATGTGATTTGGATGCTTCCAAGAATCTCTTAAACTTAAATGACAATTGCAAATATTATTGGTTTTTTATTTGTTTCTTTCTAACTTCCATAGTTGCTTGAGTATTAATTGATCCCACAAAAAGTCATGAACAGGTTTTCAACCAAAAATCATGGAATTTTCTATGACCCTTGAATCTTGATTGTGGAGGAGGGTAAATCTATGTGGGTATCTGACTGTAGTTTTGTCTGTCTTTGCCCAAGGCAAGATCCCGAAAAATAACCTACCAGTACATATTAAAAACTGTACCATCTCCAATTTATTAAAAATATTGTAAAAGATAATAAGGTATATTTTCATTAACTTTTAAATTCTAGTCTTCAAACCTTCTTGTAAACACTGTTCAGCATACCAGTAGAACTATTAATCAAATCCTCCTTTAAGGAGCCTGGTGTTTCATGCCAGAGGCTCATCATATAAAATGCGACATATAAAGGTAATGGTAGAAATTCAAAGCTCTTTTCATTGCTTATTTTCAGAAGTGCAGAAGGTACATTGAGATTGTTAAAACCAGCCCACATCTTTTACGTCAGGTTTTTTGAGAATTCAACAAAAGCAGCAAAAACAAGTTGCAGGAACGACTCCTTTTTACTTTATCTTACCCAATCTCATGTTCAGTATCTACTTTCTTGTTCATAACACATCCTTCTTACATTATCATTACTGTGGTAAAATAGTAATTCTCACTTGCTGGGCTTCTTATTGCAGCTGTAAACCCTTGAAAATGATTGCACATATTGATGCAATGACCTCCCCTTTGCTTTGAGAAAGCTGAGATGCCCCTGTTAATCAGATGCTCTTGGCATGCCTCAACCGTAAATAATACATAGTGAATGTGTTTATAGGCTGAGCAGGCTGAATAAAGACAGAAAACATGTGAAATCACTCCACAAATGAAAAAAATGATCATTTCTCCTGCTTGTCTACAAGTTCAAAGCAATGACACTCAAACTTAACAGCCAACCAGCTACTTCATTGTTCACCTTGAAACTGATCTCATAAGATGGATTTTGACTTTTGAGCAGCCATTTTCAACTATTGCAACATGGCACATTTGTATGCCACAAGTGCTTCACAGAAGTGACACAGGAATTTGGAGGAAGGGCATATTAGGGCCAATGTGTGATATGAGTACCCACTGGTGGTATGGTGGGCATTAATTGTCAAAAACCCAATGTCATGCCTTGACAATTTTAGTGACTTGTCAGTGTGCCATGAGATGAAAAGATTGAAAATTGCTCATTTAGAGCAGTGGTCTTTGGCTTTCATTTCAGCCCTGGACCCCCTTTCAATCTTTGGAATCTGTCCAGGACCCCCGTCAAACTTGCTACCCCCAATATGGGACACAAAGCTAAAAAAAGAGGACCTGACAGGGAAAAAGAGCACACATGGTCACTCTTCCCTCCCAAGTTACCATGCTCTCTTCCACCTCACTGACCCCAACCCTACAGGTCCTCTCTTACCCACAACTACCCCCAAGCTCCCAGTCTCTCTCCCACCCCACTGCCCCAACCTCTGCATGCGCTCTCAAACACATACACATGCACACACTTTTCATCCCATGCACTCATTCACTATAAGTAATCAAATCCTAACTAAATCCAGCTAATGGGAAAAGGGGCCCAAGATGGGTGGGAGCTCCTTAAGAGGCAGCTTCTTCAAGCACAGTCAGAAACAATACCTATGAAAAAGAAAATGGGGAAAATCTCAAAAAACCAGGATGGCTCCACAAGCAATCTGGGGATGAGCTGGAGTTAGAGAAAGATATGCATACTCAGTGGAAGACTGGAAAGATTACCAAGGAGAAGTACAGGCAGATACCCTGGTCCTGTAGGAGCAAGTCCAGAGGAGAGCGACAAGAATGATCAGAGGGATGGAAGGGAAACCCAATGAGGAAAGGTCTGGGGAACTTGGGATGTTCAGCCTGGAGAAAAGAAGGCTGAGAGGAGACATGATTGCCCTCTTCAGATACCTGAAGGGCTGTCATATGGAGGAAGGGGCTCATTTGTTCTTTGCTGCTTCTGAAAGCAGAACCAGAACCAATGGGTACAAACTGCAAGAAAGGAGATTCCGGTTGGATATCTGGAAAAATTCCTGACGGTTCAGGCGGTTCGGCAGTGGAACAGATTGCCAAGGGAGGTGGTGGACTCTCCCTCACTGGGGATCTTCAAGCAGAGGCTTGACAAGGAGGATCGAGGAGGATTTCTTGCTACAGGCAGGGGTTGGACTAGATGACGACTAGAATTGGGTCCCTTCCAACTCTAGGATTCTATGATTTTAGTATAATTTGGTATGTATTTTGGCTATATGTTAATATATGTGTGTTACTGAGGTTTTTGCAAATGATATTTCTGACTTTTTGGTGGCCATTTTGCATTTGCTTGGTTCTAATTTTCATTGATTTTCACTTCTGGTCAGTGCTCTGGTCCCTTAATCCATCCAATAAGTGGGGGATGCCTGCAAGTGCCTTTGTGACATCAGGAAGTGCACTATAGCTTTTGCTGTAGTCATTAACAACAGCATTGCTCCCTCCCTCATGCTATCCACTTGCCTAGCAACCAGCAGACCTAACATGACTCCTCAGGCTGGACTTGGGACCTGCTGGGCCCAACTGGAGACATTGTTTTCAAGGCCCCAAGTTTGCATCAAGGACCATCTGTTTGCAGATGGTCAAATGTACTTGAAAATCAAATAAATCTCAATCACACTCAACTACTAAAGAAAAAGTCAAGAGTAACTGGACATGTTCATCTACCAGGAAGGAAACTAATCAGGTAGCTGATTTAGGACTCAAGGAATTGCCCTTCTGGAAGCAAGTGCCATTACAAAAGCGTTTTGTGACAGCACAAGAGCCTGCTACACTGGCAGGAAAGTCAGAACCTTCCTCCTTTTGACAGTGTATGATGCTAAGCCAAGCATGTAAGTCCAACTCAGGGAAGGATGGGGAGGGGATGGAATAGGGCAAGAGGAGCAGTGCTTGGGTGACTCAGGCCTGGGACTGGGAAGATGCATGCTAAATCCTATCTACCTTCTTGGGCCTGATCAGGTGAAATGGACAAATGCAGACTTGATGGGGAAAGATCTCTGCTGGGGAAAGGGGATGGAGGCCAAGGGAAAAAATGTCAATGAGACTTCCAACAGCCATATCGTCTCATAGGCAATTTCTGTCCACAAGATCAATTATTTGATTGGGGGCATAATCCTAACCAATTTAGATCAGCATAACTCACCATCTCCCTGTTCCCATGGAATGTGGTGAGGCTGGTAGATGTCTGTGCACTGGCCTAACTACCCAGGAGTGCCACAGAAGTGCCAGCACAGGACTTGTCTGTGCCAGAACTTGTGCTGGCCTAACCCAGGTGTTAGGATTGCACTGTGGGTTCTCTATCTTTTATTTCTGCATTAAAACTGTAAACTGATTTGAGTTTCTATATTCCTCAAACCAGGAAAAGAAAGGTACTAATGATTATATGCCCATAATTATAACTTGTGCTCTCTCCACCACTATCATTTTTCAGTAGATTACTCCTCTAGACGCAGGGAGATGGGATTCATCACTAGAAGCCTTTTAGCCATAGACAGCATTAGCTTCTCTATGCCCCGTGTTCCACCCTCTGCAATTACTCAACACCATTTGAGCCAATATGTGCTGTGCTATTAGAGAAAGCAATCTCATAAATGAGACCCAATTGGATTGTTCTTCCTGACCCAAGATGATGTGACAAGGAAAAGAATGAGCTCGGCAGATCGAGTGCCAGAGAGGCAAGTGATTTCATTTCATTACTATAATGCCAAATACTTTTAGTACCTGTGGAATCAGCCTATAACAATTTCAAAGCTAGACAAGAGCGTTTTCCAGTTTATCTGTTAAAAAAATGCCTTGCAATTTTCATTTATAAATATAGATGTTTTTATTCCCATCTAAAGCATATTGAAATGTATCTAATTGCATGAATTACCAGATTTTATATGCACCAATATATAATAAACCCAATGACACATTTTCACAAAAGCAATATGGTTATAAATCCATGTTCAGGTTTGGATCACTGATGGAAGTAGGACTTTCCCACCCATTAATCTAATTGAAAGGCTCATGCTGAACAGCATGTTGAAAGGGGGACAAAAATCTGATAAAAAAAATCTGATGCAACCTGTATCTTGCATCTGCCTTATTGATCACCTCTGGCTCACCACTCACTGAATCACTTTTCCAGCTTCATTTTCAGCTGCAGAAGAGATGGGCACATTCCATGCTGCTGCCTGCCTGAAAGTGGGATGTGGGGAGAGCAGAGAAATGTTTAAAGGGAACAAAGTGTCAAGATAGGCATTTAGTCTTGTATGTGTAATGGAAGATCATGAAGATGTTTAAAGTTATTCCCCTATTTTGACTGACATCTCTTGGGACTTGAGACTCTTGAGACTTTGGCTGCAATCCTGACTTTAGGCCAGAAAAATAGCCCAGCTAAGCTGGCCTTAGAATGCCGTATCCTGAGATGACAATTTGGCCAAATCCACAGGGCTGAAGGCATCTGGCTGGCCCAACTGCTGCTGAAGAAGCAGGAGTACAAGCAGTACATGCAGTATATGCTCACTGAGGGGGGGGGGGTGTAGTTATGCCATATCCTGAGGTTGAGAAGCAGGGATTTCAGTTAGGGAGAAATGATATATTAAACAAGATGAAGGGAGATTTGGACGGGGAAAAGTGGGACCAGATGTGAAGTTCACAAAATGGTATAAGAAGGGATATAGTTTGGACAGAACCAAGTGGTGCCAGGAGTGGAATTCATGAATTGGTGCCAAGACAAGGGAGAGTTTTGATGGGGCAGGATGTCCTTGTTTCATTTTCCGACACTGCAGAGCCCCAGCTTGCATCCTCCTGCCTGGCGGAATTGGGATATACCCTTGCCCTGCCATGCCTGTTTAAGTGAAGGGAGAGGGGTTTCTTTTGTCACAGCCAGGATTTGATCATGCGGGAGAAGAATATATCTTCTGAAGCATGTTTAAATAATCTTTAGTTATGAGAGATAATGAAACTAACCCTACAATCCAGAGTAACTACAGGAGCACATAAGAGACATTACGTGTACCCATAGTTATTGCACTACCTAGTGAAAACCTATGGGAAATTCATATTGCAATCCAGAGCAAATTGTTCTTACACCGGAGCAAAGACTCCCCATAGTTACTCTGGATTGCGCCCTTAGAATCAGAAAAAACCCTGCAGGTTCAAACCAAAAGTTCATCTAGCCCAACATCCTGTTGCCCACCAGTTTCTCTGGGAAGCTGACAAGCAGGAGAGAAAAACCAGTGATGGAAAGAGTCCAGAAGGACTTGACTCAAGTCGAGTCTAGAGTCATTGTCCTCCACAACTTGACTCTAAAACGAGTCACAATGGGAGCACATTTCAAGTTGAGTCACTCCTTCATGACTGAATAAGTTGAGTCCTCCACCCACCTTAAAAAAAACACGCTGCAGTTCTGCACAGAGAAACATGGCTGCTGTCAAATGGTGTGGATGCTTGGTGTTTCCTTTCCACTCTGTCCACAACCTTTCTGCCAAGAAAAGCCAATTGCAGATGGGACAATTACATTTTTAATGTTCCCTCAGGTAACAAGTATGTGAATAAAAAACTAGTATGCAAGGGAGAAGCGAACACAGTCATCTAGTTTTCTATAATGTTGGAGAGCATTAAAAATGTAACATACCCTGAGGTGTGGTATGGAACCAGAAGACATCTACCAAATCTAGCCAGAAGAAACTGCTGAATGTTTTCACTGAATGTATAGTTCAGCTCCAAGAAACTTCCTTTCTGAAAAGCATGTTTTATTACCTAGTACTAAACAACTTCCCTGTTTCGTATCCTTTGTGAGATAATTGCATTCAGCTTTGAATAGAGATTTCAAGGTGAAATTGTATCAACCTTTTATATAACTTAATCAGTAATAACGTATCAATACCGCACAGTGTGTTCTATTTTCTTTACAATAGCCTTTTATGTAAGTTTACAATGCCTTCAATATCAGAGATCCATAAACTATTGTAAAATACCTAAATAAAATATTGGTCAAAGGAAGAAATGGAAATGAAAAGAGAAGGAACTAGGGCTGCCAGCTTGCACCATGAATGGATATAATTTCCAGGAGTCCTCCTCAGCAGCATACTGACCACTGGGGTGCAGTAGCAACCTCTCTTATTGCCACTGACAACTATGTTGGTGGAAAGGATCATCAGCAGGCCTCCATCAGTCTTGAAAGACTATGGTATCGTGCTCGGCGCTGCATACGCTGCATGTGAAGCACGAAAGCCTGGGTTAGATTGTTATGGAGGATATGCTGTTACCCAAGCAGCAAATCCCCCCTCTCCACGCCACTTAATTAGTCCAAAGGAAAGGCAGAGCCGATACGATTGGATCCAGCTGACGTCGCAGAGCTGGGCTAAGGACAGGAGCTCACCCTGTCTTGGGAAATGACAAATAAAGGGGAAATGGAATAGAGAAAGGGGAAATGAAGGCGTTACGAAACACTAGCGAAATATACCCACGTTGCAAGAGTAAAATACCCCCATACACCGTCCCACATTCCGCAACATCTTCCATTGTGCAACATCCCCCCATGCGCAATGTCCCCCCATGTGCAACATTCCACAATGTGCATCAACCCCCATGTGCATCACCCACCCATGCAGACCATCCCCCATGCGCATCAACCCCCATGTGCATCAATCCCCATGCACATCACCCCCCCCCCCCAATGCAGACCATCCCCCATGCGGACCTCTGTCCCTCTCCCAGCTCACCTGGATTAGCAGTCTAGATCCTTCACAGTGTGCAGAACCACACTGACTGCTGGAGAGACTTTCATAACTGCTGTAAGGAAATAGTGTTTTACTGATGTTCAAGCCCAACTGGATATCCAGAGGATTGAAATCATGCAACCCAATCCTACACAGTAGTAAGTGTACCTAGTTCTATGCAAGTCTACTTTATTGCATCTTTTCACATTCATCTTATTTCCAACAGTTGGTCTGTTCTAGATCTTCAATACTATGTGCATATGCAAAAGCAGACTGACTGCTTGATCCTCAGTATTGCCTGAATGCCACTGTTGCAGAGAAATTAAGGCAGCTGGTACTGGCATTATAATTTAGTGAACCTATCCAAGAAGGGGGAAGGGAAGAGTAATCTGAATGCATAAAACTCAAGGTCACAATAATGTGTGGACAGAAACTCTCTTGTAAGCCACATAGTGGTAACTCTTTCCTGGTTTCACATCATGCAACTATAACCTTTTACCCCTCTCTCTTGCTTGCATTAAAAATATCCTTGTCAGATCATATCAGCCAGATTGTAAATAATGATGCTCTTTAAGGTATGCAACCTTTGCAAATGCAGCTCTGTTCTCTTTTGCTGTTTTGGCTTCTGCTTCCAGTAAATCAAAGCTTCCTCCATTTCCTAATTGTTATCCTTCACTCCAGTTGTTTCATAGACTCCCTTCCTTAACGAATGTGGTATCATGTGCAATTAAATTGAAGTTTATAGGTAGGAGTACAGCAGCTGTGTAAAGCAGCATGCATATAATTTGATTCTGTTAAAAAGAATCATCTGTGACTGAAAAGCAATTATTATATCTTACATAAAGTGGCGCAAACATCTCATTAAAACCACCAGCAACAAAAGTTTGGGACAAATGGAGAAGCAAGTCATAGTAGATGCTACAATTTCAAATGGAGTTGAGCAGTGGGAAAGATCAGTCTTCTAATGATGACTGTTTCCATTTATGAGGAGAGCTTCTCCCAGTAAAAAGCAATGGAGAGATGCCCTTCCTCTGGTGTTTGTCACTGCAGATAAGTGCTGAAGGTGTGGCAGGACAGGAAATGCAGGGACTTCCAGCACACTCCTATCCCCTTCCTACTGCACAGCAATGCTCTTATAGATATGCAGGGACTTCCAGCACACTCCTATCCCCTTCCTCCCTACTGCACAGCAATGCTCTTATAGATATAACATATGTTCAGGGTTCACATTAGCTGACAGCAAGTTCTCCAGTTTCGTCCAGTAAACTGTTTGTGGATTGCACCATTTCAGGTAGCAGGACTCATGATCCATTTTAAATCAAAACCCAAGCAACCTTTCCAGCATCCCAAGGAACACAGGAGACTTGCTGGCAAGGATTAAATATTAAACAGAGAAAATGGGGTATGCAACTGCTAACTATGTTGTTCAGTTTTACTGTCACTAGAAATAATGTAGAGACCTAAGCAGGAATGCTACTGAAACTTCTTAAATTGTATTACTGTGATAGTTTACAAAGCTAGAGTAACTGTAGATTATAGGGCTCAATCAGTTTTGGAGTACAGGCATAGCTGTGGCTGTGGGGTATGTGCTGCATGTGTCCTGCAATTGGGGGGCAGTCACAGAGGCCTCTTCAAGGTAAGGGAATCTTTGTTAACCTTACGTTGAGGAATCTCTGTTCTCTTTCCCCAGAGTTGCTTTGCACTTTCCCTAAAATAGGAAAATTGGTTAGGATGGCACCCCTAATCTTCTACTTCATTTAAAACCTGTTACAGACAAATTGGCTCCCAAAGCAAACTTTTTTTCCCTGATTTTGCTATCAGAATGGTTTTATCACTGAGATAAAACTGATTTTATCTGATTTATTGATTTACTCACTGATTTTATCAGTGAGATATACCGTACAAACCTCAGCCTATCTACTGAGAAGTAAGTCCTATTGTATTCAGTGGCTCCTACTTCCAGGGAAGTGTGTTTAGGATTGCAGCCACAATCAGGAATAGATCAGAATCTTCAGTATTTCAATGTTGTTCAAGATGTGAATAGGACAAATCCCTTCAAATCACATTTTATTGACAAATAATCCTGTCTCAGATCACCAAAAAGCACAGACAGGTGCACTGATCAAAAAGAACAATCTGCAGTCATTGTTTCTCTACAAGTCCTATTTTTAGCTAACGCTCATTATATTGATATTTGCTAGTCACTCATGTTTCTGTGGGTATCTGCTGAAGCCTACCATGATGTACTTTTCATCCTAAATATTGTTATGTTCCAACCACTATGTAGCCTATATTCCATTGTGAGGTAGCATTAAAAAACACAAGATGGGCAGTATGGCATACACACAGAGCTGGTACCCACAGTACTAACACTGTAAAAAGTGTTGTACACACAATTCTTTCTCATCTGCAGGTAACAGTAAAGTACATTGAATGGTAACCTTTCTGTGAATTCACAGATTTCTGACATATGAATCACATTTGATGAAAGAACAATACAGTGGAAATCTAAACTTAGTCCCAGCCTGGGCAATAGCATCCTTGAGACTTACCTGCTGTCAGATTGTTTCTGAAAGATTTTGACTATTCTGTGGCCAAATGAAAAGAGCCTTTTCTTTCCATTATAAAATTTTACATTTCATATAAAATTTCACATTTTAAACAATTGCACATAGCACACAACCACATTTGGATCGCACCAGTGGCATCACTAAAAGTGCAGAGGATGCAGGCTGCACCAGATGAGGCACACAGTGGTTGATGCCACAAGATTTTTAAAATCTTGGTATTTTTATTATCACCTTTGATATTATTCAAAAATCAGATAAATGTGAAATCTCATGAAGACTGCAATGAAACAAACTATATTGTAATATTTCTATTCTTTCAAAAGTTATAGTGAAAAAACCAGCAGGGCAATGGTACACTACCATGCCCATTACCTGGGGCATTGACCAATCCACTGCTTGGGAGAAGGTCTTTCATAAGAGTGATGTCCTGGCTTCCCATACTGGGTAGCAAACAGCTATTGAATATCAGAGACATACAATTATTGAATACTAATTCTCAACATTTAAACAGCAATTGCAAAGTATGTCACATATGTTAACCAAACAACCCCTGCTAAGACAAGCTGGAATTGTGACTATTTATATAGCACCATCTCAGCATGTGATTATTTCCATTTTGTGCTCTGAGGAGGAAATAACTGTCACTTCACTGTTTTTGCCATTACCAGATGTAATGGAAAATATGAGGCTACTACTCACTGTCTGTGGTGTAGCTAATGAAAGGATAACCCTGAGCCAAGTAAAAAGTCATGTTCTGGAAGTGGCATCACTTCGAGAAGTGACATCACATCCAGACCTTTCACTTTTTAAAACATGAAAAATGAGGCAGTGACATAGATAAGGCATCTGCTGCTGGGGCTCAAAGAAGCTTTTGTAGTTTTCACCCAACCCCCCACAATGAATTCATTAAATTTAATTTATCAATAAATTATTTCATTAGTTTAATAACTGATTGTTGAGTGATTAATATTAAATTGATTAATTTATCAGTAAATTAAAGAAATAAAAATGTCTCTGGTTAATTGGCCATCACTTTTGATAGGATACAGATATTCCAACGCAGTTTGTTTTATTGCATTTGGGATTAAAATGCCTTTTCAATGATATATAACATGATAGTATTATTTGTACTTATGAAGGTTTTCACAATTTTGGCCACTAGAGTGAAGATCAGTTTGTGGAACCCCTAAGGCTTGTTGCCCAGTGCAGTTGCTACCCCCTGCATCTGTTTAGTTATACCACTTGCTACTATAAACACCAGCTCTTTTATCTTTCTACTAATACTGTCTAGTACTAAAAAATTATGTGTGGGTAGAGGGAAGCTCCCATGCTGGGAGTACCCCTTCTGGTTAAATTTTATCAGCTCCCTTGAATAGGCAAGGTGTAGTGCAAAATGCTCCTCTTGATTGGCTAGAGTTCTGTGATGTATTTGCATATCATTTGAAAGATGCGTGCATACATTTTATGAAGTTGCTGCAAGCTACAGCAGTCCATGTTTGTGCAGTGAAGTCGGGTGCTGACCTTCCCAGCCTCTTACATCAATTTGAGCATACACATCAAAACTGCTGTTTTGGTCCACTTTTGAATGAAAAGTCCTTCACTTAGCTCTGCTTGAAAAGGATCTGATATCCTTAAAACAAACAATAACAAAAAAAATCCCTCTACAATCAAAAAATAAGATTTTTAAAACTCTGTGGCTGCAATCCTAAAGACACTTTCCTGGGAGTAAGACTCTTTGAACACAATGGGGCTTACTTTTAAGTCGACATGGTTAGGACTGTGCTCAAAGACAATCTTTCCAAATTAAAGAAAAATCCTTTGTTGCAAATCTGAATTTTGTTTCCCTTGACAACAATAGTCTATTGTGCTTCATTCCCCCAACTCCATTTTCTAAGATTCTCATTTGTATTTTGACAGAAGTCTAACCATTTCAGCATGAGTGCCATATTTTGTCATGCCTCTATTTATTTTCAAAAAGCGTGGCAAACTTGCTGATCACGATTTACTGTTTTATCAGCCTGTTTTAAAACTAGGGGGATCGCTAGTGAATTACCACTATTGTAATGAAGGAAATTCACAATCTATATATATATATATAAGGCATCTTCATCATCATCACTGACTCATCAACACCCAGCCAAAACCGCAGGGCCTGAAATTTGATGAGGGTGTTCCATCCATGATGGAGGGATCCACTAAGAACCAGTTTTTAGAAATTCCAAACTGAAGGGGGTGAAAAGGGGCGCAATGCGTTTTATAAAACTAATCATCATCATTACTGACTCATCAACGCCCTGCCAAAACCGCCAGGCCTAGAAGTGTGAAATTTGGGGAGGGCGTTCCTTCTGTGATGGAGGGAGTCACTAAGAACCAATTTTGGGAAATTCCAACTGGAAGGGGGTGAAATGGGGTGCGCTGTGTTTTCTTCCCTATACTTTGCATTGAACACTCAGCCACTGATGGATGCTCTGCCCCAACCCCTGGACCTAGAAATGTGAAATTTGGAGAGGGTGTTCCTTATGTCACATCAACACCCACCAAGAACAGATATGGAGAAATTTAACCCTTAAGGGGCTGAAAAGGGGCGTAACACATTTTTGTCCTACACTTAATATGGAAGACTATCCAACATCCATCCGATTTGGTGCTCAGTGCCTAGTGGACTGAGGGGGATGTTGTTCGGAGGGAGGGGTTTCAATGGGGAGGATGTTGCGCATGGGGGGCTGTTGCACATGTGGAGGTGATGTGCATGCATGGATGCTGCGCATGAGCAGATGATGCGCATGGGCAGATGATGCGCATGGGATGGATGCGCATGAGGGGATGCACATGAGAGGTGATGCACATAAGGAGATGATGTGCATGGAGGGATGTTGAGCATGGGGGATTGGTGCACATGCATAGATGTTGCGCATGGGGGATGTTGCGCATGGGGGTTTGTGAGCATGGTGGGTTGATGTACATCAGCCATGGGGGACTGAAGCACATAAGGGGTGGATGCACACAAGGGGATGTTGCGCATGAGGGGTGATGCATGTTGGGGAGGTGATGCACATGGGGGATGATGCATATGGAGCAGGGCGTCCAGACGCCTGGAATTGCCCGGACAGGTCCGGAATTGGAGGACATGTCCGGCCTGTCCGGGCAGGAGGGGGGCTTGTCCGGGGATAGGGGGTGGTGTACTGCTTTGCGACCACAAAAGTAGATGCTCGGACCGGCGCGCGCCTACCGCGGCCGTCCAAGCACCCATCTTGGGAGAGAGACGCTGTGCGCATGTGCACAGCGTCTCTATCCCTGCCCGCACTGTTTTTTCGACAAGCAAAGGCTGTGCGCATGCCTCTCCGAGACCGCCTGGTCTCTTCTCAGACCGAGCGTGGTCTGCGGCGGCGAAGCATCCCACCGCAGACCGCTCGCAGCAAGCGCGCCTGGCTCCACTGTTGCTTGCTGCGAGCAGTCTGCAGTGGGATGCTTCGCCGCGCTCGGTCTGAGAAGAGCCATGGGGGACCGATGCACAGAAGAGGTGGATGCACACAAGGGGATGTTGCGCATGAGGGGTGATGCATGTTGGGGAGGTGATGCACATGGGGGATGATGCGCGTCTACCGCGGCCATCCAAGCACCCATCTTGGGAGAGAGACGCTATGCGCATGTGCACAGCATCTCTATCCCTGCCCGCACTGTTTTTTCGTGGTCGCAAAGCGGCGAAGCATCCCACCGCAGACCGCTCGCAGCAAGCGCGCCTGGCTCCACTGTTGCTTGCTGCGAGCAGTCTGCAGTGGGATGCTTCGCCGCCGCAGACCGCGCTCGGTCTGAGAAGAGACCAGGCGGTCTCAGAGAGGCAGAGGCTGTGCGCATTTGCACAGCCTTTGCTTGTCGAAAAAACAGTGCAGGCAGGGATAGAGACGCTGTGCGCATGCGCACAGCATCTCCCTCCCAAGATGGGTGCTCGGATGGCCGCGGTAGGCATGCGCTGGTCCGAGCATCTATTTTTAGCATGCGCTGGTCCGAGCATCTATTTCCGGACATCCTACATTTTGTCCTACATTTTAAAAAATGTACATTTTTAAAAAATTTTAATTTTTTTTAAAAAATGTAGGACAAGGGCCCTCCAAAAGTCCGGATTTTAAACTGAAAATCCGGACTTTTGGGGACCCTTGTCCTACATTTTGAGGTGTGGCATCTGGTCACCCTGGTATGGAGGGACGTTATGCATGGAGGATTGTTGTGCATGGAGAGATCTTGCGCATGGGGGGTTGATGCACATGTGGAGA
Organism: Cryptoblepharus egeriae; assembly: GCA_030015325.1. Lineage (NCBI taxonomy): Eukaryota > Metazoa > Chordata > Lepidosauria > Squamata > Scincidae > Cryptoblepharus > Cryptoblepharus egeriae. The sequence continues at coordinate 55,599,102 of JAREYC010000004.1, read as the reverse complement.
TGTTGTGCATGTGGGTTCATGCGCATGGGGGTTTGATGTGCATGGGGGAATGTTGCTCATGGGGGTGCGATGAGCATGAGGGACGGATGCACATGGCTGGATGATGCGCATGGGGTGGATGATGCGCATGGGGTGGATGAACATGGGGAATGTTGCACATGGGGGGAGGTTGTGCATGGGACATGGTTGCACATGGGGGTTTATGAGCGTGGTGGGTTGATGTGCAGGGGGGTTGATGTGTGTGGGGGGGTTGATACTCAGTGGGGGGAAGGCATACGGGGGAATTTTACTCCTGCAACACGGGTACATTTTTGCTAGTTATATCTATATCTATATCTATATATCTATCTATATATATCTATATCTATATCTATATCTATATCTATATCTATATCTATATCTCTATATCTCTATATCTCTATATCTCTATATCTCTATCTCTCTATCTCTATCTCTATCTCTATCTCTATCTCTATCTCTATCTCTATCTCTATCTATATCTATATCTATATATATATATATATATATATATATATATATATATATAAAACTGAAGAGTCACTGACTCACTCATCAATGGCCAGTCAAAACTGCCCACTGCCTGGTGCTGTCTGATTTCCAATAGGGATGGGCTGAGCCAGCAATCTCCAGTGTCTGGTTCCCCATGCCTCATATAGTGTCCAGTGATGCCCGCTACCTGATGGTGCGTAGTAGGCGTGGCTGTTGGTGCCCGATAGGGATGCCTGGTGCCAGTAACCCACTGTGACAGCAAAATAAGTTCTGTTGACACCAAAATAAGTTCATCAGAAAAAGACTTGCATTTGTACAGTCATGGAGACCTCTCACCACTGCAGTGAGATGCTGCAGAGATCACTCCCTGACCCTACCTGGAATTTCCATTTCATTATGGAAAAGATGACACCCAGTGATGCCCAGTGTCTGGTGCCCCATGCCTCACATCCAGTGTCCAGCGGTGCCTACTACCTGGTAGTGCCTAGTGCTTGGCACGTTTGCCTGATGGTGCCCGGTAGGGATTGCTGGTGCCCGTAGTAATGCCCAGTGCCTGGTAAGGATGCCCAGTGCTCACTGTTGCCTGCTTCCCACTGTTGCATGATGTTGCCTGCTGTTGCCCAGTCATGCCTACTGCCAGGTGGTGCCCAGTAGGGGTGCCCAGTGTCCAGTAGTGCCTGCTGCCACCCCCTGTCCACTGGTACCCACTGCCTGGTGGTGCCCACTGTTGCCCACTCCCTAACGTAGCAAGATGCCAGGTTCCATCCTATGGTGCCTCGTAGGGATGCCTTGTGCTTGGTAGGGATGCCCACTGGTGCCTGCTGTTGCCTGCCACTCAGTGCCACTGCCTGGTGCCTACCAGTGCCTAGCCATGCCTGGGGCCCACAAATATTCTTGTAATTTGACTCCTGCGACAGCAGGTTCATTCCACTGGTATATCAGTAATTTTATCTATGTTGGAAGGGGTTCTATAGACACCACTGCTGCCCCCTTCCCAGCCACAATCCACCCCTTTTCTGCCTCTCCTCAACACAGTCCCCACCCTGTTCCTCCCCCTTTCTGTAACCCCCCTTTCAATTCCACCCTACTCCCACACTGACTAAGCAGCACCAGGACTCACTGGAAAGCCACAGCCACTTCCCTTTTGCGGTGGTGATCAAGTGGCACAATACGGCATGGCAGCAGTTACAAAAGCTGGAAAGCATATTTGCCTGTCAGATCATGCTATCAATTGATTAAAATGAGCATATAGAAGTTCTCAACACCTATCAACAGCTAAAGAACTTCAGTATGAGGAAACTGGGACTTAATTTGAACAAAGCAGGAGAGAGCCAAATTCAGCACTGGTAAAGAGCCTTCAAAAGGCTGCCTGACCGAGACAGATATAAAACCTGTATATTTGGGGGTAGATTCAGGAGTCCAGTGGAGAACGCTGTCCCGTGACACCAACAAAGTGGTGCAAATGACAGACCCAAGACTCATCTTTATTTTCTATTCCTTACCCTCCTGTAATTGCTTGCAAGGGAGGGGGATTGCAACTGGAAGTGGGTTGCAATCATGATTTTTTTAGTATCTTCACATGTTGGGAAGCCATGTGAACGATAGCATGGGCCACCTCAAACCAACGGGAGGCTGCTGCAGCAAACAGTGAATGGCAGCAAGTCCTTTCACCCCAGACTCCCCCCTCCCTGCCCCTTAAAGGGAAAAGGTCAGGACCCTCTGACTGGGGCATTTTGACACCCCAGTTTGAGAACCCCTGCATAAACGGTGCATCTCAAATCCATTTGGATGAGATTTTCAGACATTTTTTGTTTTGCTTTTTTGCAAGGTAGACTATACATTGTTAATAAACAAATAAAGTTTCCAGAAACAGCTGGTGGACCATTGTGGGAAACAGGATGCTGGGCTACATGGGCATTTGGCTTGATCCATCAGGGCTCTACTTACATTCAGATTATTTGTTTCCCTCCTCTCAACAAAAATGTTCACAAAGCAAGTTACAGAGAAAATGCAATCAGTTAATATGCAGGAAGCAAACTGAAGACCTCTGTTAAAAATGCAAACACACATATCCCCTCTGTTATCCAAGAATCCAAAATACTTAGACTGTGCATTGCTGGGGTGTTTAAATCCCATTGATGTTAAGTATCTTTATTGCTGTACACAAACTGTGTGCAGGGCCATATTCCCAGGGTAATATACCAAGAGCTCAGAGCAAAAAGAAATTGCCCCTGAGAAAATACACAAGTGTCTCCTGTGATCTCATTAGCCATAGATTAGTTGATTCCCATACAGCACCATGCTTGCTGCAGCAAACCTTGAAAGTGAATTAAATTGTTATAGGCTCATTTTTTATCACATGAGAAAGCGTTTTCAGCCAAGTATCTTAAACCAAATTAAAAAGAGAAGGATGTTTGTGAATTATATTGTCAAGCAAATGAAATGGTTGACCCAGGAGCACCATTTGCGGTTCTCGTATCAGAAAATGTAAGGAAGGAAAGAATGTTCATCCTGATGGTCCACAGCAGTAGTTCTTAAATTCTCAGATTGACAAATTCTATTAGTGCTGTGGGAGGGAAAAGCAGCAAAGTGAACTCTGAGATCCAGCAAAGTGATCCAGGATCACTTCCGGCCTCTCTACCCCTTAAGAGGGCAGGGGTCAAAGGCTTCAGACTATGGTGTTGTGGTGCCCCAGTTTGAGAACCAATAGTCTAGAACAGTGATTTCCAACCTCTTTATCTCATGTCATACTGATGAGGTGCTAAAACTGTCAAGGCTCACCATCAATATTTTGACAATTGACAAGACACACCACACTGCTGGTAAGGGGCTCAAATCCCCAAATGGCCTAGATAAATAAGGTAAAGATAGTATCCCACAGGATGCCCTGCTAGTTATGACCAACTCTAGGGTACGGTGCTCATCCCTGTTACAAGGCCAAAGAATGCTGTCCAAAGACACTTCCATGGCCATGTGGCCAGCATAACTAAACATCAAAGCACAGTTACCTTCCCACCAAAGTGGTGCCTATTTATTTACTTGCATTTATATGCTTTCAAACTGCTAGGCTGGCAGTACCTTGGCAGTTAATGAGAACTTGCTCTGTCTTGGAGTATTTGGGTTTTGAACTGCCAACCTGCAACCTTCAGATTGACAAGCAAAGTGCCTTAACCACTGAGCCACTGCAGTCCATCGGGAATTAATACATTGCCTTTCTCCCAGTTCCCATGGCACAGTTGCAGATTACAGTGGTGCCTCACATAACAAGTTTAATTCGTTCCGGAAGCATGCTTGTTATGTGAAACACTCTTTATGTGAAGCGGATTTTCTCATAGGAAATAATGGAAACTCAGACATTGGTTCCAGAACCTAAAAATATTCATATAAAAATATTAACTGTATGTAAAAATTATGACAAAACACTGGAATTGAATTCAAAACATGCATTCAATGTGCATGATCCTATGAAGTCTACTTAGGCTGCAATCCTAAAGACACTTTCCTGGGAGTAAGACCCATGTAACCTTTATGTGACCAACCGGGTCCATTGGGCCCGCATTTATAATTTATGCAAATTAGGTTATTTTATATTGGCATTTAACACAATGGGTAGATACTTCTGGATAGATATGGTTAGGAGGCTGCAATCAAAGACACTTTACTGGGAGTAAGACTCATTTAACACAATGGGGCTTACTTCTGGGTAGACATGGTTAGCAGGCTGCAATCAAAGTCACTTTCTTCTGCAATCCAAGACACTTTCAAAGTGTCTCCCCAATTTCTCCTTCTCTTCATCCTGAGCCTCTCTCTCCCTTGCTCCCTTCTGGCTAGCCCTGAGCTGCTTCCCTCTTCTCCACTGCTCTTCTCTCCCTCTGCCCAGCGGACGCCCAGCCACAGGAGGAACAGTGTGGCAGTGTTGCTTTCACTATGGGCAGTGCGCTAGGCAAACCTGACATTTTCTAAAAGGGCTGCCGGCCAGTGCGTCTGCCCTAACTGCTAATGAGTGTGCTTGTTAAGTGAAGCAGCACTTCGTATGTTAGGCAGAATCCTAGAGAAATTTTTGCTTGTTATGTGGATCACTTGTTAAGCGAGGCACTTGTTAATTAAGCGAGGTACCACTGTACTTTTATCACACCAGTGTGCTGTAGCACAGTGATTGAAAATGGCAGATCTTCAATGCAGCCAATGCCAGGCTGGCAATTTACAAGGCATGCAAATTCGTAGCCTACCAAGAGCACATTTATTTATTTTCTTAATTTATACCCCGCCTTTCCTCCTCTACAAGAGGGAGCCCAAGGTGGCTAACATCGGAGAAGAATAAAACACCATTAAAATCGCTAATAAATACAGGTTAAAACATAATTAAAATACAATTAGAATGAATAAAAAGACTAAGAACAATTAAAAACAAGCTAAAAACATTTGTTAAAACAATAAAATAAAACAATAAAACAACTGCCCCCAACCTCTGCCCCGTTTAAAACGCTTTTTTAAAATAAAAGGTTTTAAGGCTCCGCCTGAAGCTGTGTATTGAGGGAGCTTTCCTCAGTTCTAAGGGGAGGGAGTTCCAAAGCCGGGGTGCCACCACCGAGAAGGCCCTATCTCTGGCCGCCACACCTCTCACATCTCTGAGTGGCAGCACAGTTAGTAGGGCCCCCTCAGATGACCTTAGGTGACGGGTTGGATTGTACAGAAGAAGGCGGTCCCTCAGATACCCTGGACCCGAGCTGTTTAGGGCTTTAAAGGTCAGGACCAGCACTTTGAATTCAGCCCGGAAACGAATGGGCAGCCAGTGTACTCGCTGAAGCAGTGGCCCGACAGAGTTGAACCGACGAGCCCCAGCAACCACACAGGCCGCCGCATTCTGGACTAGTTGAAGCTTCTGGACCGTCTTCAGAGGCAGCCCGACGTAGAGTGCATTACAATAATCTAGTCTCAGTGGGTCACCGTGGCCAGATCCGAGAAGGTGGGCCAGCACCTTCCTAATCTGCCTGTTAAACCAGGACTCACACAAAACCAAAATGGCTGCAGTGGTTCCCTGAGCACCGTAGGCCACCATAGGAAGCTGCTCTGGAGAAGGAGATTCATTCCCTTCCCCCAAGTAAGGACAGTAGCCCTGGAAAGAGGCTACTTTATTCTGCAGCCACTCTAGAGCTGGCACAAGCAAGAGTTTCCATGTCACACCATGAGGCCACTCACAGAGCTCAGTATCCAGGGGATACTACCCTCCCCCTGCCCCACTCCCTCCCTCACCACTTCTCATGACTACCACCCTTCCCCATCATGGAACACCTCCTCCCACCCCACCCTCACCCCACATTCGAATTCACCTCTCCCTGGCCTAGTGGTCCATACAACTCCCAAGATGCACAGCACTGGCACTGAGCTTTTGCTGCTGAGCTACTTCTGATGCTAGCCCAGTGATGGCCCAGCACAGGGGCCCACAGATATGCTGTGCAGCATGTTTACCACATTTACTGCTGGGGCGTGCCAGCGGTGCAAACTCAGGATTGAGCGATCAGTCAAATGTAACCCTTTTTTTGCTGCCCACATGGGAAACTGGCTGGAGAGGCCCTTCAGCATGAAGTCCGTGTTCAGCTTGGTGGGTCAACACACAGTCTGTGTTCAGCTTGGTGGGTCAAAAATTATGCAGGCCAGCTCTGTTATGAAAATGCAACTTCTTTTCCCATCCCCTCCACAACCTGCAGTCTAGCATGGCAGTTCTGTTGCACTTAGTGAAAAAACTAAATATGCTGGGATGGATAACGGGGAGAAAAAAATTAGCTGAAACATGGGCTAGTTTTGTGAATGTTTTCTCACATGCACTAAGACAATACAACTCTCATGCAAAGACAACCAGTTCATTGCTCTCTCATTCCAATGCCATTATGGGCACAATCCAGAGCAAGTTCAGCCTGCTCTGACCTAACTGCTCTCTCCTAACTATTCTGTATCCAGAGCAGAGAGTTATGCTGCATCCAGAGAGTCAGGAAGCCTGGGCTGCCCTAACTGCTCCATAGCATGCTAAGTAATTGACACATGGGGAGGACTTGCTCCTGAGGAGACCCCCTCAGATCACACTGAACAAGGAACAGCTCTGGTGCCAACAGTGGTGATATGACTCTGCACATCACCAAAGTTGGCGCCTGCGCAGTACTCTTTCTGAAGCCAGTTGGCTTCAGAAAGAGTACTGCGCAGGCACCATCTCTGACACCTGTGCAGTACTTTTCTGAAGTCTTTCGGCTTCAGAGGAGACTGTGCAGGCGTCAGAGTTGGTGCCTGTGCAGTACTCTTTCTGAAGCCATTCGGCTGCCGCTTCACCTCCTGAGTGAGGCCGAATGGCCGTGCAGAGGCGCAGACTTCCTCCGCTCTAAGGAAGTCTCCTCTGAAGCTGTTTGGCATGCTCAGTGTGCTTTTGCGCAGTGCACCTCAGCTGGCTGTTCGGACTAGCTCCACGGACAAGTGGCAGCTTCTGGCTGCTGCTCTGCCTTGGGTGTGCTGATGCCTGGGGCCTGCCAAAGGACAGTCAAACACCTCCGGCACATCACCTCATACGGAGCGCATCACTCAATGCGGCCCACACCAGCCGCAGCAGTCTGGTGACGCCACTGGGTGCCTGCCATATAAGGAATCCCTGATGAGATGCTAGTACATTCTACAGTGAATACAAGGGGCTTCTTGGAGTGGCCTGCTGTATCCTGAGGTTTGTGGGCAGTCGTAGTTGTTCCATATCCTGAGGTTGAGAGGCAGGGGTTGCAGCTAGGCTGGCCAAGAACTCAGATTTTTGGTCAACATTGCCATTCTTATTCTGGCCTTATCATGGACCCCTATGGGTCTACTCATTACTATACCTGCTCCTGAGGTGGTATATCTCTGAGGAACCGGAAGAGGGCACTTCTGCCTTGAAACAGGCTTTGGATACAGAGTAACTGCTCTGCCCTAGGCAATGCTAAACATGCCCTCAACTTGCCTCTCCTGAGCTGCTTAGGCTGCCCCAGTTAGGGCAGAGCAGGTCCACCTCTCTTAGGGCACCCTATGTTGCCTTGCTCTGCCCTAAGCCTCTTCCAGAGTAACTGGGTTGGAGCATCTTGCAGTTGCTCCACCCTAGTGATAGATCGGGCAACCCAAGGGCTCTTATGTAGACAGATTAGTTGCTCTGGATTGTGCTGCCTGACTATCTGAATAGTTGTGACATAATGTGGAGGTGGTGTGTGTGTGTGCACTAATAAAATCAGGATGAAGCCACACAGCACAGCACTAGTGGCCAATGAAACTGCCAGCACATTATAGCAAAATGGTTTCTCAGCCTGGTTGCCTTGGCTACAAGGAAACATCAAAAAATAATGCAAAAGTAATGCACATACATAATGAATGCTCAGTGACAATATAATGAACGCAAATAAACATGACTGGGTGGAGCTTTTAAGAACAGCTTAATAGCCACAAAGTAGAATTCCTACACAGCCATTCTCAGTAGAGACTGGGGGCTTTTTTCATCAAGATAGTAGTAGTACCGCTGGACATGAGCATGGTTTCATGCTAGTCTTTTTGGTTTTCTGCATTAATTTTATTTCAAGTATTGAAAGTAATTAGTCTTGTATTGTTTCAAGGGAGCTACTATTGTAAGGCTATTTGTATGTAGAGTGCATGTGCCTCATTTGGTTTTTGCCAAATGTTTTAGTTTTAGTAAACACTCAATTCTTAGACAGACCAGTGCTTGTTTCCTGTTCCAATCAGTGATGGGATTCAAAGAAATTAACAACCAGTTCTATGCCCATCTAGCAGCCACTTTTAAATGGCTATTTTTAAACTTTATATGTCCTATCTCTCATTAACAACCAGTTCTATAGAGTAGGTGCGAACCAGCTGGAGCCCATCACTGGTTCCAATATATACCTTTGATGACCTAGCTTACGTTCATGATCAAAGACTCAGAGTGAATTGGTTGGACTTCAGTCTTGGGCCCAAAGAGAAGAAGGGCCTCCTGGAAGTAAAAGGGAGGGTAAGTGTTAATTCAGGAGATCCTGAATTGGCCTGATGAAACATCTTTTTATCTTCCCTTTCTGACATATTCTTCATAACAGAGAAGCCTGCGACAAAATAGAGAGATAACAGAAACTAAGGTAGGGTTAAATGTGATGGTCCACCCTGAAAGGCTTACAAAATCTATTGGAAGGTTCAAAAATATTTTCATGATCCTCAAAACTTTCTCAGTTTCCAATCAGCTCTCTTGCCATTTTTTATTTTGTTCTGAATCTTTCCCAGATCAGTTGAGCACTCCATATCATGCAAATGTCTTCTGTAATCTAGTTAGATATTTTCTTCTGCCTTATTTATTTTGTAGGAAAGTCTAAACATAAAAAATAATGAAACTGCCTCAGAGAATACAGCTGCATAGTACTGTTTTGATTTAAAACATGTGCAGCAACTTAATTTGAGCTGTGTGTGAATACTGGGAACCATTTACTTAGGTTTTTCAAGGCTTGCAATACCTCACAAAGCAAAATGAGGGTACTTTCAGCACAGCTAGCTTCAGAACTTGTTCCCACTTGCTTGGAAACTAACAAGAATTGCTGAATATTATCTCCACTTGTCTGAGTCAACAATGGGTTAGCATGACCTCAAATAATTCTCTGTAGGTACAAGGAGGACCCAAAAAGCAAAGTAAATTAGATCAACAGTTTTCATATCCTTCTTGAGATTACTAGGAAGTATGCTTCATTCTCACAGTACAGCAGCTTTAACAAAATTACTATGAGCTGAATTGTTATTTGAAAAGTTCATCAGAATAAGACTTGTTCTTGCAAAATCTTACTGTAGTGAGATGCTTCAGAGATCACTCCCTGACCTTTCCTGGAATTTACATTTCATTATGGAAAAGGTAACATTCTGTTCAGGAGCTCTGTGTACAAAATGCACTGCTTATGGAGCTCCAAATCAGGACTCATGGCATATGGGAATCACTATATCTTTGTTGAAGAGCACAATCCTAACTAACCATGTCTACTCAAAAGTAAGTCCCATTGTGTTCAGTGGGTCTTACTCCCAGGAAAGTGTCTTTAGGATTGCAATCAATCTATTTCTCTAAGAATATCAGAGGGACCTATGTAACAGTTATCCAATTTTATCTTCAAAGATAAGATACCTTTACAAGGCAACCCAATGTTAGTATCTATCAATGTGAGCTAGGCAAGGATATGCTAATTTTCATTTTTAAATATAGCACCCCAACTTCAATATGGATAGCCGTCAACACAAGTGTTTAAAAGACAGGTCCTTGCACTGAGGGGCTTACAAAGTAGATAATGATGCAAATGAGACCACAGAGCTAGGGGTAAGTAGATGAAGGCTGAAGAAAATAGGGGTGAAATATTATTATAATGTTACACCTTTGTCGTTCCTATTGCAACAGTTATTAGTTTGTTCTGGATGCAATCCAGATCCTGTCTGTGATCCTTAAAGTCCTAATGGGCTTGGTATCTGGTTATCTGAAGGACCATTTCCATCCATACAAGCCTCGTCAGTTCCGAAGATCTTCTAGTAAGATCTCTCTCCATATTAAAGGGAGGTAATAAGGTGGTTTTTTGTTTTTTACCATGACCCGTTCCCTCTGGAACACCCTTCCACTCAGGGTGACCAGATGACAGGAATTTCCCTGCCAGAACCGGGAATGAGGTCTTGGAACTGGAAGTCAGGAATTTGGGGCCTTTCCAGCCATTTCCTGGGATTTTAGGCCTTTTAGGCCCACTGAGGCTGCTGGTTAAAGGAGGAGGAGGGAGGGATGGTAGAGAATTGTAGTTGCATTGCACCAGATTCTCATTTTGCAACCTCCTTCCCAGAGAGGCCCATGTAGGCCTCTAAATGGGCATCTAAGTAACCATTCTCAAATGGCTGTGCCTGGCAGTGGATCTCAGTCCCTGCAGATAAAAATATCCTGGGGGAGGAAACTGCTTGCTGTGCAAAGGAAGGAAGCAAGGAGGGAGCTCAGCCAAGGCTGCTGGAGAGCAGAGGCGAGACCAGGGGAAAGAGGCAGCCTTAGAAGTGGAGCTGCTCTGAAACTTTGCAGTGAGTTTGGCTTTGGAGAGAAAAGGAGGTGACTTAATCCCACCTTTTTACAACAGGGTTGCCAACTGACCAGAGAAACCCCAGCCTCTCCTGCTCCTATGCCTTTGTAGATGGATCCACAATATATACTTTGCACAAAAAAGCATGTATTTTACAAGGGCTTGATTTGTTCATGTTTAAGGCCTTTCACCCAGCTGTTGTCAAAGCAGAGGAGCAGGGGCTGAGTGTAAAGTTGGCAACCTTCGCAGGGTAGGGATGATGGACATAACTCCTGGCTTCTCAAGTTTTAAGCGTCCAAGCCCAGTTGTGTCCACCCAAAAGCATTGTAGTCAGTTGAGCTTATGTTGTGTAAATGGGCAAAGGAAAGGAGGCTGAAAGACCAAGCCTGTGCATGCCTGCCTGAGAAAGGCTGGCTGCTTGGATCACTTAAATCTCTGCCTTTTTGGTTGGTGTCTGGTCTATTGCAATGAGATTTGTGCAGAAATTAAATAAAGGAATGCAATAAGAGTGTTTTTAGCTTTATTTTGATGTCCTACATTTGTCATACGTTTTTTAACCAGGTAGAAATTTTGGCTTGGAGAACAGGAATTTTGGGGAACTTGAGGGGGGGATTTTGAGTTCAGCATCTGGTCACCCTGCCTCCCACAGAATGCCTATTTTATCCCTCTCTAGTGCCTTTTCAGAGAAGCTTTAAACATATTTATGCCAAGTCATCTTCCCCAATTATTGTTGTCATCTTTGTTTATTCCTCTTACTTCTTGATAGGTTGTTTTTATATTGTCCTCTGCTGGATTTATGATTCTAATTGATTTCTTTAATCTTTTGTTGTGAGCCACCTTGAGTCAGAAAGGTGGAATATAAATCTTTTACTTATGCTAATAAAAGTTATGATACTATAAATCTTTAAAAATAAAACACCGGTACATAAATAAAATAAACAGGGAGAACATATGTGATTCTCCCAGTAGTGTATATTTTGGCATACAGCTGGTAGAGATGACTAAAGAATAGTACACCTGACAAAAGGTGTTCTATTCTAATCCTAAGAAAGTATTTGAATGCAGAGAGTGCAGAAAGGTTCTGCAGTTATTCCCAAAAGTATTTTCCAACCATTAACAGTGCAACCTAAGCATGTATACTCAGAAGTAAGTCTCATTGTGTTCAATAGTACTTACTCCCAGGAAAGTATGGTTAGGATTGCAGCCTCAAGCAAAGATTTGAAGTTGGACCTGTTTGGGCTGACTCATGGTATCTATTGATCTGTGCTCAAAACAACTCTAAAGCCTTAATTTCATACTTCAGATTGAAATACTGAGAATATAGGTTTTGGTGTCCTTCAAACCTGAAACATCCACCATTACTACTACTACCCCACATACACACAAAATAGTCTGTGTATTATGAATCTTTATTAGAGCTTCACATTTTGATCTGAATTGCCTTAGTTCCCGGCTCAGTTTATACCTTTTTATCAATGCCACAAGAAAATGTCTTCAAGCAAAGTCCTATAGCTTTGCTTCAGCTAATAACCTTCCAGTGCCCTTTTTTAAAAAAAATCTTCTGGGATTTATAACTCAATCATAACTATTTATGACCAAGCTGAATAGTTCTATAGGCACAAACATCCTTTCCTTACAGGAATTTTGGAAACATGTATCAAAACTGGATTGACCTCCAGCTTTCTATAAAATTTAGGAGCAGTTCTATCTACCTGGATGCCATCTGAGGCTGGTTAGGATTGGGTGGGGAACAAACTGGAGGAGGATGAGGATCATGTCAGAGCCCACAGCCATTCTTGCCCAACCCCTGAGGTAGCAAGGGTTTTCTTCTGCAGTTTTCCACCATTCCCTGCTAAGACAGGTAGAGACCAGGGTCCAATGAGGAAGAATTTGTAGGGCTTTATTAGGGCCTATTCCTGGTTCAGCCTCCTTTTCTGAGGAGAGGTGAGAAGGAACACAGAGTCTCAGGTGAGTGGAGGAGGGGGCTGCTTAGCTGAGTGCTTAATTGCTGCTAGCTGTTCATTGGCTGGTTGCCTGGTGGGAGGAGCTTTCAAGGGCTTTATTAGGGCCTGAGGCACGATCCTGTGGACGGAGCCTGTGAGCAAGGAGAACTTGTGAAGTTGACAGGAGATGGAAGGGAAGGGCGCAGTTGTCGTGACATGCACCACGTGTGCCATGTTTGTCTTCTTGCCCAAGGACCCCGGGGATTATCGATGCTGCAAGTGCAAACTGGTTGCACTGTTGGAGGAGAAGGTGGAAACTGGTTGCACTGTTGGAGGGTGAAGTTTCCACCCTTCGTCAAATTAAGGCATCTGAGGAGTTCCTTGATACAACACACACAGAACTTCTCCAGAGGGATGACACCAGTGGGGACCCCAGCAATGATGTCTCTTCATGGAGACATGTGACAGTCAGGAGAAAAAGGGGCAGGAGCAGTCGAGAACCACTGGAGCTATACAACCGTTTCCAGAGTCTCTCAGATTCCACCATGCTGGCAGAAGTTCCTCTTGCTAGCACACCTACACCGGATCCTGGCATTGCCCATACTGGCATGCCTACAGATCCCCCTCATAGACAGCAGCCACAACCAGTTAGTGTGGGGGAAGCTAGACACAGAAGGAGAACACGGAGGAGGGTGGTGGTGATTGGAGATTCTCTCCTGAGGGGCATGGAAGCTGTATGCCAACCAGACCCGTTTTCCCGTGAGGTGTGCTGCCTCCCTGGTGCTAGGATACGGGATATCACGGAGAGGCTACCGAGGATGATCACACCTGCTGATCGTCACCCGTTCTTACTCATCCACGTAGGAACAAACAATACTGCTCGGGAAACTTTCCAAAAGATAGTTGGGGATTATGAAGCTCTGGGGAGGAAGATTAAGGACCTGGGGGATACCCAGGTGGTATTCTCATCCATCCTCCCAGTAATTGGCAAAGGTCCTCAGAGAGATAGCAAGATTTTTCAGGTCAATAGCTGGCTTCGAAAATGGTGTCATCGGGAAGGATTTGGATTCTGGGATCACAGGATGAACTTCCTTGAGGAAGGACTCCTAGCAAAGGATGGACTACATCTTACGGGTTGGGGGAAGAGTGTCTTCAGACGGGAGATGGCCAACCTTATCAGGAGGGCTTTAAACTAAATAAGAAGGGGGTGGGTTACGTCCAAAGGGAACCTAGGAATAAGGAAAATGCTCTGGATGGAAATTGCCAGGGCACAGCTGTAACTCAAAAATCTTTAGAGGGGCCTGGCCTTACAAAAAAGGAGGGCAATGCATGGAGTTGCAACCTCCAGGGCTTAAGTTACATTTACACAAATGCACAGAGCCTGGGAAATAAACAAGATGAGCTGGAGCTTTTAGCAAGTGAAGGGAAATTTGATTTGATAGGAATAACTGAAACTTGGTGGGACGACTCCCATGACTGGAACACACAAATGGAAGGCTATCAGCTGTTCCGGAGGAACAGAAGTGGCAAAAGGGGAGGTGGAGTAGCATTATATGTCAAGAACATATATACTTGCTCTGAAATCCAGGAGAGTGGTCCAGATATCCCTGTGGAGTGTGTTTGGGTAAAAGTAAGGGGGGAAAATAAGAAACAAAACATTGTGGTGGGCGTCTACTATAGACCGCCAGGCCAAGGAGAAGGAGTAGACGATGTCTTCTTGGAGCAACTGGCAGGCATTGCAAGGAAATATGAGGTAGTAGTAATGGGGGACTTTAACTACCCAGACATTTGCTGGGAGACAAACTCAGCCAAACATGGAAGCTCCAGTAGATTCCTGATGGGCCTGGAAGATAACTTCATGGTCCAGAAAGTGGAGGAAACGACAAGGGGAGGGGCCATCCTTGACCTGATCTTAACAAATCGTGAAGAACTGGTTGATCAGGTCAACATAGTGGGAACTTTAGGGGAAAGCGATCATGAGCTGCTGGAATTTCGAATAATGTGGGAAATAAAAAGAGTGCAGAGTGAAACTTATATGTTGAATTTCAGGAAAGCTGATTTCAACAGGCTTAGAGGAGTCATAGGTGGGATCCCATGGGTTGATGATCTAATGGAGAAAGGGGCCCAAGATGGGTGGGAGCTTCTACAAGCACAGTCGGAAACAATTCCAATAAAAAAGAAAGGGGGGGAAATGCTGAAAAAACCAGGTTGGCTCCACAGGCAACTTGGGGATCAGCTGAAGTTAAAGAAAGAGAAGTATAGGGAGTGGAAGACTGGAAAGATCACCAAAGAGGAGTACAGGCAGGTAGCCCGGTCCTGTAGGAAGGGGGTCAGGGATGCTAAAGCTCAGTATGAGCTGAGGCTGGCCAGGGGAGTCAAAGATAACAAAAAGAGCTTCTTTAGATATGCCAAAAGGAATAGGAGGAGAGACGAGGGGGTGGGGCTGCTTTTGGACAAGGATGGACAACAGGTGTCTGGAAACCAGCTGAAGGCGGAGCTGCTCAACTCCTACTTTGCATCCGTCTATTTACAGAAGGAGGGCTGTGCAAATGGGGGTGCGGGATCATTGATTGATTCGGGGATGTGTTTACATCCCCTAAGTGGTAATGAAAACATGGATAGTGCAGACCAGCAGATTAAGATTGACAGAGAATTGGTTCGAAACCACTTAACTGGCCTAAATGAATTCAAGTCATTTGGACCAGATGAGCTGCATCCTTGGGTTCTTAAGGAACTGGCAGATGTCCTTGCAGAGCCTCTGTCGATCATCTTTGAGAAATCCTTGAGGAGTGGAGAAGTGCCACTGGACTGGAAGAGGGCAAATGTAGTCCCAATTTTTAAGAAGGGGAAAAAAGAAGACCCGGGAAATTATAGACCAGTCAGTTTGACTTCAATCCTGGGCAAGATATTAGAGCAAATCATAAAACACACAATTTGTGCACATCTAGACAAGTACTCGGTGATCAAAACAACCCAGCATGGATTTACCAAGAATAAATCTTGCCAGACAAATCTGATCTCCTTTTTTGATTGGGTTACGAGCTTACTAGACAGTGGCAATGCTGTGGATGTCATTTATCTTGACTTCAGCAAAGCATTTGACAAAGTCCCACATGACATTTTAATTAGGAAGTTGGAAAAATATGGGCTAGATAGGGCAATTGTTAGGTGGATCTGCAACTGGCTCAACGACTGCACACAAAGGGTTTTAGTAAATGGCTCTGTGTCAACCTGGAGGTCGGTTTCTAGTGGGGTCCCCCAAGGCTCTGTCTTGGGACCGGTTCTCTTTAACATTTTCATCAATGACTTGGAGGAAGGGATACGGGGGAGCCTGATCAAATTTGCAGATGACACCAAACTGGGAGGAGTAGCAAACACATCAGAAGATAGGAGAAACCTCCAGGAGGATCTGGATAAACTGGAATCCTGGGCTGCAACAAACAGAATGAATTTCAACAAGGAGAAGTGCAAGATTCTGCACTTAGGCAATAAAAACCAAAAACACAGGTATAAAATGGGGGATACTTGGCTTGGCAGCACAACATGTGAGCGGGATCTTGGAGTCGCCGTGGATCACAAGCTGAACATGAGTCAGCAGTGTGATGTGTCTGCAAAGAAGGCAAATGCCATTTTAGGTTGCATTAAGAGGACTGTAGCTTCCAAGTCACGAGAAGTTATAGTTCCTCTTTATTCTGCATTGGTCAGACCTCACCTTGAGTACTGTGTTCAGTTCTGGGCACCTCACTTTAAGAAAGATGCAGCCAAACTGGAGCAAGTCCAGAGGAGAGCGACAAGAATGATCAGTGGGATGGAAGGGAAGCCCTATGAGGAAAGGTTGGGGGAACTTGGGATGTTCAGCCTGGAGAAGAGGAGGCTGAGAGGAGACATGATTGCCCTCTTCAGATACCTGAAGGGCTGTCATATGGAGGAAGGGGCCAATTTGTTCATAGCTGCTTCTGAAAGCAGAACTAGAACCAATGGGTACAAACTGCAAGAAAGGAGATTCCGGCTGGAAATCCGGAAAAAATTCCTGACGGTGAGGGCGGTTCGGCAGTGGAACAGATTGCCAAGGGAGGTGGTGGACTCTCCCTCACTGGGGATCTTCAAGCAGAGGCTTGATGAGCACCTGTTGGACATGTTCTAGGGGGAATTCCTGCTGCAGGCAGGGGGTTGGACTAGATGACCTACTAGGTCCCTTCCAACTCTATGATTCTATGATTCTATGAATTGGGGCAGTGGTGAAAGACTGCTGCCACCTGGCCATTGAAAGTTTGCTTTCCCAATTGGGTGCTACTGATGATGCTCAGCCAAATCAAGAACAGACAGCAGACAGGTAAGTTTCCAATTTGGCTGCATGAGACTATGTGGCAGCATGAATGAGGTGTTGCATCCATTGGTTCTGGTCTTTGTTAGGTATATGGGCTAATCTGCCTTGCATAGCATATCCTCTAGCTAACTCTGACCTCCTTTCTCTTCAGGCATCCAAATTCTGTGTGAGAAGTTCAGAAGAAGATGCAGTAACTTTTTCAATCAGCACCTTGACCTAACGAGGGCAGGAGGGGACAGTTATATCCCCTCCTATATATAGGAGGGGACAGTGGCAGCACCAACATTTCTCTTCCATTTTGAAAAGGGAAAGTGAGAGAAGAAAACACCAAATAGCCAACTACAAAAGACAGTACATTCACATAGTATGGTTGCATTTTAAAAAAGAATTTTAGTACCAATCACTGTCTTAGAAGTTGCCAAATGCTTTCATCCTCACATAACTGTATATTAGTAGCCTTGCTGTCCTCTATATCTGGCAACCAGAGCTTTCAGGACTGAAGCATATAAGTTTATCATTACTGGGGCCTATAAGAATTGTTTTTCAAATAAGAATAGTCCCACCTGAATTGTGTCTACAACCTCCCAACAGAACATTAAGGGGAAGATCTCTCCCCCTTCCTTGCAGTTGCTTTTTGGCAAAGAAAATAAGCTTCCATTGACATCAGTGACAAGGAAGGATTAAGGATGGTAAAATCAAGGGTAAAGATGAGTCCCTACCTCAGGTGGTGTTAAAGGTGGATTCTGCATCTGAAGAGGTTTTTGTGCACATAACTCTTGGGAGTAGTACCCAGAGAGTGGGTTCAATGGAAATACAGAACAAATTTAATTTGTTCTGGAGGCATGTTTGTTACATGAAACGTTCTTTACGTGAAGCAGATTTTCCCATAGGAAATAATGGAAACTCAGACGATTGGTTCCACAACCCAAAAAATATTCATATAATAATATTAACTGGATGTAAAAATGATGACAAAACACTGGAACTGAATTCAAAATATGCATTCAATGTGCATGATCCTATGAAGTCTACTTAGGCTGCAATCCTAAAGACACTTTCCTTGGAGTAAGCCCCATTTAACACATCGTTAGGAGGCTGCAATAAAAGACCCTTTCTTCTATAATCAAAGACACTTTCAAAGTGTCTCCCCACTTTTGCCTTCTCTTCATCCTGAGCCTCTCTCTCCCCTGCTTCCTTCTGGCTAGCCCTAAGATGCTTCCCTCTTCTCCACTGCTGTTCTCCCTCTGCCACGTGAACGCCTGGCCACTGGAGGAACTGTGCAGAAGTGTTGCTTTTGCTATGGGCAGGCACACTAGGCAGCCCTGGTACTTTTTAAAAGGGCTGCCAGCCAGTGTGTCTGCCCCAACTGCCAATGAATGTGTTTGTTACATGAAGCACAGTTTGTTAAAGTGAAGCAGAATCCTAGAGAAATTTTTGTTTGTTACGTGGAGCATACTTTACATGAGGTGTTTGTTAAGTGAAGGCACCACTGTAGCTTGTTGAAGAACTCAGCAACAGCACAAGAGCACTTTGATTATTCATTCTTTCTCTAGCTTGTGCCTACAACGCTATTCATCCCATCATCCCTGTCACCTCCTCCGCAGGAAATTTTCTTTCATTTGCCTCATCACAAAGGTGAACGTATATAAGCAAGACCTTAATAAAACACTCAATGATCTAGAAGAGCAAGAAAATACCATAGTGAGCATTCAGGGACACCTCAGGGGAACTAGATAAAACAAATCCTCTCTGCACCCAGGGACACTGATGCAGCTGAAAATGTCACTGAGTCACTATGAAAGCATCAGTGGTGATGCTGTAAATTTTTTTCTCTTTTTTGTTCCAGATTTGCTCCCTGAAGAGCAATAATTGATCCTGGGAATAAGAAGGGATGTCTACTAATTGTCCCTGCTGGGATTTGAATGAACAAGAAGCAGCAGGAATACACACACACATTTTTATATATATATATATATATATATATATATATATATATATATATATATATATATATATATATATATATATATATAAAAACATATATTTATACATTTATATATATAAACATATATTTATACATTTATATATATAAACATATATTTATACATTTATATATATATATATATACACACACACACACACACAATAGACATATATATACACAATAGACACAAATATGTGTATATAGATATACACACATATATACACATATGTATATACACACACACACACATATATATATATATATATATATATATATATACATATATATATATATACACACACACACACACACACACACACACACACACACACACATATATACATACAGTGATGCCTCACGTAACAAATTTAATTTGTTTTAATAGGGCTGCCAACCAGCCCTGACTTTTTAATAGGGCTGCCAGCCAGCGCATCTGCCCCAACTGCCAATGAGTTTGTTTGTGACATGAAGCACAGTTTGTTACATGAAGTAGAATCCTAGATAAATTTTTGTTTGTTACTTGGAACATACTTTACATGAGGCATTTGTTACGTGAAGGCACCACTGTATATACATACGTGTGTGTATGTGTAAATATATAATATGCCTAATAGTTGCATATTCTAACTATATTCTAACATTTCACAACATGAACATAGCCCTATTTGGTCTTATATAGACTGGAAGCTCCAAGTATATGAGCCAGATGTTTTCATTTTAATCTTGGATGATGACAGAATCTGAATGACCAAAAACCTCATCGTTTCTGTGGGTCATATATCAGGCAATAAGGTGTAGGCATGATAAAAGCCTTTTTGCTTTGATTGGTATTTATTGCCGATATTTATAGAACACATGCAGGAACAGGCATCTTGATTAAACAGTCACAGTTTTCCAGCTGAACTGAATGGTGTAGCTGAAACAGGAGTTCTCCAGTGATGCAAATTCTTTCTTTGACGTCAGTAGCTGAACTGATTGTCAGAGAACAGCACACAACTGCTGGCTGTACTTTGTTCCAAGGATTGAGTCAAGTCACCCATAAAACAAAGACCCGGGACTCTCAAAGCATCTTGGAACAACATCAGCTCATTGCTGTATCTTACAATTATTTTAGTATATGAGTAGTATATAAAGTATGTGTGTTTATGAACTTTTTTTGCCTCATGCCAATAGTAGTAATGGCTCTGAGAAAGGCATAGTCCCTCTGGAATGAGAGCAGTTTTAATTATCTTTAACTTTTCCTTACATGGAAAAAGTTTCATAAGCCAAATTTCTATGGCTTATGAAATGGCATGATAAGAAAATGGGCATCCCCTGGAGGATTATCATGTAGCATTATCTGAACATCTGATGCAAGGGTCAATTTTAATTATATGTGCCTATTATTAAAATATTTGCACACCACTGTTGAATAAAAATTTCATAACATGGTTTAAGAAAATAGCCCACACATTTCATCATGAGCTCATTCATAAGTGATGGGAGTGATATAGGAACTACTTACATATGGTTGGATGCCAAAATGCTACATTTGCAGAAAGGAACGCATGGTACTTGTTTCCACATCAAGAAGAAGAGCAGCACAAGTTCCAGCCACATTTTTGAATCATATTATCATGTATGAGGATAAGAGACTGACAATGCAATCCTAACTTGCTCGTTCCCTTCCCCATGGTAAGGCAATAGCAGCTCCTATGGGTCTACTCTAGAGGTGGCCTAACTCTGAGCCTTCTACTTCAAATCACATCTGAAAACTTTCTTATTCCTAGCCATAGGAAGTTCTGCCTGTGATTTGCAGGCCTTCCCAGATCCTGAGCACCACCTGACATGACCCTTACAGGTCAGAAAATTGCCCCCTTTCCCTGCAGCAGCTCAATCCTGATGATGGTGCTGCTGTTTTCCCCTTCTCCCATCCCTTAAAGGAAGCAGGAAAACTTTACATGAACAAGGGTTTCCAATCCCCCTGTTTGAGTAGCAGAGCCATCCATTCCTTTTAGAAGGTTCCAAGATGTCCAGTTTCCAGTAACGATGTATCAATCAAAAGCCAAAGGTATTACTGACCTTAATAAGAGCATTTTAGTTTGACATAGGCTGATCATTCCAGCATGGTGTCCTTTCCAGTGCCTGTTGCTGCTATAGTTGTTGTTTTTTAAGATTGTGAGCCCTCTGGGGACAGGGAACCATTTATTAATTTATTTTACTGTGTAAACTGCTTTGTGGAGTATTCTTCTATAGTATTCTTAATCTAGATTAGATTTTGTTTTCCAATGACTCCCAAGCACTCAACAGCCTGACTTCAGGCTTTTAATGCCTCTATGTCATCAGAGTAGCTAATCCAATGGTAGCAGGAAAGGGTGTGCCATGACAATCAGAGCAGGCAACCAATGGGAGGCAGGAACAGTAAAAGGCTTCTGAGGCAGTGGTGTCCCTAGGGAGGCTTGGGAGGGGCCTGGGACCAGGGATACCATCCTCAGGGGGTGACCAAAATAACTAAACTCATTCTGAATAACCCCACGTTATACCATTGGGTGTGCATTTTACACCAGAATGCAGTGCAAAAACCAGCTTTCAAATATCTCCTTTCTGTCAAAAGATAAAACCCAAAAAATGCATGGAGACCTATGGAAAGTGAATCTGAGTCATATCAAACCTTTACTCACAAGTTGACAAGCATGCCTTAGTCAATTGGAAAAGGCAGACTGAGAAGAATCCAACACCCACGTAACAGTCCTGACCCCAATGAATGCAGCCCCACAAATCAACCCAGAAAGCAGTCTGTGATAATGCATTGAGCTTTATGGAAAGCAGAACTGAGCTTCACAGCTATGTTTACTCATGCATAAGCAAAAGTGCCTTGGCTCATGTTCAGATCAGGCACTGAGGAATGCAAGGCCACCAGAATGGCCCCAATACAGTGAAAGTGGAGCTCAGCAGTGCTCCAGCTTCAATCCCTTCCTAAAAGGGAATAAAACATAGGTGCAATTGGTAAGGTGATTATTAAAAATTATTCAGTTTAATTAATTTGGAACTCCCTCCCCGTAGAACTGACGAAAGCTCCCTCAATACAGCGCTTCAGGTGGAGCCTAAAAACCTTTTATTTTTTAAAAAAGCTTTTAAATGGGGCAGGGGTTGGGGGGCAGTTTTATTGTGTTTATATATTATTGTTTTTAACAAAGTTTTTAGTCTGTTTTAATCATTTCAATTTTAAATATAATTGTATTTTAAGTGTATTTTAATTATGTTTTAACTTCTATTTATTATTATTTTAATGGTGTTTTATTTTTATTCATGTTAGCCACCTTGGGCTCTCTCTTGTGGATGAGGAAAGGCAGGATACAAATTAAGTAAAATAAAAAATAAATAATTTTTAAAAAAATTATTTATATAATTGAAGAGTCACTGACTGACTGACTGACTGACTGACTCATCAACACCCAGTGCCAAAACAACCAGACCTAGAAGCATGAAATTTGGGGACAGTATTCTTTCCATAAAATGAGTATCCACTAAGAACCAATTTTTAGAAATTTAACCCCTAAGGGGGTGTCAGGGGACCTCTAAGGTAGAGCCCACTGGACTAGCCTCTTCTAGGCAAGACAAGGCCCTACAGAGGTGTCAGAGTGGCTCTAAGTGAGTTCATTCACTTGCCTGCTCACAGGTAGAGCTGATCCAAGCACAGACCACCACTTCTCCAACCTCTTCTCATCCCGGAACTCTGAGACTATATAACCCGGGAGCTTTTTCTGGTCTTGCCCTTTCCTTCTCTGGCATTATATGAGGGTTGACCCCACCCCTCTGGCACCTCCCTGTTTACTGGCAGCACCTGTCTACCTTCCAGTTCCAACACTCAGCTTTCTCCCCACTGCAGCCAGTTCCACTCACCAACCAGGGGTTTGGTTCCTCCTGAGACTGAATGGGCTGTCAACCTCAGCCATTGGAGAGTTGGGGTCATGAGGTCCACTCTGCAAGTCTCCCCCTTGAGCAAACACTCTTCCCCCACACCCGGAGGGATTTGTGAGGTGCACACCCCCAGGCCCTGCCTGGGCACTCTCCCCAGGTAAGTCAGGGGATCCTGGGGAAGGGGATCCCTGACAGAGGGAAAGGGCAGAACATCTAGCTAGCTAGCTATCTACAGTATTAATATACCACTTTTCAACTAACAAGTTCACAGAGTGGTTTACAAAGAAAATGAAAAAATAGCTAATGGGTCCCTGTCCCAAAAGGGCTCACAATCTAATAAGGGCTCAAAATCAATCCTTTCTTGATTGGGTTACAAGCTTACTGGACAGTGGCAGTGCTGTGGATGTCATTTATCTTGACTTCAGCAAAGCATTTGACAAGGTCCCACATGACATTTTAATTGGGAAGTTGGAAAAATATGGGCTAGACGAGGCAATTGTTAGGTGGATCTGCAACTGACTCAACGACCGCACACAAAGGGTTTTAGTAAATGGCTCTGTGTCAACCTGGAGGTCGGTTTCTAGTGGGGTACCCCAAAGCTCTGTCTTGGGCCCAGATCTCTTTAACATTTTCACTAATGACTTGGAGGAAGGGATACGGGGGAGCCTGATCAAATTTGCGGATGACACCAAGCTGGGAGGAGTAGCAAACACATCAGAAGATAGGAGAAACCTCCAGGAGGATCTGGATAAACTAGAATTCTTGGCTGTAACAAATAGAATGAATTTCAACAGGGAGAAGTGCAAGGTTCTGCACTTAGGCAATAAAAACCAAAAATACAAGTATAAAATGGGGGATACATGGGTTGGCAGCACAACATGTGAGCGGGATGTTGGAGTCGCCGTGGATCGCAAGCTGAACATGAGTCAGCAGTGTGATGTGTCTGCAAAGAAAGCTAATGCCATTTTAGGCTGCATTAAGAGGACTGTAGCTTCCAAGTCACGAGAAGTTCTAGTTCCTCTTTATTCAGCATTGATCAGACCTCACCTTGAGTACTGTGTTCAGTTCTGGGCACCTCACTTTAAGAAAGATGCAGCCAAACCAGAGCAAGTCCAGAGGAGAGCAACAAGAATCATCAGTGGGATGGAAGGGAAGCCCTACGAGGAAAGGTTGGGGGAACTTCGGATGTTCAGCCTGGAGAAGAGGAGGTTGAAAGGAGACATGATTGCCCTCTTCAAATACCTGAAGGGCTGTCACAGGGAGGAAGGGGCTCATTTGTTCATAGCTGCTACTGAAAGCAGAACCAGAACCAATGGGTCCAAACTGCAAGAGAGGAGATTCCGATTGGATATCCGGAAAAATTCCTGACGGTTCGGGCAGTTCGGCAGTGGAACAGATTGCCAAAGGAGGTGGTGGACTCTCCCTCACTAGGGATCTTCAAGCAGAGGCTCAACGAGCACCTATTGGGGATGTTCTAGTGGGATTTCCTGCTGCAGGCAGGGGGTTGGACTAGATGACCTACTAGGACCCTTCCAACTCTATGATTCTAATATGCAAAAAGAACACTAGCAGAAGCCACTTGAACAAACATTGCTGGGGTGTGTGGAGCCAATTACTCTCCCCCTGCTAAATAAAGGAAGAGCACCCACTTGAAGGTGCTCTAAATAATAATTAATAATTATTAATAATCTCTTAATAATCTCAATAATTTTGTGTATTAATACTGATAGTAATTTATTATATAGTTTTGACATATGGGGATGTCAAAAAAAATTGTGGGCTTCAGGTATCAAATGACCTAGCTATGCCACTGCCCTGAGGGACTGCGAAAATCAGGGACTGAGAAGGTGAGAATCATCAGAAGCATATTGTAACATTGTCCATTATATTGAAGAGTCCTTAAGGAGTTATACACCTGAAAGACTGCATAGCTGCAAAAGAAGCATTTCCAATCCTGAAATATCTTGTAAAATCAACATCTTCAGGGGGGTGGGAAACCATTACAGCTTATTAGCTATGTATTTACTTATTTATACCACCTACCTCATGTGCTCCACTGAGAACAATATGAGTCACCATATAAATGAAGACATTTGTAAGAGCAGCAGATTCCACTATTTGATTGTTTCACAGCGTTTGTTTCTGCAGAAATTATTTCGACATTAATGAGGTGCAACCTGAACATAACAGTCTCAAAGGGAGTGTGAGTCAGAATAGTGGAGGATAATAAATCTACATCTGGAGACCTTGCTGATTGATTGGTGCTAATTCAACTATTTTTACTTTGTGGATGCAGTTACATTCATGCTTTTAAAAAAAGGAAATGGTTGAATTGTTTTCCCATCCAGAGCTAAACCACAACAGCATATTGCATAAATAAGGCAAGATCTATGAAGGCTCAGCATATTGGAAACATTCTGAAATGTTCATTGATTGTCCAGGTCCCATTTCTGTCCACATTTCACACCCTATTCATTGAATCTATATCAGACAGCCTTGTAACAAATTGGTTGAAATGATCATAAAATTGCTTTACCACATGCAAAACTAGAGAGTTCAGGTCAAACCTTAGGCTGGCACAGTGGCTTCTGCACCAAACAAAGGTGCCACAAATGTGCTGTAAAGCATGTTCATGACACATGCAGAGCAAGCAACAATGGCTGGGAGATCTTCACTGTTCTGCTGAAGCTGCAGCCTGAGGAATGGCCCTTGATGGAGGTAAAAAATGCACCAGACAGAGGAGGGGTGGTGGGAGGCTAGGGCAGGAATGATAGAATATGGGGATCAGGACATTTGTTGGTTCAAGACCCAAGTGCTGCATGATGGAGTAAGCTCCCATCACTAGTTGCAGCTCCTGCCAACTCAGCAGTTTGAAAGTATGCAAATGCAAGTAGATGAATAGGTACCACTCACATAATGACCCAGATATAGGCCAGCCAGTTTCCTCACTGTTGCATCAAAACATGAATTGGATGACTCTGATCCAGAATAGTGGACACTGAAGGAGATGCCTATATTAAAAGTTTACAATAACTATCAGTTTAAAAAAATATTTAAAATAATGAATTTCCCAAGCAGTTGCTTATCTGTTAAAAAATCCCCAAACATCCCAAAGGCTGCAATTCTACTAAATGTACCTGGGTATAAACCCTATTGATTACCATAAAGCATGTACATAGTAACCTGTTAAAAGTACCAATCTGTCACATTTCCCCAAATGCAATCACATACAGTACCATGATAGCAACAAGTCTAAAATATTTAAACTAAAATATACCGTATTTCCCGGCTTATAAGACGCACTTTTTTCTCCCCAAAAGGGGGGGGAATGTCTGTGCATCTTACAGAGTGATAGGGCCAATCCTAGAGCACCTTACCCCATCATGTCATATGTCGTTGGATTCGTACTGAACAGCAGAATCCAATGCAAAAATCAGTTTTGAGATATCTCCTTCCTATCAAGTTATGGCCAAAAAAGTAAGACTCAAAAATATAAAAACAAAAAATACATTTTTTTTTGGCAATTTTTTAAGCAGGTAGGAATTTTGGCCTTGGGGTTGAGGAATTTTGGGTTTGACATCATCACCCTGGCACAGTTGCAATCCTAAGCATCATTCCGTGGCTTGGAGACTTGCTCCAAAGTAGACATGCACAAGACCTGGTCCCTGCTGTTCCATGGATGTGCCTCCCTCACTCTTCCCTATCTGTCGAGATCCCCTCACCTTTCCCTACCTACCTGGATCCCCTCCACCCTCAAACGTTTCCTGCAACTTACCTGCCTTCCTGGACAATTTGCAATGAGATTTCTGCAAAATGTTGGTGTCTGATCATTTGCAATGAGATTTGTGCAAAAGTCACAAATCACTGACACTAGAGATGATGAGTTTTTGGGGTTACCAGAAAATTAGAAGAGTGCTTGAAGCTTAAAGTCTTTCCTCATTTGTTAATGACAGTGATAATGGTTCTTAATACCACTGTTGACTTTACATGGTTGAAATATTATTCTGCTATAGTTTATTAAATATATTAGTATACCATTTGGTTCAGAATATTTTTTTCTTGTTTTGCTCCATCTAAACTTTGGTGCGTCTTTTGGTCCGGTGCGTGTAATAAGCCAGGGAAATACGGTACATTAAAATGGAGAAAGCACCTGCACTTGGCTCATGATCCACCTAGTGTGTCTTAACACACAGTTTCAGAACCATTGCTCTAACACAAGAAAATTGATGGAGCTAAATTTTAGGGACCTTATGCAATTTTTTTTGAGACCATGTAGCAACAGTAGCATTTCCTGTGTCTCATCCTGTACTGTTTTATGCAAAGACAGCACTAAGATAAAGAGCATTTCCATGTTAACATAGGTCAGAACTCACACGTTGTCTAGTCTAAGCAATATATCATAGCACCAGGTGGACATATTTCTGCATGTACAAATTTATTTAATTGTGTGAGGTAAGAAAACGAAAATGTTTACAACTGAAAGCTTAGCACTCAGAATAAAATACTTAGCTTGGAGGACACTTCGTACATGGCAAATCAATGTTTACTTGAGTACAGAAGTTGCTATTTTTGTAGCCATGCCACATTAAAACGTAGAAGTGGCTTATCTCATAGAAGAAAACTTTACTGAGCAGATTTTTATTGCATCCTTCATATCCCAGGCAGTCTGGAATGTTCATTTCCAAGCATATCACATGAAAAGTATCTCCCAGCACACATAAACTCTTAAAGGCACCTGTACTAACACAGTATTTTCTTATTGTTAGATTTGTCTATTTAAAGCATATCATAACCACAAAAAGATGCACACAAAACAAAACAGCCCTAAAATTAACAATGAAAACTGTAGCCTTTTTTATCTAAAGAGTCATCAAACAATCTCTTTGCCACTTTTAACAAATGCACAAGCATCCTATTTCCTCTCATTCTTTGTCCAATCTTGTAAAAAGAAATCTACATCCTCCCTGAAGGTTATTCTGCAAGCTTCCAGCTCCAAGACACTATCCTTCAACAGACATTTTCAGTATTTTTTAAGAAAAGAGTCAACACAATGTTGAAAGTTGATTCATTAGCCAGTTGTTGCTCACTGTGTTTTCTTTCTTTTCACAGGTTATGTACAGAAGGACAAGAAAAAATGTTCTTCAACAGTGCTCATGTTAGCACTGCAATCTCTTTGGCAAAGAAGATCTGTTAAACTTACAAGTGTTCAAACTTACAAGCCTCAAATATTCCTTTCTGTATTTGGGGTTATACACATCTGATCCAAAATACATACATACACACAATGTGTAAATTTTAGATCATCAGATGGATTTAATTCTTTTTGTGAATAGATTCAAATCAGGATCTCATTTCTCACTTTCAGTTCTCTTCGTATGGCTTTCAGTTTAAGAATACAATCATCACTGTATCCATTGTTGAAATAATATCATATTTGTATGGCTACATAAATATTTTCCCCTTATTGCTTGACACAGGTTTGAACTCTGCAGGTCTAAATGTACAATTCGTTTTCTGCCATTCTCAAAAAGAAAAGAAAAATAAGAACAACAGAATAAAGAATGGTGACAAACAGTAGACTACACCAGAATATCACTCCTCTTGCTGCACCATACCACCAGTCCAATCATGGCAACTGTCAGGAGAATTGGTATGAAAATCAGAGTAACCAGAATTCTGTCCGGGGGGTCTTCCCAACGCACATTTTGTAATGTACAGTTTGAAAAGAACTGTTTATGGATTCCAGTGATAAAACCCTCAGCAAGGGGGTTCGGCCAAAAGCACTTTGCTGTATGGGCCTCATGTTCTGTACATTGAGTAAAATTGCTATAATACCTGCAGAGAAAAGAAAAAGACGTATTATAAATACTTGTTTAAAATATGACAACTTTTATCCCACTTCTATTACAGAGCAAATCTTATAGACCAACCTAGGACTGTCACAAACATTCCACAAGGCATTTTCGCATCAAAACATTTGTTGTAATTTATAATTACAACATTAAAATGTAGCTGGTACACATCCTTTGGATTGTGCTTAGTGTTTTGAATGCAATAACATTCAACACAGACTTTCACCTGCAAGTTGCATAGGAAACATAACTGCAGGTATAACCTAATTCACATGAAACTTTATCTCAACATATATAGGGTAGGCTCATTAAATGAAAAGATAAATGTCCCTTTAGGCTTAAATAGCCTGTTTATCATTGTAATGTGGCAGGCAGATAATGATTAATCTTCCTATCACTCTCCTATCAACTTCCTTTCAGATGCCACCCTGCACTGCCTGAAGCATGGAATAAAATGCAAAGTAATTAAGACGTGATTATTACTTTGCATTCTTTCCTGTGCTCCAGGGGGAAGAAAAGGTCTGCCTCCTAGCTGATTGATTGACTCCCTGTTTTTAAAGGGCTGCCTAATTAATTGCTTTTGCTTAATGTGAAAACCAGCATCCATGGAGCTTCCTGGAGCGGAACCCTTGCAAATGCCAATACTCAACCTGTATGTTAGAAAGACTTCTGCTCAGGACTTTCAATGAAATAAATGAGAATGACGTAATTGAGACAGTCTCAATTATGTCATTCTCATTTATTCCCTTTTCCTGTCATCTAGAACTAGAAATGTAAGAACAGACTATAAGCACAATAAAAAATAGGCAGCAGAACTAAAATATAGAGGGATGGAAAAGTAGGTGTATAGTTTTTACTATGAAAATATAGCATCACAATAAGGATGACATACAAATTGCAATCAAGTACAATCTCTTAAGTGCTCAAATTGCCAGCCTTCAGCATTTACACTTTCTTAACTCTAAATTGCCAGCCTTCGGCATTTACACATTCAGTGCTTATAACTATATACCTATTTTTGCATCCCCCTATATAACTTCAGAGATACAACTCAGTAAGTCAATCAGACCTTTTTATTGTGCCATATAATTCACCATCATCCTGAATGTTTTGAGAACTTTAGCCTCATGTAAACTTACTATGAAAATAATGGGTGCTTTTACATTAATATAAAATCTCACATATGCACTCCAGGGGAAAAAAGAGTGAAAATACTGCATGAGCAAAGCACGGACACATACATATGAGGATATCATTAAAAAAATGTCATATGTATTAGTTGGAGAATAGTGTGAGAGCCAAAGTCTTGAGCTGCAGTATTCAGTTCCATTTACAGTAGTACCTTGAGTAAAGAATGACTTGAATTAAGAGTGTTTTGTGTAAAGAGCAAAATTTTCTCAGAAATTTTGACTTGCGTAAAGAGCACTGTCTTGAGTAAAGAGCACCTCTGAGAAAATTTGGAACAGGTACCATGGCCAGGGAACTCATGGCGGGTCCAGGGGGAGCAGCCTAATCCAGATTTGTATGTGGGATCTGTGTGTGACAGTGTGGAAGGTGTACCTTATCAATGTTCTAATGCTGCTCCCTATCAGCAACTTGGGAATGTTAAAGTTGCACAAAAAGACAAAGATTCCATTGAGCCAATGGATAGCAGTGATTCTATTAGTCATTGTGAAAGAGCACAATCCTAACCATGTGTCCAATGGGTCTTACTTCCAGGAAAGTGTCTTTAGGATTGCAGCCAAAGTCATACCCCTCTCTGTATCCCTCACACCAGCAATGAAGGTTTTCAAAGGTACAGTACAGTTCAGTACTGTACAGCATTTTCTTTATTGCAGTGTTGTGCACTGTATATTACAGTGTTTTGTACTGTGGTATATTACAGTGTTTTGTAATCATTTTTATAAACAGTTAATATTTTTATATAATATTTTTTGGGTTGTGGAACTAATCGTCTGAGTTTCCATTATTTCCTATGGGAAAATCTGCTTCACGTAAAGAGCGTTTCACGTAACAAGCATGCCTCCAGAACAAATTGAACTTGTTACATGAGGCGCCACTGTATTTGGCTTGGCTACAGTGCCTGCATGAATATATGCAATGCATCCACACCTATGTAAAATACGGTGGTGCCTCACATACACAGCTTAATTCGTTCTGGAGGCATGCACTTTAAGTGAAATGCTCTTTAAGTGAAGTGGATTTTCCCATAGGAAATAATGGAAACTCAGACGATTGGTTCCACAACCCCCCAAAATATTCATATAAAAATATTAACTGGATATAAAAATGATGACAAAACACTGGAATTGAATTCAAAACATGCATTCAATGTGCATGATCCTATGAAGCCTACTTAGGCTGCAATCCTAAAGACACTTCCCTGGGAGTAAGCTCCATTTAACACAGTGGGGCTTAGTTCTGGTTAGACATGGTTAGGAGGCTGCAATCAAAGATACTTTCCTGGGAGGCTTAACTCGGCTGCTGTTGGAGGTTCAAGGTGACCGGTGGGAGAACCTGGGGGCAGTTAGGGGCAGCTGCTTCTGGCACCCCCCCCCCAGCAACTGCCCCCAAGTTGGGGGCAGTTAGAGGCAGCAGCCCTGGTCAGCAGCCCTTTTAAAGAGCCTCCGTGCGGAGTGTCAGGGCTGCATAGCACACATGATCATAGCACGCTTGCTTGTAAAGTGAAGCAGAACTTGTTATGTGAAGCAAGATTTCTTGGAAATTTATACTTGTTAAGTGAAACGCTTGTAATGTGAGGCGCTTGTTATGAGAGGTACCACTGTATATAAATTGGTGACATACATATTATGCTAGCAAGGATGGAGAGCTAACAATTTCTGCTTCACAGTTTAGTGGAGTACCTTATTCCAAAATAAATAGTTCTGTTCAGTTTGCAAATTGTAAAGGACAGTGTACTGGCTGATTCAAAAACAATTTGCTCTTGCTTTTTCTCCCCAGTGTAACATTTTCCTTACTCTTTCTAACTTAAGAACCAGCCAATTCTACTAGAGTATTTTCTATTTTATATAATGATATGGTTGCAGAGAGTTACATAGGGATTTGGGAGAAGCCTGGTTACAGGGTTTCAAAAATATTATCTGAATGCACTTTTTGTAAACTGTGAAACCATAAACAACCTAACTATGACCTAAATACAGGGATCAGAACCTGGATTTTCCTGATCTACACCACATCCATAAAAGGGACCCTTTTCAAGACTTAAAAATCTGTCCAGCACTCCCTAACAAACTTACTGGGATGTGACATCACTGTAATGTCCTCCTCCATGTCTACTTGGAAGTCTCATTGTGTCAATAAGACTTACTCCCAGGAAATCCCACTGCCATATTCCAAGATGGCTGATCACACTCTCTTGCAACCCTCCCCCCGACCCAAAGTTGCGACACCACCATGTCATGCTTTTCATCCTTGAGCTGGAATAAAAACCAGCAACCCAAGGTTGAATTTTACACCACTCTATTCTTCTGCTCTACCAGCTGAGCTAGGAGATGGAGACAAACACAGATGCTCTCAGATATGACATTATACGACATTATACTGTTATAATAACAGAATCCAGTGGCATGGCTAATGATCATGTAGCATGGTGCAAAGCTCAAAGTGTTGCCCCAGAAGTGTTGTCACAAGCATAAGTGATACCAGGTTCAGTCCTAACCTAGGCCAGCACAACTCATGGGTCTTCCCATTTCCATGGTGATGAAGGGAGGCAAGAGCATGGCTGTGCACTGGCCTAACCCTCCCCCATTAGTGGTGCAAAAGTATCTTATGGCACTTTTGTGGACACCCCCAGGTCAGCACAGGACTTATCCTGGGGCTTAGGCTGGCCTAACTGGAGATAAGGATTGCTACCATCATGTCCAGGCTTTAAAAAAAAGATAATGGGGGAAAATTCACCTCCACACTCTAGCAGCTCTTTTCTGCTGCTTTCCCCCAACTTTTGGCATAGGTAAGGCATCTAGCTGCCACCTGGTGTCAAAAAAGATTTGTATTCCCTCCCCCTCCACAACAAAATCAAATTTAATTAAGTAAATAAACAAAAGTATGATTCTTATTGGTAAGAGACACTGTGCTGAGCGTAAGGAATGGTTATTCTCTTACTGCTATATATAAGAGGAGCATCACTTGAAAAAACATGTCTTCACCCAGTTAGAAGGGTAACTGCATTATGAGAGATGGAAATGGGAACTGACTCAACACTTTATTGCATCCATGCTATATCATAATTACATCCCATTAGCTCTCAGAGGAATAAGTCTCATAGGCCTCATAGTTTAAAAAAAATCCACTTTTTGCTCCCTGTGCAGTTGGTATTTTCATTTTCTGGTAAATCAGAATTAATCAGGAGGAGAGTGGACTTTAGCACGGTCCACAGTATTCATTGTAAAGGAAATCTTTGTTTCACAGGTATCTATTGTTCATATACCACCAATTCCTTTACTGAGTAGAATCCTGTTACTCTTCATCTAGCATTAGTCCCTAAGATTTGAGGCACGCATAGGACTTTAGATACAGGCATGCATCTGTATCTGAGGGCTCCATTCCAGACTCCCCCCCAGCCATGTTTAAGTGAAATTAGCCACTGGAGATAGGGAAATTCTGATCCCTTTCACTTCCTGAGAACCTTTTCAGCTCAGCAGAGGATATGCCTCTGGCAGAGACAGAATGACTCTTAGAAGTAAGAAACAGTTACTTTTGTTTTAAAAAATAATTTTAATGCTTTGTAAGGAATTAGGAGGCCCAAGCCCAAGGACCTGATCCACAGATAAATTAAATTACAGATATGTGATCTGTGGATAAGGGAGCCCCTGTACTGCCCTCTGTTGTTTTTGTTCTCCTATATTTTAGCCTAACAGTGAAAAATAGCATTGGCATCCATCAGTCTCGAAAGAATATGGTATCGTACTTGACACTGTATGCGAAGCGTATGCGAAGCGTAGATTAATATGGAGGATAGGCTGTTACCCAAGCAGCAAATCCCCCCTCACCACGCCACTGAAATAGTCCAATGGAACGGCAGAGCTGATACGATTGGTTCCAGCTGCGTCGCAGCACTGGGCTGAGGACAGGAGCTCACCCTGGCCTAATAGTTAACAGGCACAGTGTCTTAACCACTTGTGCTACCCACAGCCCAGTGCAAAATAAGCAGTTACATATAGGCTATAATTTTCACTGTCCCATTTCCTGAACTTGGATAGGGGTCTGGGGGATTTTTATTTGCACAGAATTCATACAGCCCTGAAAATAACTTCCTAAGGATATAAAACTAACTGAAAATTAAAGTGAAAAACAGCTGCATTAATGAAACAGTTTCATTAGCAGTTTACTACTACTAATCCAACTGCATATTTATCTAGATGACACGTTGACAGATTTACAGACTTGGAGAGGGGGGGTTAATATATATTCTCCTGAGATATTTGCAAAAATCAAAGTTGAAACTGTTTCAGCAACTTTCTACTTAATTAAAAAGCAGTTTAATAACCCTCAATGGAAATTAC